>SSNP01000006.1:131080-328885 GCA_006937955.1 Pachypanchax playfairii | reverse complement strand
TTCTCTAATGAAAACCCACTAGAGACCAGAAATATTGCTTTCTTTTCCACCAACTGTGTTGAAGGTAATAAACAAGGAACTAATTGAAAGAAGCATGTAAACTTGTGTAATATTTTCCAATAATAACATGCCAAAAAATGGTTTCGAGTTAAGCCATTTTTTTTTTTATATCTTATAAAATCTTTCATATAATTTCAGGAACTGCCAGAGGAATCGTCATCAACACTGGAGACCATACCGTCATGGGTCGTATCGCCACTTTGGCTTCCAGTCTTGAAGGCGGAAAGACTCCCATTGCCATTGAGATCGAGCATTTTATCCACATCATCACAGGTGTGGCTGTCTTCCTGGGAGTTACATTCTTTATTCTTTCCCTCATCCTTGGTTATGGATGGTTGGAAGCCGTCATCTTCCTGATCGGTATCATTGTTGCCAACGTGCCAGAAGGTCTCCTGGCTACTGTCACTGTGAGTCTGGGTGTTGCACGTCTCCTAAAGCTTCCAAAAATAACTTGATTAGTACCTGACCCACTAAATCCTCTTCCAGGTGTGTCTGACTCTGACTGCCAAGCGTATGGCCAAGAAGAACTGCCTGGTGAAGAACCTGGAAGCCGTCGAGACGCTGGGTTCCACCTCCACCATCTGCTCCGACAAGACCGGCACCCTGACCCAGAACAGGATGACTGTGGCCCACATGTGGTTCGACAACCAGATCCACGAAGCCGACACCACAGAGAACCAGAGCGGCACCTCGTTTGACAGGAGCTCGCCCACCTGGGCGGGTCTGGCCAGGATCGCTGGTCTTTGTAACCGAGCCGTCTTCTTGGCAGAGCAGAGCAACATTCCCATCCTGAAGGTGAAAACCACTCTAGTTTCTCTCAGACCTTCTCGTAATCCATCAAAGCCAGTAGAAATGTTGTCTGGTAAAGCGTTTTGTTGAATTTGATTTCATTGTAAATACAGATGAACTCGCAGACGCAGTCCGACTGTGTGGGAATGTCTCCTTGTAAAAGCTTATTCCATCCAACAAACTACAAATGCAGCCAAACTGTAACAACAAATCTTTATGAAAGCACTCAACATGATTATATCAGTGATGCTGTAGCTCAGACCAACTGACTTATTATAGATATAAATTCGACAGAGGACAAGCCGTATTCTGGGGAATTAAACATGTCAAATGATCTGTTAAACCCTAAAACAGATGAGATTTTAACAGGGATATGGGTAAAAGTCATGTATTTTTAACTTTTCTCTTACTTGTACAGAGAGACGTGGCTGGTGACGCCTCAGAAGCGGCCTTGCTCAAGTGCATTGAGCTGTGCTGTGGGTCCGTTAAGGACATGAGAGATAAATACCCCAAGATTGCTGAGATTCCCTTCAACTCCACCAACAAATATCAGGTAAATAATCCACACAATCTTAAAGAAGCCATTTCATACAAATTTCAGGACTTTGTGGTTATTTCTTAAGTATTAACCAGTAATATGAAACATTTTATATCTAAAAAACATTAGGAAACACTGATTAACAGACCTTTCAATCTGTCTGCATTAAAATTCGGGTGGTTCCGGCTCCTTCCGTCAGGCTGCTTCGACTGCTTCGTCAGCAGCTCGTTCATATTCATTAATCGAATTTGCTGGACTCAGATTGGCTAACAAACTAGCCTATTAGAGCAAGGTATACTGTTTCCTGCCCCGCTGCGCATGGCAACATCAGACGTTGTGTCTTCCTGTTTGCTACGTCTTATGCTACAGCTTTTTAGTGAGCCGCATGCTAGGTGTGGTTTCAACTGCGGGAGCTGCCGAATACTAACAAACAAAGGAGTTGTAACGAAACAGATAGAGGCTGTTCGGACTCAAGAGAACTCAGGTTTTATCACCACCTGCGTAGTTTGAGTGATTAAAACTGAAAGAGAAGTTGTTGACTTGTTTCCACACCCACTATGAAGGTAAGAACACCTGTGGAGCTAAAATATTCAACAGAAACCTCAGAAAATCCGTTTTTAATGGAAGGGCCTCTTTAAAATGCTCTCTTTTGCCCCCTAGTGGTTGGTTTCATTCCTGTCAAAATAAACCTCTTTTATTATGTTGACTTTTGCCTTCATTAAATCGCTGATGGTAAAACCAAAATTTGTCTTTTCTATTATTTGGCAGCTCTCTATCCATAAGAATGCAACTCCTGGAGAAACTAAGCACATCCTGGTGATGAAAGGAGCCCCAGAAAGGATTTTGGACCGCTGCTCCACCATCATGATGCAGGGCAAAGAGCAGCCGCTGGATGAAGAGATGAAAGATTCTTTCCAGAACGCTTATGTGGAGCTTGGAGGACTTGGAGAGAGAGTGCTGGGTAAAACATAAAACAGTTCTGTAGAAACATTCTTGTATCTTTTATAAACATTTAATGCTGATCAACGTTTTTCTCTTGGCCTCAATCAGGTTTCTGCCATTTCCATCTTCCTGATGACCAGTTCCCAGAAGGCTTTGCTTTTGACACTGAGGAGGTGAACTTCCCCACTGAGAAGCTGTGCTTCATCGGCCTCATGGCCATGATTGATCCACCACGTGCTGCCGTGCCTGATGCTGTAGGCAAATGCAGGAGTGCTGGAATCAAGGTGTTCACTTCAAGTTTTGAAAAAGTTTAAATTTGATACATTTGTTTTTTTGGAAAACATTAAACTCTTGATAATGAGCTGAAAGTTAATTTTTGTATTTTCCCGTCCTCTCAGGTTATCATGGTCACTGGTGACCATCCAATCACTGCCAAGGCTATTGCTAAAGGTGTGGGTATCATCTCTGAAGGTAACGAGACCATTGAGGACATTGCTGCACGTTTGAATGTTCCAGTGTCAGAGGTCAACCCCAGGTCAGTATTTTACTGTGGCTTATTTCACTTGCATCTATTTGTTTCCACTTTGCCATCAAACGCTTCTAAAATCAGCACTAATGTTAATGAAATGATATCAGCGTTGGCTAAGAAGTGTCTGTAATCTGCTCAGCCAAAAAGGCTTTTACTGTTAATACACTTACTGAGCTTTGCTCTTTTTCATCAGCGAGTTTGGTTTGTAAGTTCAGATCCAAGACAGTCTCATAGTCTCAGATAGGAAGTAACTCTCAGCAAAACATTTCAGAACATTTTCTGATGCTGTATTGAACAAGCATTCAGTTTAATGTCTGCAGTAGCTGCAGTATCAATTATCATTAAAAATGTATCATTATTGCGGCTCTTGTCACTCCATTATATTCATTGCTGCTGTGTTTTTCTCAACAGAGATGCCAAGGCCTGCGTCGTCCACGGTGGCGAGCTCAAAGAAATGACCTCAGAGGCGCTTGATGATGTGCTGAAGCACCACACAGAAATTGTGTTTGCTAGAACTTCCCCTCAGCAGAAGCTGATTATTGTGGAAGGTTGCCAGAGACAGGTGAGCATCGACAAGCAAATTATTTCAGAAACAAGACCTGAGATTCTTTCATTCTGACACCACTTGTCCCTTTCCGCAGGGAGCCATTGTGGCTGTGACAGGTGATGGCGTGAATGACTCTCCAGCTCTGAAGAAAGCTGACATCGGCGTTGCCATGGGGATCGCTGGATCTGACGTGTCCAAACAGGCTGCTGACATGATCCTGCTGGACGACAACTTCGCCTCCATCGTTACAGGAGTGGAAGAAGGTAGAAGGAAGAAATTTAGACGGCACCTTTCTTCCAAAGTTTGATTTACATCCACAGATTTAAAAAATCTTCTACATTACTTTGTCAGGTCGTTTAATCTTTGACAACTTGAAGAAGTCCATCGCCTACACCCTGACCAGTAACATTCCTGAGATCTCACCCTTCCTCCTCTTCATCATTGCTAACATCCCTCTGGCTCTGGGAACCGTCACCATCCTCTGTATCGATCTGGGAACCGACATGGTGAGAACTTTGACAACTCAAAATATAAAGCATATCCTGCTGTGATTAAATCTGTCGCTTTACATTTGAGTTATTTTTCCCAGGTACCCGCCATCTCTCTGGCTTATGAAGCAGCTGAGAGCGACATCATGAAGAGACAACCCCGAAACTCCAAAACTGACAAACTAGTGAATGAGCGACTCATCAGTATGGCCTACGGACAAATTGGTAACTAATATAAATGATTATGTATTAAAACCTGTGGGGTCATTGGACGTATGTGTATTTGATGACTGGTGAGCAGAAACAGGCCCAGTTTGCTTACTTGTTTTTCTCTCCTCAGGCATGATGCAGGCCACAGCTGGCTTTTTCACATACTTTGTGATCTTAGCTGAAAACGGTTTCCTCCCGATGGACCTGCTGGGAATCAGAGTCATGTGGGACGACAAACTTGTCAATGACCTGGAAGACAGCTACGGGCAGCAGTGGGTCAGTCCAACTTCTGTTGCTCTTTATCTCCTTTTTTGCCCTGATTCAAATTTTAGTAACTAAAGAAATCATCTCGTTATTTCTTTTTATACACCAGACATACGAGCGAAGAAAGATCGTAGAGTTCACCTGCCACACAGCGTTCTTCACCAGTATTGTGATCGTGCAGTGGGCTGATCTGATTATCTGTAAGACCAGGAGGAACTCCATCGTGCAGCAAGGAATGAAGTACGTGAAGAAAACAAAACACAAGACTTCCCAGTCAGCCTCTGATAGTTTAAAAAATCTTATGGAAAAAAGGGCAAAACACATTATCAGGGATTTTAAGGGGTGTCAGTCCAATAGTCATATGTTGTACAGTATAGACCAGCAGAGTCCAGTCCTCATCCTCAAAGGTAATGACTCTGCATGTTCTAGTTGTTTCACACCTGCTTCAGTGGTTTGTGTGTTCTGCAGATATTTGGTAGTTACCCATGTCTTCGAATCAGGTGTTTTGGAGTAGAGAAATGTCTAAAACATGCAGTTAAAATAAATCTGTTAAAATATTTCACCATAAGAAAGGAAGGAGAGAAAAGGAGCCCTGATTGGGGCTTCACTACTCAGAAACAGTAGAAACATCATTAACACTTTGTTGGAGGTTTTACTTTACAGAACTGAACTAGCATCTTCAGATCTGCTATCTGTTTTACACCATCACAGCTTAAGTTTGTTGGTTTTATATGTCTTTTTAATCGACTTTTTTCCTCTAACAGAAACCGAGTCCTGATCTTCGGGCTCTTTGAAGAAACAGCTCTTGCTGCCTTTCTGTCATACTGCCCGGGCATGGACGTTGCCCTCAGAATGTACCCTCTCAAGTGAGTCAAGCACTCTTGTAGACATTCACTTTTCAACTCAAATGCTATTTTTGTAAAACTCTTGTTGATTTTGGAAGCTAAATAGTCTTTCTCTCAACACTTTTTGGTGATACGATCTCTATCAGACCTTAAAATCCCTTTTTTCTGATCACCTGCAGCTTTATTAGTGTTCTCAGCTTCTTGGGGTGTTTTAAATCATTTTTCCTGCTTGTTTTCAAGAATTTTAAAAGCCATCTGCTTTCCTGCATTATTAAAACGTATACAAAGATGGATATTATCTTTTGGCACACTTCTGAGGCAGGATGAAACAGAAGGGCTTCAATTCTAATGAGATTCTTGGCAAAAACAGACGTCAGGCTCATTATGTCAAGAGTTACTCTCACAACTCTCCATTTGTTCCTCACTACCCTCTTGTGTGTTCTTCTTTTCCTTCTCACACGCTCCCCTTTTTGTCTGTGGGTGCTAGATGCTGGTTAACTAATCTGGTGATCTCAGTTTCCATCATGTCTGCTGTCGTTTCTGTTCGTTCTCCTCAGTAACCAACTCCATGATGTGTCACCTGGTTCAAAGGTTGACAAACACATGTCAGATCATGTCAGATCCCAGTTAGGGGATTTTATTTGTATTAAGGGCTTTGCATTAGCAGCAGAAGACTAAATGTGTTTCAACCTAGAAAGTTACACTTTTTTCTGTTTTGTTTGTTCAAAAATTCATTAATTTTATTATATGAGATTCTTGTCAAAGCCTGATGTTTCATTCCAAAAGCGTTGGTGGGCTTTTAGAAAACCTTAATGGTGTTAAAACTCCCGGTTCTGGTGTTACTCACCAACTCAGCCTCTTGAACAAGCTGCAGAAGAGGCCTCTCCTTTTTTTTGTCACGTTCCAGCTTTAATTCTATCTCTCCATCTTCTCAACAATACCTCAGGCCATCTTGGTGGTTCTGTGCCTTCCCCTACTCCCTCCTCATCTTTGTTTATGATGAAGTCAGAAGATACATCCTCAGACGCAGCCCTGGCGGTAAGAACCCGTTTTCTGTTTTGAACATTTTCTGTATTTTGATCAGAGTGGGATATCCAGATTAACAGAAAATAATCCCATCATTTAAACTGATTAACCATTTAAAAACACTTAAGACTTATTTTTGCATCTCTGCTTAGAGGTGAACTTTTAATGTTTTACCTGGAGTTGAAGCTGTTGTAGGTTTGTGGAAATTAAATTTAAAAAAGCTTTTTTGGGAAACATTTAGACCCCAAACGTACAGTATTAAGAGAAACAACAGGTTATTAAACATACAGTGTCTGTTTTTATTTTATTTTTTACTCCCCATACGGACCGGTGAGGTGTGTCAGACAGCAGTGCCCAGTGGGAGTTGAACCCTCCATCCTGCCATCGTTAAGGGCTCGTTCAAGCCCCTGAGGCTGAACAGAACCTGTGTGCAGGGAACGTTATGATGCAGCTGTGGGTTTTATCTGCATGCTGCATCTGAGCCCCACAGCAGAGATCAGTTAACGTGCCCATCCATGGTGAATAATATGTTAGCATCAAACAGGAAAACAAGTTCAACTGTCACGCTGTGCAACAGCTTCTGCTTTCTACCAAAAGGATTCTTTCTTACAGAGTTGGTCAGAGGCTGTGTTGATGGTTTAAAAATATCCTCATGTGGCTTTGGGCTCAGTCTGACCCTACAAAACCCACATCATGTGACATTATTTGATTAAACATGCATCTAATGACACAAAGTCTTCTTCTCTGAGGTCAGCGCCACAGGGTCTCATTACTAATTTTCTTTCAGGGATTTTATAAAGTTGTAACATTCTGAAAAGGGCCGTGATGAAGATCAGAGCTGCGTCGGCTCTAATTTAGAATGTTTTTAGTCATGTTTTGATTCAGCCAGTTTGAGTGATGATGTCATCATGTGTCCTGAACGTTTTTAGATCCTGCTGTGGTTCATTTACTTTTTAAACACAACACGCGGACAGAAAAGTCTGACCTTGACTGTGTCCTTTGGTTTTCAGGTTGGGTGGAATTGGAAACGTACTACTGAGTCAACACAAAGGAAAGGAGCTTGTTTTGTCATTATTTGCTGCCATGTTACATATTTGTTTGAGATGCTGAACTCCCCACACAAACACAAGCATGGTTAAATTAAAGAAATCCTAATGTATGTTGTCATTCCCAATAAAACCCATCCTCACTGTTGTACAATGAAGCTGCTCCTGGGTTTTCTTTGATCACATCAGTCAATTCATCACAGTTAGTCAGGTGCAGCAGTGTTTTACTAACAAACAGTGTTTTCTCCACATTATAACAGCAGTGTGTGTGTTTCAAGAAGCACAGTGATGTTTGCAGTGGATTGCTCATTTGACCACAAATTCAAAGAGGCCCTGAGTGAAAATTAATTGCAACTACTCTAGTGCCATCTACCTTGTATTTACCCAAGCTATTATGAACGCCCTCTTCATCGTGTGTGTGATCACATCATCGTGCCGACCTGGTCAGCAGATGGCTGACTTTACACACTTGGTGAAACGCTTTAATATCAACAGAAACCACAGACCATTGTCAGCTTTCTGCCGACTTCACACACATGTCTAGCAGCCAATCAGATCTCTCTCGCTGCTGGATGACAGGTGACTTCTTCCACAGCAGAGGGAGCTGGTGGAAGAATCTGCAAACAAAAGGAGGGGGTGGGGGGTGCATAGAAAATAGGAAGAAAAAGAATGAGACTGATTAATAGTGAGAGGGTCGATGTGATGAAGAGGAAAGGAGCGACTCTGAATATTGACTTTTGAAATTTCAACAGCGTGACATTAATCACCTCGATGTGTTTAGAAAGCACAAAGAGCTGTTTATGATTCCATCTTAACTGCTTTAAGGAAAGGAAGCAAGAAGAAGCTGCAGACAGAGCCTAACATTATCATGCCTTCACCCCCCCTCCTCCATCCTGCCCTCCTTCACCAGCAGGGCCCCTGAATGTGCTTGTTGCCATGGTAACCCATTAGAGAGCCCTCTTTTTTTCCCTTTTTCAGCATCTAAATAAAATCGTGGCTATTTATAGACTAACGTCGGCATCACGCGAGCTACGATTACTGCATCGATGTCACCAAAACAAAAATACAGTATTTCACTGAAACCTGTTTGAAAACATTCACACTGAGGTTAGATGCTGCATGTGTGTCCGTCCATCAGTCTGTCAGATCCACCTGCCGTTTTCTTTGTTTACTCTTGATTTCTGCATCGTGTTTTGATACAAAGAAGAGAAAAGGCTGGTTAGTGATGAGTACGTGTGTGAAGAAATGAAGGATCCTGGCTGAGAAATCATCCTGTTTCTGTTTGATGTACCTCGGGTTTATCTTGTGAGGTGCAGCAGAGTGCTCTTCAGACCAGCTGATACAGTCTCTTGGAATACAGAGAGAGCCTGTTGACCTATCAGGATGCAGTAGCACTCAAGTGGCAGACTCAACCTGCCCAGGGTTCACCTAATGCAGGATGAAGTCACTTTCAAAATGAAATTAAACCAGGATTAAAATGCAAGAGCTGAGACTCAAAACCTTACATTTTTCTGAACATTTTCATAGAGCACAACTTCTCTGCTGTCCGCAGAAGCAGCAACAAGTGGCGGAACGCCTCTCGTTCTGGGCTCATTGTAGATCCAGGGATGAAAAACTAAATCTCTCATTTGTATTGTGGGATAAAGGGTTTAAGAGCTCATGGAACAGATGCAAAGGGCCACAAGGGTGCTGCTGCATAAACGAAAACTGTTCAGAGAAAGGGATGACTGCAGTGCAATAATCAATATGACTTCAGTAAAGATCCCTGCCAGAGACTGTGGGTGGTGTCGCAGGTTAGGCATCATACTAAAGTAATTCCTTGTCCAGGTGTAGTGGCGGTCGGAAAATGTGTTCAGGAAAACAAGAGCTAGTCGACACTTTCAGCTAAAGGCTGTATACAAAGCAGCACTTTTGATGAGCATCTATTCCTCAAGCAGTCTAGCAACAGTGTTGCACAGATAAATCAGCTTCTGCAGCTCTGAATTCAGAGGCAGGAGGGTTCAGAAGTTGGCTGCCCGCTAACGGCACGCAACAACCTTGTCAAAGCAGCGGGGGAAAGGAGGTGTCTGTGAACCCAGCTGTTCAGCCGGGAGAGGTGTGGATGAATCAGGAGTGTGTTTATAGCTGTGCAGTGGAAAGAAGGTAGTGGGTCGGTTTCCACCAGAACTGAAAGTTAAAAAGGATTTCACTCTTGTATTTTTAGTTAAACTGTTAGCAGAACTGGGCCAGTTCAGGCCGAGCGTCAGGCGGCATTAGTCCAGAAACAGATCTCACATTTTCTGAGTTGATTTGGGTCTGATGGGACTCTGAAATGGAAAATTGTAGCTACGTCTGTGAAGGAACACAGTACAACTCAGGGAACTTGTGCTGATAGTGGGGTGCCACTGTGCTTACACCAGAGTTACGTTTTTCCTGGGGCTAAAGAAAAACCCTGAAATTTTGTTTAGGATGTTTGTCAGCTGTTTGCCTTCAATCTATTGTTTTGTATATTATATAGACTTGTATAGAGTTAACCCCACTGCAACAAAATTACATAACCTGCATTAAAGTGTTCTCAGGAAATTCAAGATTTCCAATTTTTCTGCTTGATGCATGAAAAGGGGTCGTAGCTGCAGAAATAACGTCTTTATTTTCAATTTTCTACATCTTATGAAAGAGCTGCACAGATAGTACTTGACTACTTCTCTAAGACAACACATATGCACAGTGTTTAAATACACATATACAGAACACGCATTAGCTCCTGTTGCTGATTCATTTGTGTGAAGCTTCATTTCAAGTATTAAGTTTTGTCTTTTGAAGTAAATTGCACACATTATTAAACTTCAAGACCCCCTTTTGCTCATATTTGTTCAATTCAAACATTAAAATTTAACTGCAAAATAAAAGTGTAAATTCAAAATAAATTTTTGGCCAGCAATCTTTACTTAACTATTTTCTGTTTGGGTTGAGGAAAAAATGAAAATAAAAAATATATTTATATTAACAGTCAGTGCAGGAAGCCCCGCCCTCTTTCCATGAGGTTACCATGGCGAACCGCGTGACGTCACTATGGAAGAAACGCTGTGTATAAGTATTGAGGCTCTAACGCGGCGGCTCGCGAGCTCGGATGTGTGCTTGGAAGGAGTGACACGTGCTGAAAAAATATATATATATTTTTTTTAAATACACAAAAAAAATCCACGTGCACATCCAGGAGTTTTATTTTCTTATTTTTATTCGATGTTTTTATTAGTGTAGATATTTGGGGGACATTTGTTTGTTCACTTTTTTTACTTGAACTGGGAAGAATTGAACCCACATCTTGACAACAATGGGAAGAGGGGTGAGTAAAAAAATCTGTCATTTTTGGTTTAATAGTAGATCCCGCTGTTATTATTGACTGATTTTTGGGAGAAACGGTGTGTTTAAAACTTTAAAAAACGAGAGTTTTTGTAAAATCAATGGAGGCGAGAGGTGGAGCTTCACGTGCGGTAAAGATAAGCACATTTCTTACAAAATTACTTCCGTGTTTAGAAAACAAATCCTACTTAAACACACTAATCAAAGACAGAACCGAAGTTTGAGCCGCTCGCTGAAAGATGCTTTTGTTACATAACGGCGTGTTCTCACACGGATGTTCTGTCAAAGTTTGAGTGGAACCACGTTAGACGCGACGCTGCAGCTGTAAATTCCTTGAACCGAGAAATAACGGTGCAGAGAAGAAGTGTAGGGGGGCTGTTTCACTCTCAGTGAGGAAACGTAAGTCCTGATTTCACTTAAAGTGGTTCAACGTGTGAATACGAGGGAAATAATGGGGCAAAGTCTGTTTTGTTTTGTAACGTTTGGGTTCAGGCTGTGTGAAGGTTCTGCAGGAGGGGGGCTTGTTTTACTGGGCCAACCCTTTTTTCTCTGCTGGGACATTTAGGATCCTGAGTCAGGAAACTGATCTGGAGTCAGATCTACACTCATTTAAGGGAGAGAGTGAGTGATTGTGGCAGAAATGCATAGAATTTGCTGATTATAGTGATAATGTAATGAGATAATTTCCTTCACCTTTTAAAAATGGCTAATGTTCCATTTTGAATTGATTAATTCTTCTAATTAGAGGTTCATGTTATTTTGACTTAATTGGAAAATATTCTTCATGTTTTCATTTTTTATTAATAATCCTAGAACCTGTCCTGTTAAATTAATCATGAGTCTATTTGTGATCATCTTGAATGACACGGGATGAAATGAAGCCAGCCGTGTGAGATATCAGTCGTCGCCACACCCTGCCATTCTGCGCTATTGAAACACTTGTTTTAAATTCAGCCTGTGAGCGATGGATGGTGCGACGAGTGGAGTGATGGATGGAGAGGGAGAGAAAATGGACCCAAAGATCTGGCGGGAGATGTAAAGCAGAATTTCTCACTCAGCTTCTTCCTCTGTGCTCATTTCTGTTCACTTGTTCTCAGTTTCTTTGCTGCTGCTGCTTTTTTTCCTCCTTCCTTTGCTCCCATATGTGATGAAAGCCATGCCCTGCCCCCAACCTCCCTCCTCACCCCCACTGCGTCTCCCCCTCCAGTCCTCCTCTCCACCAATACTGGCAGAGGCGAGCGTGGACGAGGTAATCGCCACTACAGAGCCTCACTGTTGAGAGAAAGGGGGAGGAGGGGAAGAATGAGAACTTGTTTAGTTGTAATGGAGAGGATCTGAGACGGTGAGAGGGGGTACAGGTATGATGAGGGCCTTGCATGAAGATTACACCCCCCCTCATGTTTTGGATTGGTGTCTTCATCTAATTTTTAAGAACGTTGTGCTTTTTATGCCACGATAAGCAAGTGAGCTGAGAGGAGTGAAAGGGGGTTAGATCGCTTCAGAAACGAGAGGTGCGAAGGGGGGGGGGGCTCTAGCCGAGAGGCACCAGTTGCCGCATTGCCACTGTTGAACAACTTGGCTGCCAGACACGAGGGAGGATTCATTTCTACGCATTGGCAGTCAGTAACTGAAGATTTCGATCTTTAAAGAGAAGCACAGAGCTGAAGCTGGTTAATGATTGGTCTGTTTCTGTTTAAAAGGAGGTAAAGTGGAGCACCGATAAGATCCAAAACACTAAAACAAAATGAGGGCAGGGTGACACAAGCTCGTGGTGCGACACGGCCACCCTGCAGGGAAGCGATGAGGCCAATTTTGAAGAAATATTTCATCATCTAACCTGGATTCAGTTACGTTTTCTGGCCTGTTTACTTCTTTCCATCCTTATAAATCTGACTTTTACTGAACTTTCCAAAAAACTAAATGAATAAACAGAAACCAGCTGGGAGGGAATGTTTATATTTGACTCATCTGATTGATGTCTGGGCTGATTTTACTCCAACATGTTAAACATTAGAGTCATTAAAGAGAGTGTTTAAGATGATCTTTATGTTTTTGCTCTCAGGTACATTTTTTGAGAAGATGTGATTCAGTCACAGAAATACACTCATGACAGCGATGAGCAGAGTAAAGAGATAACTGGGCTTCAGAACACGTTCCACATTAAAACCTCGGTTCTCTGTTCTTCCTACCGTAAACTCAACAAGCCCCTCAAATCTGAGCTCAAGGGGAACCGGTCCACACCTTCACATCCATCCCTTACAGTCCGTTTCCCCCGTGTTCTCTCTCTCTACCTGTTTTCTTTCTGAGGATTTAACATTCTTTGTGCTCGCCAGTCGTTGTGTATTAACAGGGGCTTTTGTCACATACTGGCCCTCGTCTGTTTCAGAACACAGTGTACTCTCTCTTTCTTTTTTTTCTTCTTCTCCTGCTTCACTATTCTGCTGTCTTTCAGTGTAGTTGTTTTATGGTTCTCTCCTCTCCATCTGGACCTTTTTTAGTAACGTGAGCTGGATGTTTATTTTTCTCAGACAACTTTCTTCTCACCGTCAGTCAGCTAAAGGTGGAACTTTTTTTTTTTTAAAAAGGTTCTTCCTCATCCGTCTTTGCGGCTCTTCTGCATGATGAAGTTTTCCAGTTTGAATATGTTAAAGGACATTTGGTTGTAGGAAGGAAACGTGTAGCGCTCAGCTTTTCCTTCTCTGGAGGAAATGATGAAACATCGAGCTGCGATGTCTCACCTGACAGTGTCAACACACCCAGACTAAAGAAATACACTGTCAGTTTATTTTCATTTTAGAATTAAATACTCAGTGTTAAAGAAACTTGTGCAACATTTCTAAAGTTTGGATTCTTGGCTTTAATTGCAGAGTTTTTATAACCAGACTGTACCTGTTGTTCAGGTGTCATCATTCCCAAAGACCTCTGGGTAATTTTTTATCCCTCCATCCCTGGTGTTTCATGTCTTTTCCCAGAATGATACTTTCCAGCCTGCCAGCTTCTCCTTGTGGCGGTTCAACTAACTTATTATGGTTTAAGAAATCAAATTTAAACATGTTAAAATCTAGTTTTGTATTTTTGTATTAATTAAAAAAGTACAAGGTGGAAAACCAGTACTAAACACCATCAAACTGAGCTGGTTTTAGAGGTCAAACTCTTCAAATGTCCTTAAAAATAACACGAGTTCCTCCTTAAAAAGCTCCCTGGACTGGATCTAAACACATAAAACATAATTATGTTTCCACATGAATCTGGTAACATGAGTGATGGTTACATCACCAATAGATTTCAAGATTAATCACTTGGTCTTCAGGTTAAACAGATATCTTAATTTTAACATAAAATTAGTGTTTTTATACTTTTTCCAAACAAATCTTAAGTTTTGGCCTAAATTCCACTGAAAACATAAACCTCAAGACTTTCTCTAAAAATAATCAACATTTCTCATGAAAATACAAGAAAGAGATTGTTTCTTATTACATTTACACCAAAATCTTACTATTCCAACTCCATAGCACTTTGACATCCCATTGTTTGTATACCTGTGTAAAGGACAGGGTTGTACAGTAATTCAGATTATTAAAGAACACGGTTTTACTTGTTAGAATCTGAAGGTTCTTCTAATTCACACATTTTTAACTGATTCTGATTGAGCCTCAGAACAAGCGGCACCTCTTCACTCTGAGTGTAAAGAAGTGCCAAGTCTCTCTAAAGGAAGCAGCTACTTCTTTTATGTTGTTTGGAAAACTGGAAGTTGGAGTGGACGTGAAACGAGTGTTAAACTTCGAGGGGAATGAGTTGTTGGAGGAAACCGGAGAATAATGGAGGGATAGACACGGTAAGAAAGAGTCAAAGGAGGAGGGACCACAGCACGTGACTCTGTCCATTCACATATCTGGAGAGGCGTGGCAATAGTCGCCGCTAGCAACCAGGCAAAGTCCTAGAACTGTGTGTGTGTGTGTGTGTGTGTGTGTGTGTGTGTGTGTGTGTGTGTGTGTGTGGGCAAACTGAATGAGCAGATTGTATATCTGGCAAAAGACCCTGGCACCAGGAAGAACTGCTCGCAGGAATTCTGCCTGTGTAAAATGTTGGCTTTAAAACATGCAGGAGCTCAGCAGATGCTTCCTTCTGATTGTTTGAGCCTTTTAAGAGTTTTTTGTCTTTCTTTCAGAATAGAATGAAGAAGATCGAAGGGGAAGACTTCATTCAGATTATTTTAAACTCTACTTAAAGGATGCACAAACATAAATCTTTGTTTTTCACAACCGTCTTCGTTTCTCACGCTTTTCTAGGTCCAGAAAATTCCGACACTTGGCTTTTCTATTTAAAAAGTGAGCTTGACGTCACCACACGAGGGATTTCAGAGTGTAATCTCCACTAAGAATATCATGCGACTCATAAACTGTACACTGGTGAACAGTGTAGCGTTTCCTGACAAACACAGAAAATATATTCGACTTTTTCTCATTAATCCTCGTGGAGTTGAAAGGAAAATTGAGTTTTGGTTACTGCTGGGTAAAAAAACCTGCATGCCTGTGGTTAAAATCATCACATGACTTGTTTCCTGATCCCACTGTTGGAGTTGTGGATGCAGAATTTGTGAACCCAGAACAAAAAGCCATTGTTCATGTACAGTAGGCCTCATCAGCTGAGACATTTGTGTTTAACAAAATGCTTCTTTTCCTTTTCACCGTTTGGTGTCCTTCACTCTGTCCTCCCCCCATTCTAATCCTGATGGACAACAAGTGAGTTTTTTCCATCCAGTAGGACATACCATGTCCTTTTATTTAAATGAAAATGCTGCTTCAAGAAGATATTTTCGGTGCACTTCAAAAAGCAACAAATAGGGCAAATGCCAGGAAGATTTTCCAAACCTCTCTGATCGGATGAAGTAGCCTGAGGAATATGTTTCGGATAAAATACAGAAAAGATAGATGGCTAACATTTAAAAGTGCCTGACAGATATCATGCCTGTGAACTTTAATCGCATGTGTTGAACATAAAAGGTCAAAGAAAGTGAAATATCTGCTCACAATGAGGCCAGAAGTCTGGGGAAATCACTGTAGTTTATTTACAGGGTTTAATTAGGCTCATTTGATTAATAGTGATACTTGTAGTTAAGGTGGGGCTTTCCCCTCAATGTTTCCTGTGTTTTTCAGGGTTTTTGTGGTTTTTATTCCTGTAAAGTGACAGTTTCACTCTAATGTCATAATTTACAGAAAGATAATTTAGTTTTTCTACATTTAGCTTGGCTGCACTGCTGGAATCTGATTAATGTTGAGTTCTAAACTTGTTGGGATTTCACTGCAGCTTTTATAGAATAAAAGAAATGCTTTTAAGTAAATAAAATCATCAAAAACATTGGTAAGAAACCAGTTTTTGCTTGTGTAAACCTTTAAAACACATTCACTTTTACGAAAGTTAATTACAGATGTTGAAGTCTTTGTTTTTAAAGCAAATGCCACTTGTAAGAGTGACTTCAGTGTGCTGTTGGAATGTGGAAGCAGTTTTTCTGAAGAATGTGCTGGTTTAACGTGTTTCTGAGCAGTGTTTGGAATAACACAGTTTATTGTAATGGAGTTACGTAGTGTGGTTGGATTTTCAGTAACGGAATAATCTAACAACTTCTAACGTCACAAGGCCGTTATCGTTAGTGAACATAAATGCAGTGCGGTACTATGAATTGGTAAAATAAACTGCGTAATATGAACGCACCACTGATTCATTCACTCATTCACACACTTATGAGACAAGCTGATGGCCGTAGCCTGGCGGTGGTGGTGGGGGGAATCTCGCCTCTTGTTTGGAGGATCGGGGTTTAACCCCTGGTGCTGGCAGGCTACATGTCAGAATTAGTTTTATTGCCGAGTATTTGCAATATACAAGGGCCCTCATTTATCAGTCGTTCGTACCCACAGATCTGTGTGTATTTAGTGTATTGGAACAATTCTACGCATCTTGTGGTATTTATCAATTTGTACTTATGCGTAGAAATGTTCCTCAATATAAGTACAGCTCTGGTCGCGTGTACGCACAGCATCTAGTGGTAGAACATGGAACCGAAATTCTGAAGGTCTCAGTCACCCACAAAGGATCTCTGAACCAATTAGTAATTATGCATGTTAATAAACAGCTTTCTCGCAATTAATTTGTGTTCAACGATATAAAGATAGAAGTATTAGCGATCGTAGGATGGCTGATCTTGTATTATTGGTGGATTTGGCAGAACCTGCACCCTGGAGGGAGGGAGCGCGTCTTACGTGACCTTGCAGATGCTGGGTGAGCTCACGCGGCTCCTGCAGATACCGTTTTCCAAATAAAAAGCACATTAATTAATCACAAAAAGGCCTGTTTCAAATCGTAACTAGGTAATTTATTTTTTACCAAATATGGCTAACTGAGGGTGTTTCTGTATGCGAATGACTGTGAACTGGCACGAGTATGCACAAGTGGGATTTATCAACAGATGTGCGTACGAGTGGCCACCACACATTTGATATCAAATATAGAATAGTTTCTACGAACGTTTGATAAATGAGGACCAAGGATTTTGGTGAAAGAGTGCAAACAATACTGAATCCGCAACTGCCCTCTGCTCCTCACCTTAACGGGTGAGGATGGGTCAAATGCGGGGCCTGAATTTTCCCCAGAGGGATTAATAAAGTATACATTGAAACTGAGCTGTAGCGAAGAAAAGAGAAAAAAAGTAGATGTTTTATTATTATAAATTATTAGGATTGGCTAAGGGAGAGATATCTGCAAACTTTTAACAGATTTGGCAAAGCAGCAGAAATGGCGAGTCTGGAGCAGTTCGAAGGAAAGTTGTCTTTTTCAAGGTGGAGATATATTTTATTTGCAATAAATATAAAATAAAGTTACTTACAGTTTTGTTCATGTCCACTGACTGTGAAACCTTCTAAAAAAAAATCAAAATTCTTTTATGTTCCTCTTTTGTAGAGTAATCCAGTTACTAACTCAATTACTATTTGGAACAAGTAGCGAGTAACTATAACTAATTACTTTTTTAAAGTAACGTTCCCAACACTGTTCCTGAGGCCGTCATTTGATGAAGAACGTGTTGGTTTAACGTATTTGATAAATGTTTGAAACAGGTTACAGACACTCTAAAAGACTCAATTCAGAAAGATCTGAAACTGTCAGGAAGAAATTAAGAACCTTCTGGAACGTTTCCAGACATTTCTAGATATTTAGTGTTTTTTTTTTATTTATTGCTTTAATGTGATAAATTAAATCAGTTTTTTAAAAAGATAAATGTGTCAAATAAAAATGGGAATATTCTTTTAAAGCTTACATGATATTAGCAAAAACATACAATTGGACAAACTGACAATAAACCCACATTATCCTCTCTGTTCTGTTAGTTTGTTTCAAGTACAACATTCACAAGGTGGTAAAAGATAAAACTCAACACTGATTTGAACATGATTTAATTAGAGAAACCAAAATCCAAACTCTTCTCACTTGGAAACAAGTTGCTGTCCATGTTCTTCCACTCAGCGTCCTGTTTGTGAATTATTTGCTTGAGACCCGCTGCCCCAGAGGCAGGGATCAGACCACAGTGATCCAGAACTGAGCCTAGTGTTTTCCCAGCTTCGCGGCCCACTGGGGGGGTTCTAGCAACAATAACATGCGCTGGGATCTCACACTGTGAGCTCTGGGAAACGTAAGTCAGCTGAAGCCATAGAAAAACGATATTAGTTAGCATCTTTCCACGAGTGGGACTGTGTTCAGGCTCTCCACATTTGGTCATTTTATGTTTGAACTGCCTGTAAAGAAAATGGCTGCTGCGGCATCAGCCTGTAGAGTTGTACACAAACTCATTAGTAGTCTACTGGCGTTTCGGTGGCCTCCCTGCATACATGCTAACACCTGTGAGCCTTGTAAAGTCTTGAATTATTGATGAGTTCTAACTTCTAATCGATGTTTGCTTCTAGAGTTGCAGTCTTCTTTTACCTGCTCGAGTCACACACTTTCTCATCCTGATTAGGATGAGCCCACGGTGAAAAGCAACCTGATGGGTGGAGCCGTCAGTGGTCCAAACAAACAGCTAATGCTTTAAATGGACAAAAACATTGAGGTTTAAATTTAGTGATATTTCAAACTAAAACAAAGACCTGATGTGCCTATAATGACTGTCTAATTAGTTCAGCAGCTAATATTGTCCTAATTTAATGTGTTAATTTGCAAAGAGCTGCTGAGGATATTTAGTGTTTTTCAGTCCATGTGCTAAAAAAAGAATAAAGCTGAACTGAATAACATGATGAGATGAAGCATCTTCGGGACCCTGTGGACCTCTCCCTCAGAGCTCGCACTTTGTCATCAAAAACAAGAAAGTCATGGTGCAAAAATCAAAATCAGTTAATTGAAATGGATACAGTAAACTTCATATTGTTGCTGTTATTATCCTTCTCAGCTCCCAATAGAATGAAGTGATGAAAGTCATGTTGATACTGTCTGTATGAGAGTCCATGCAGCAGGTATGATGTACTTCATGAGGAACGGTGTAAATTAACCTAAAAACTCAACACAAATTGCAGGAGTTGCTGTGCTGCTATTGGTTCGTTTGCAAACACAAGTGAAAAGTTTCCATAATAAGTGAAGAAGACGGAGGTTCATCTTCATGTTGGCTGTTCACATTTTGATCATTTACAAGTACCTGGTACACTTACTGGAATAACCATATATAGTGAAACTACTGGCAGTGTAAAGGTGTATAAAACAGTTTTAGATTGGAGATGATGACTGATCCACTGATCATGGCTCATCCAGACTTACCATTAGCGCTTGTGTCTGATCAGAATTAACTGAGCTGAAACTTCCTCACAGCCCCATTTTAAAGTTTCACCACGTCACTTTAAGATCGAACGTGAGGTTGTTAGACGCATCTTCAGGTTCTTATTTCATGAGTAATTCTTACCATCTGGTGCTGAAGCTCCTAAAGCAGCTGTAAGCTCATTATACTCATCTTATTGAACCTCCTGCAGGTTGGAGGTGTTTAATCATGACAGCTTTGTGCTACATTAGGACTGTTTGTTTGGAGCTGACAGTAACTGTTCTGTTCTGATCAAATTTCTCTTAAACTTTCCTCATTCCCTTTTCTTCCTTGTTATCTCACAGTTTCTCCACCAAACCACCTCACACACAGTCTGGAGAAGACATCTTTGTGCTTTTGTTGCGCTGTTGACTGTAGCAACAGCTGATAATAAGAGTGGACGTGCACGCATGCGTGTGCGTGTGTCGGGGGTGGGAGATAGGGACGGACGAGAGGCCGGCTGTCACTTTGAGCCAAAGCTGATTGTGTGATAGTGGATGTCAAGTGCGAGACGTGTCACACGACCTGAAGTGTGTTTCTGAGCCTGTTTTTAGTTCTGGAATCATGACGTTTATGTAAAAGTCGCTCTCAGCAGCCGTGAGGGAATTTGTGTCACAGTTGGAGTTAAAAACAACAAAATGTCCCCGAGTAAATGAGTGGTTGATTGTTCCACTCTGGAGATTATCTGAGCCACAAAGCTGTTGAGGTTATGTTTAGAAAAGCTGTTGGTGACGGTGGTATTCTTTCTAACAAAAAGTGTAATCAGTTTCAGTCGGATCTGTGTCTTATCTGCAAACTGAAAACAGGCTCCTCCTTTCAGGCACAGTGCTGATCGAGTTTGTTTCAACTAAACTTTAGTTTTCAAACTCTACCAGGAGCAGAAATATCTGACGGTCCGGCTGTTTGTCAGCTAATTAAATGCAGAGTTTGGATGAAATTTGTGGAAGATGGTTTATTAATATGCAGTGCATTTTTCTTCTTTTTGACTTAAAAAGCTTCTGTTAGAAATGTTTCCTCGTGTTTTTCATGCTTTCAGTCTGATAGCTGGAAGTACAGAAACATCTGTGTGTTTACATTTGTGTGGTTTAGATCTTCAGATTTGGTCACTTGTAACTTCATTCTTCTATTGATCTGCTGATATTTACATAATCATTCGCCGATTATTGGTTATCAGTCGACTTCGAAGCTTGGATGAATAAAAATAAAATAAAGCAGCTGTCTTCTATCAGCAGGGGTTAGAAATACAGGTTCAACATCTGTTTAGTTTACACTGAATCCAGAGTGTAAATCTGGGTTTATTTACCATAGTGTTTATCCTGCTCAATTTACTTTGCAGTCTAAAAGTAACAAAAAAAAACGTAAGAAAACACAGACAATAGTTCATGTCTAGATTTAAACCTTTGAATCCGCGACAAGTTGTGATTTAAAGAAGTATATCAGATTCTGTGGCTTTAAGAAGAATAAAAAAATGAATCACCGGCAACATTTTATTTCCTCGTCTGTTTTCAGCTGGAAGACGCTACTGCGTTTGGACGACTGAACGTTGTTTTGATATTTTTTTCCCGCTCTGTTGTGCTTCCAGGACGGACGAGAGCAGTATGAGTTGGCGGCGACCTCCGAGCAGGGCGGTAAGAAGAAGGGGAAGGGGAAGAAGAAAGAGAAGGACATGGACGAACTGAAGAAGGAAGTGGATATGGTGAGTGTCGAGGCTTTTCACTCACCTCAGGACTTCTTCCTCCGATTGTCTGGTCAGTTTGTAATTTACTGTTTTATACTCATTACTGTGTAAAATAGATCCAAAAATAAGGTCAAAGTTCTTTTAAATGTATTGAATTTTCTCCTCAGATTAAAACCTGTTCAAACTTTTCTTTAATTTTCATTTATTATCTACAATGCTCCTTTAACTTCTCGTCTTCTTCTCGTCTCTTTCATTTCTTTCTTTTATGAGATGTTTATTGTGGCTTATGAGAGGTAGTTATTGGAAAATAAAAGGTCAACACATACATGTGTTATAAACTCAGCTGATGGTAGCTTTTCTTTATGTTCATGTAGGACGACCACAAGCTGACGCTGGATGAGCTCAATCGCAAATATGGGACAGATCTCACCAATGTGAGTGAAACAAGAAATCATATGTTTGTTTTTTAGGAGTTACACCTGAAATGAGCCTCACCTGGAGATTTAATAGTCACACGAGGTGTAATTTTGTTAACTGGTGCATTTATTATGAGGATCAGATACAGATTTAATATCTGCAGCGTGCTGGCCGCCGTTTGCTGGTATCTGCCCTTTGTCTCCCCTTTGAGTCTGACAGGTAAGATTTAACAGATGAATGATTTATGGGCCTGAGATGGGAGACGATTTTCACTCATCTGGAAACAGAAAAGTCAAATCGACAGCAAAAATTCAATCGTTTCACACAATTTTTCCTAAAACAATTGCAACTAATCTGTGAATTTTTTGTTGAACATATTTAAGTCTGATCAGTTTTCCTTTTTCCTTTTTTTTTTTTTTTTTTTTTTTTGAAGGTTTTTAATAGGTTCCTTTTAAATTTAGCTTGACAAGATGATGGAAACGCAGCTGTGAAAAGAGGAGGAGCTTAAATCTTAAAAGGTTTTTGACCTGTTAATGAGATATTTTTGGCTCATCAGTGATGTGGAGTGTTTTCCTGATACTTATGATGTTTTTTTTATTGTTTATTTTTGTTCTTTGTGAAGGAAGAGGAAAATCCCTGCAATTACACTGTGAGCTCTTCAGAAGGCTCACTTATTAGATCAGAGTTAAATTAAAATCATAAATTACTGGTTAATAATATAAGCTGACAAACAAAAGCATGCCGTTTGTCATAAAGTCTGATTTGCAGGAAGCTGAGCGAGGGGATGCAGACATGCGTATAATTTAACTTCTCCGTCTATATTGGATAAATTGTGAAACGGTGAATTAATGATTTTAAAACTGACCTTTTACTAAAACTCTCAGAAGATGAGACACATTTTTCAGTTCACTGTGTTTAGTCTTAAAGAGAGTGGTGCCGATTCAATCCCACGCTCTGAGGAGTCCTCTATCCTCATGCAAATGTGCTCCTGGTCATGCAGCAAAGATCAAGGAGAATAGTTAATCAGTGCCTCTAATTAGGGTCTCCAAGCTTTGCGTGTGCGTAAGCATGCGTTTGTCAGCTTAAGAAGCCCCCTGCCCTGATTTCATACAGTCCTACTTGCCTCATCTTTTCTCCTCCTTCAACCTTCCTCTCGTCATCTGATGATGAAGACAATGTTTTCTGTTGATGCTGCGTTGCTAGGTGACAAGCAGCACCTATTCTTCCATCTGGACTCAAATATGTTTCATTGAGTTTTCTGGCTGATGATGAAATCTGTTTTTTATTAAAATCAGATTTAATAGTTAATATTGTGTGTACTGGAATGTTTTTTTAGGGTTTGACTAGTACAAAAGCTGCTGAGATTCTGGCCCGCGATGGGCCCAACGCCCTGACTCCTCCTCCCACCACCCCAGAGTGGGTCAAGTTCTGCAAACAGGTAAGATCCCACAATCCAACTCCTGGAGATTCTAAATGTTTTCTGGATCTAAAGACTCCTGTCCTGTTTTGGTGCAGATGTTTGGTGGGTTTTCCATGCTGCTCTGGACTGGTGCCATCCTCTGTTTCCTGGCCTATGGTATTCAGGCTGCGATGGAGGAAGAGCCTGCTAACGATAACGTGAGGAAATCTCCAGACAATCAGAATCTGATTCCCAAAGATTTAAACAAATTCTGAACAATTTTTTATTTAATATTTTTATTTTCAGTTGTATTTAGGTGTTGTGCTGTCTGCTGTCGTCATCATCACTGGTTGCTTCTCGTACTATCAAGAGGCCAAAAGCTCCAAGATCATGGACTCATTCAAGAACCTGGTCCCGCAGGTGCCCCCGCTTGTTTATCTCTCTGCATAATTGCAAATGGACAGTAAATACTTTAATGGTTTAAACTTTCTTGATGTCTCATTTTATAAATATTCATCTTACAGCAAGCCCTGGTTGTCCGTGATGGAGAGAAGAAGAGCCTCAATGCTGAGGAAGTGGTCGTTGGAGATTTGGTGGAGGTGAAAGGTGGTGACAGGATTCCTGCTGATCTCAGGATCATCTCCGCTCACGGCTGCAAGGTCTGATATTTTCACCTGACAATAGACTTTTATTTATAATCTAAACATTTGTCTGTAGTTTTTTCATTGTGGACCTTTTGTTTTTCATCAGTTTCTGTTGTCTTGTGTCACAGGTGGATAACTCCTCCCTGACTGGAGAATCAGAACCTCAGACTCGTACTCCAGACTTCTCTAATGAAAACCCACTAGAGACCAGAAATATTGCTTTCTTTTCCACCAACTGTGTTGAAGGTGAGAAAGCAGGACACATCTAAAAGTTGTAATTATTGGCTTTTGGGGAGGAAAATAAAAACCAGAGTTGATTGTTCCTGCAGGAACTGCTCGTGGTATTGTGATCAGCACCGGAGACCGTACCGTTATGGGTCGTATCGCCACCTTAGCCTCAGGCCTGGAAGTCGGACGCACACCCATCTCCATCGAGATC
Source organism: Pachypanchax playfairii (assembly GCA_006937955.1). Lineage (NCBI taxonomy): Eukaryota > Metazoa > Chordata > Actinopteri > Cyprinodontiformes > Aplocheilidae > Pachypanchax > Pachypanchax playfairii. Next base: position 304,852 of record SSNP01000006.1, on the reverse strand, counting down.
GAGCATTTCATCCACATCATCACAGGTGTGGCTGTCTTCCTTGGTGTGTCCTTTTTCGTCCTCTCTCTCATCCTCGGATACACCTGGCTGGAAGCCGTCATCTTCCTGATCGGTATCATTGTTGCCAACGTGCCAGAAGGTCTCCTGGCTACTGTCACTGTGAGTCTGGGTGTTGCACGTCTCCTAAAGCTTCCAAAAATAACTTGATTAGTACCTGACCCACTAAATCCTCTTCCAGGTGTGTCTGACTCTGACTGCCAAGCGTATGGCCAAGAAGAACTGCCTGGTGAAGAACCTGGAAGCCGTCGAGACGCTGGGTTCCACCTCCACCATCTGCTCCGACAAGACCGGCACCCTGACCCAGAACAGGATGACTGTGGCCCACATGTGGTTCGACAACCAGATCCACGAAGCCGACACCACAGAGAACCAGAGCGGCACCTCGTTTGACAGGAGCTCGCCCACCTGGGCGGCTCTGGCCAGGATCGCTGGTCTTTGTAACCGAGCCGTCTTCTTGGCAGAGCAGAGCAACATTCCCATCCTGAAGGCAGGTTTATTTCGAGCTTTTTGACATTAGAGTCAAATGTGAGTTTGTGAACTCAGCTGGTCTCAGAGGGGATGTGTGTTTTAACGTCAGTCCTTTGGATTTTCATGTCTGATGACTTCGTGTAGCACAAGCTGAAAGAGAGCGTGAGTTCTAATTATTAGAAAGTAGTTAGACATTCGTCTTTTACCTCTTACACAGTCAGATTTATTATTCTGTCTATTGTTCCCTTGAGTGTGTAAACAGTCTGATCCCCTCCCCCCACAATACACACACACACACACACACACCTCTTTATTAGCTCTGAAATGATCTCCTGAGTCTCCTGGTTTCTTCCCTGGTTTTATATCCTGTTAACGTGTGTGTGTGTGTGTGTTATTCACCTGTAAATGTCTGGCAGGCGTCATAATTACAACTCAATCGTTGATGCTCATTATTTTTGTTTAAGTCACTGTTGCAGGAACGTTGGGAAGAGAAATGGGATATTTTGATCAGCTCTATAATTACATGGGAAGAGAGACATTCTGGTTCTTTCTGAGCTTTTTTTTTGTGATTAAGTAGAAAAAAACTGAAATATTGAGGAAGAGAGTGTGAAAAGGGTAGTATTTCACTGCACCAGTTCCTTTTGTTACCCATGATTAACATTTTTTTTATCTTTGTCTAAAAGCGAGATGTGGCTGGTGATGCCTCAGAGTCAGCACTTCTAAAGTGCATCGAGCTTTGCTGCGGATCAGTCCAGGAAATGAGAGAGAAAACCCCAAAAATTGCGGAAATCCCATTCAACTCCACCAACAAGTACCAGGTAGGAGAGCTTGGATTGTTTCCAGAAACCTCAATTCAAATTTTCACGTTTTTCAGATGAAACGTTGGGTGATTTGATCCCATAAATCGGACTTCCTTTTAATTAATATGTACCCACTTTGTAGTATTTTTATTTGGTAATAGTTGAAAGTTTTGAAAAAAAACATGAAATGCTGAAACTGGCCTGCTATTTATTTATTTTCTTTGTATTTTTAGCTTTCCATTCACAAGACCACTGCACCTGATGCAGAATCAAAGCACCTGCTGGTGATGAAAGGAGCCCCGGAGAGGATTTTGGATCGCTGCTCCACCATCATGATGCAGGGCAAAGAGCAGCCGCTGGATGAAGAGATGAAAGACGCTTTCCAGAACGCCTACCTCGAACTGGGAGGCCTCGGAGAGCGAGTGCTTGGTAAGAAGAGCCGGCTGCTGGTAATTAAATTTGCAAATTGATGAAGTGAAACTGAAGCAGCCCCTCTGTTCCCTGTCCAGGTTTTTGCCATTTCAACTTGCCTGACGACCAATTCCCAAATGGCTTTGAGTTTGATACAGACGAGGTGAACTTCCCAATCACGAACCTGTGCTTTATCGGCCTCATGTCTATGATTGATCCTCCTCGTGCTGCGGTGCCCGACGCTGTGGGCAAATGCAGGAGCGCTGGAATCAAGGTGTGCCACATAATCCTAGGATACACCACTAAAGCTCTTTGGTTTGTACTTTGACTGTTTAAGTGAGAAAATAATTAAACTTATAGAGCACAAACCTGTTTTTCTGGTAGGTTATCATGGTGACAGGTGATCATCCAATCACAGCTAAGGCCATTGCTAAGGGTGTGGGTATCATCTCAGAGGGGAACGAGACTGTGGAGGACATTGCTGCACGCTTGAACATCCCAATCAATGAAGTTAATCCAAGGTACTGATATTCATTACAGATTGTGGGTATTTGATTGAACTGAAAATTAAACAAATTATGTATAAATATAAAAGTTGTTTGAAGGAGAACCTCAGGGTTGTGTACTGGGGCTCATTTAATTCTGCATTTGAAATTAACTATTTCTAGTTTAAATTCAAACATTTTCTACCTGTTTATATCCAGAGATGCCAAGGCTTGTGTTGTGCACGGTGGCGACCTCAAGGATCTGTCCTCAGAACAGCTTGACGATATCTTAAAGCACCACACTGAAATTGTTTTTGCTAGAACATCTCCACAACAGAAACTCATCATCGTGGAGGGCTGCCAGCGACAGGTAAACTGAAAATGTTACATCTTTTTATGAGTTGACAAAGATGCGTGTGTATTTTGTAATAATGATACTGCCAGTCTTTCCTGCATGTAATATTTTTGTTTATAAAGATATTTTAAACTTTTCAGATTTTGTTTAATAGTACCTAACACTCTTAACGGGGTATTTTATACTTTCAGTTTTTAAAATTAATTCTTAAATCCAACGTTTGTTTGCAAAGGGTGAAAATATTCATAGTTTATTCTTTTTGTTGAACCCTTTGTCCTGCAGGGAGCCATTGTGGCTGTGACAGGTGACGGCGTGAACGACTCTCCAGCTCTGAAGAAAGCTGACATCGGTGTTGCCATGGGGATCGCTGGATCTGACGTGTCCAAACAGGCTGCTGACATGATCCTGCTGGACGACAACTTCGCCTCCATCGTTACAGGAGTGGAAGAAGGTAGAAACATTAAACATCTGGAGGATAAAAACATTAAGACCGTACAAACAAATATATTTGTGCATTTATTTCACGTTCTTATCAGGTCGTTTGATTTTTGACAACTTGAAGAAGTCCATCGCCTACACCCTGACCAGTAACATTCCTGAGATCACCCCCTTCCTCCTCTTCATCATCGCCAGCATCCCTCTGCCTCTGGGAACCGTCACCATCCTCTGTATCGATCTGGGAACCGACATGGTAAAGATACGTTTCAGTGTAAAATCGGGATACATGTTGTACATCTTTAAACTTGTGATGATTTGTGTTTCCCGTCCTCCAGGTACCCGCCATCTCTCTGGCTTACGAAGCAGCTGAGAGCGACATCATGAAGAGACAACCCCGAAATCCCAAAACGGACAAACTGGTGAACGAGCGGCTCATCAGTATCGCGTATGGACAAATTGGTAAATGTTCCCTTTCTGTAAATATGAAATGACAAAGCAGGAACCCGAAACAGTACATGTGTAAGCAGATGTTTGTTTTTGGAGTTCTGGACTGGTTCTGCGTGGCCTCGTGATAAGACAAAGAGCGGCATGCAACACAAATAGACCTGCACTGATAGAGAACTGTGGATGTGTGAGAGATGAGACCTTTGTCTCTTTATGTAAACATGCCTTCAAAATAAAATGCACCACAAAAACATATACTATAAAGTGCATGAAAAGTATAAGTCACCATAACGCTGAGTTAGTGGGAGGCCTGAGTCTGCTCCGTAAAGAAAACCTACTTCTCACAGACCGGATGTTAGAAACAGCAACAGGGTTTTCTGTGCTGTTGTGACGATTTCAGTGTTTTCTGTCATGACTTTAATTCAGAACGCCAGCAGAGTTTCAAACTAAACTGCTGTCATTAACAATCTCCAGCAGTTTTTACAGAACTCTGTTCACAGAAGTCCCATCCTAACTCCTGACGTCAAATTCTGTTTTTTGGAAGTCTTCTATCTCCCAGTGAGGAGACATGAGTTAAAACATGAAAACAAAACATGAAGTCAAGTCAAGTCAACTTTATTTATATAGCGCTTTAAGAACAGCGGCAGCTGATACAAAGCGCTGAACAAAGTTAAACAGATAAAAACACCACAAAAGAATGTGAAACATTAAACATATATGAACAATAAAAAAACAAAGACATAAAATAACATGACAAAGATAGAAAGGCTCAAGATGGGGTGAAAGCCAAGGCAAACAAGTAGGTTTTAAGTAGAGACTTAAAGACAGCCAGAGACGAGGCTTGTCGAATCTGTAGCGGTAGCAGGTTCCACAACCTCGGACCCGCCACAGACAATACTCTGTCCCCCCACATCCTCCGGCGAGACCGTGGCACATTCAGCAGCACCATCTCAGCCGACCGAAGGGGGCGAACTGGAGCATGGGGCTGGAGAAGCTCCGAAAGATAGGAGGGGGCCAGAGCATTTAAAGATTTAAAAACATATAAAAGAATCTTAAAATGTACGCGGTAAGTTACGGGCAACCAATGAAGAGAGGCCAGGATGGGGGAAATGTGATCTCTTTTTTTGGTGTTTGTCAAAAGCCGTGCTGCAGCGTTCTGGACCAATTGAAGGCGTGAAAGATGTTTTTGAGGTATGCCAAATAAAAGTGCCTTTGCTAAACGCCTGAGATGGAAAAAGCTGGCCTTCACAGTGGCACTTATCTGTCTGTCCAGGTTCAGCATGCTGTCCAACTGGACACCAAGACTAGTGACCACTGATTTTTTCTGTTTGGACAGAGGACCAAGATCAGCAGCTAAAGGCTGATGAGTGGGGGGGTTTAAAAACTATAATTTCTGTTTTGGTGTCATTTAAGTGTAAAAAGTTCTGCGACATCCAGGTTTTGACATCCTCAAGGCGGGCTAACAGACCTACCAAGGCCAAAGGATCCTTGTGGTTAAATGGCACATAGATATGAGTATCATCTGCATACAGATGAAAAGCACATTTATGGTTCCTGAAGATTTGTCCCAGGGGGAGGAGATAGAGTGAAAAGAGCAAAGGCCCCAGAATGGACCCCTGGGGGACACCACAGGATAGGGAGGCAGGGGAAGACTGGGACCGACCACAACGCACGAGAAAGTCCTGTCAGAATGAAACACAAGTGGCTTCTTCATGTCAAAGAGCTGAATCAGTAAGGTTTAAATTCAAGCATATTCCTAGATTTGAAGAGGAGCGAAAAAAGAAGAGGAGTTTGTCAGCTGATCACATCTGCAGTTACCTGTTGGGGGCGGAGCATCAGAGTATGTGACACGAGGAGGCTGAACAGATTGATAAGGAGGGCTGGTTCTGTCATGGAGACTGAACTGGAGTCTCTTGAGTTGATTGTCCAAAGGAGGATGAAGAACATGATGGAAAACCCTCATCATCCTCTTCAGAACACAGTAACTCAACAACAGAATGTCTTCAGTCAGAAGATTCTTCATAATCCGCTGCAGCACAGAACGCTACAGGAGATCCTTCCTGTCCACACCTAGAACCCTCTAGAGGAGATCCTTCCTGTTCACAGCTAGAACTCTCTAGAGAAGATCCTTCCTGTTCACAGCTAGAACTCTCTATGGCTCCCTGAAGAATAACTGAGCTACAACAACACTTGAATTTCCCTTCGGGGATTAATAAAGTATTTTTGATTTTTGATTTTGATTTGATTTGATATTGTTTAAAGAAACTACGTCACAAAGAAACTTTCCAGAGATGATTGCTTTTTACTCGCTAGCTTGTGGCTTTGTTTTTAGGGCTAATGTATCACAAAGATACGTCTTAATGTGCGTCAAGAGTGGGTCAAAGATAGATGTAACAGAGAATCTGGTCATTTTTCAACATAAAACATGGGTCACACTCAGGTAAAAAATAAAGTGGAAATATAAGAGTGAGTTATTCTTTCTTTGCGGCCTGAGGGTTGGGGGATAGAATAGATCTGGGGTCTGCTGAAGTGTGGGACTGGACTGATAGATCCGGGTGTCAGATTTCAGAACCGCCTTGTTTCTCCTGCAGGAATGATCCAGGCTCTGGCGGGTTTCTTCACTTACTTCGTCATCTTGGCCGAAAACGGCTTCCTGCCTTCCACCCTCCTCGGCATCCGAGTGAGCTGGGATAATAAATACATCAATGACCTGGAAGACAGCTACGGCCAGCAGTGGGTCAGTCACAGTTACTGCAGTGTGTGTGTGTGTTAACGTTGTGTCTTCCACAGCAGGGTTAAAATCCTGTGAAATGTTTGTTTACAGACTTACGAGCAGAGAAAGATCGTGGAGTTCACCTGCCACACAGCCTTCTTTGCTAGCATCGTTATCGTGCAGTGGGCCGATCTGATCATCTGCAAGACCAGGAGGAACTCTGTCTTCCAGCAGGGCATGAAGTGAGTAAAACGCCCACACTCAGAGATTTCTCCCATATTTGCCTGAATTTCTCATTTTGTTTTCTGTTTTTCAGGAATAAGATCCTGATCTTTGGGCTGTTCGAGGAGACCGCCCTCGCTGCCTTCCTCTCTTACTGCCCGGGCATGGACGTCGCCCTCAGAATGTACCCTCTCAAGTGAGTAAATCCCAAGACGCACGCTGTGCATCTGTACCCCGAGGCTCTGGATTTCACCTGTTTTCATGTGTTTTCCAGGCCCAACTGGTGGTTCTGCGCCTTCCCGTACTCCCTGCTCATCTTTATCTATGATGAAATCCGTAAGCTGATCCTCAGACGCAGCCCAGGAGGTGAGTTGGGAATGTTTTTCTTTCTCCCTCTGATGAGCAGATTGTTTTTAAGCCTGTAGGCAGAGAAACTCAGATCACATCCTATCAGGTTTTTTCCTGATTGAAAACTCCTTTTTTCTGTTTTTTTCCAGGTTGGGTGGAACGGGAGACCTACTATTAAAGAACCCTTCAACTCGCATCTTCTCCTCCACTCCCGTCTTTGCATGAATATTGTCTTGCTGCTCGGAATAAAATTTTAACCTCTGTGACAAATTAATTGGAACGTGTTTTTATATTAGGGAATGCTTGATACTACTATTAGAGAAATACTGAGATGGAAAGTGTTGCTGATGATGTTGAAAATGAAAATGCTAATAATGACATGAACACTGAACACTGATATGACTATGACTATGCGTGCCTTGTTTCTGAAACAGGACCAATTTTATACATGTTTTTAACAGTTATGAACGTTCAATAAAATGCGCTCGAGTCAGGTCCCACCGATGAGTCCTGTCCTAATTTAAGAGTTTGTCTCCAGCTGAGATGAAGCTTCGAGTTCGGATGAAGAAATTAGGTGTCAAAGATTTTTGTGTGTTTTCATGAAAATACACCAGAAGCTGCATCCGTGGAAACGGAATACACTGTTAGAGGAACAAGAATCAAACTCCTGGTGTTCTAAGTGTTAATTTAAAGAGAGATCCCTTTACACTTTGTAGCTAAAACATGTAAACACAAACACAAGATCTGCTTTTTACTTAGATTGTTTGAATTAAACACCTGAAAGGTAATTTTTTTTCTCACATTTTGTTGGATAAATTAACAGTTCCATGAAATCTAAATTTTTTTCAGTGGATAAAATGAGCAATTTAGTCCCTCATGTAAATTGTTTCAAAGGTTTTGTGGGGAAATTAGCAAGATTAAGAACACAGTTGAGTTATTTAACATGGTGTTTAAGCTGTCTGAGATCTAATTAGCGCAAGAGAATTAATACATTTAAAGACATCAAACAAACAAACAAACAAACAAACGTTAATGAAATTACAGTGTCTGAGCTTTTTTGCTTGATTTGGATGTTTATGAAAATCAGAATTAATATAAGGGAAAATTATAAATTATAGGCTACGTTCCAAATAAACTAATATTGAGTTAATAAATGAAGCGAATAAATGTTATAAAACTGTCAACCTAAAAACTAAAACCGTCACCGTTAATTGTGTTAAACTCGCACCTGCGTTAATTAGCGCAGGAGCAAAAAACTGTGGAAAAAAGAAGAGAGAAGGTGCAAATTTGTTGCAAAATATGCGTGAAAAGAAAAACGGAACTTGGACATGTTTTCATTCAACTACGTGGTAAGTAAAATTAATACATTTTGACGGTTTCAAACATGCTACCAATAGTTAGCATGTAGCATGTGTGACGTTTATTTACTTTTCAGTACTTTAAAGTGTCTAAAAGCTCCCATTTAGTACGTGAATTTTAAATTAATAAATAAGCCCTTATTTAAACATTCTTTTCACTGTTTTTGGAGAAAATTGTCACATTATTGATATGTCACACTATAAAACAAGCTGCAGGTGTTTATTTTAAACAAATTTAGTTTTTTTAAAATTAGGTGAGTTTGAAAAATCATCAAATTTCAGTCATGTGAAATTATTTACACTTGACTAAAATATTAATCTTGTAGTGTAATCGGAACTATGACATCATCATGAATTCAGTGTCCAGGTAAAGGCAGTTGTGGCTTTTCCTCAGTTTTCTGTTTGTTACAGTAACAGCTGCAGATGTTTGATGATGTTTCTGAGGTGAGCTCATTGAAAAAAAACAATGACAACTTTCAGATAGGCACTGATTAAAAAAATAAAATAAAACAACAGCAACAACACCTCCAAAAGAGTTCAGACTCTGTGCAAAATGTAAATAAATCAGAATTCTATTAAGTTATATTTTATTCCTGATAGATCATAAACAAAATCAGATGCTGAAATTGAGATTTTACCATTTCATAGAAAATATGAGCTCAATCTGTCGAAAATGTTAGATAAAGGTGATGTTACATTGTGTAGCATCTCTTCTTTGAACATCTGGAAGTGAGGAGACCAGCTGATGGAGTTTTAGGAGAGGAATGATGCAGGATTCTGGCTGATCATTAGTTTTGGGTTCTTATTGCTGGTTGTGATCGATGCAGTATGAGGTTTGTCTTGCTGAAATATGCACGTCCTTCACTAAAAGAGATGTTGTCTAGATGGGAGCAGATGTTGGTCTATAACTTCTGTGTACTTTTCGGAATTGATGGATGCTTTCCAGGTGTGTAAGCTGCCCCCCATTCTTCTTTACGTGATCCATCTTTAACTGATGTTTGTGGGTCGTTTAGTGACGACAAAGTGATTTAAAATGAGCAGTTACTTTATATGAAGTGTTAAGATATTTCAGTTTTAATGTCTGATATGTTTATCTAGTGCTGGGAATAAAAAATTGGATTATTAACTTTGCAAATCATTGCATTAAGTTTTTATTTAAGTTTTGTCTTCTGATATTTTAATTAAATCAGTTATTTCTGTTGCTTGTGTATATAAATGCTTTATTTTGCTGTGAAATCAGACTTTCACATGTTCGTTTTGAATGTTTCTTTAAAATTTTAAGTAGATGTGAAGTTTGTAAATTCTTCACATATTCTCATTATTCCACTCATGAAAGGACTTCAGTTCTGTCAACACGTCTCTCGTCTGACCCCGGTGACAGCGTTCTTCCTGTGTGAGTGTCGTGTTCTGCTCTGCATAACTAGCTCTGCGCCTCTTCCTCCACTCTGAGGACACAGTTTGGTCAGAGAGGGTCATTTTTTGATGACAGATGTCTCACAAGCTGGTGAGAAAACAGCTTACCAAACAAAAAAGACAAAAAGTCACAGCCTTGTCTTTTCTGACTTTGACAGGACAAACATTTTTTTTTGACAAGTCTTGACAGATTGACATTTAAATCCTGAATCATCCAGATTAAAAAGAAGTAATCCAGGTTTCTGTCAGCATTTAAAAACATGTTTAAAGAGACGAAAACACAAACAACAACTGTTGCAACATCTTAACTGACTGAAATTCTATGAATAAGAGATTGCCAACACTCAGTATGAAACAGGTTTGATGCTCTGAAGCACGAAGGAACATAAGCTGAAAGAAATGTGGCAATAAACTACATCTTATGACTTTATGAGTCTCATTGTCGTTCCAGCTACAAGCAAACCCTTTAACGGCTGCTGCCTGCCATCTCTGAGAGGACCCAATGAGCCAGAAAATTTGTCCAAGAGCAAATAGGAAGCATTTTTTTTTCCTGTGATACGCCGTGTACAACACAGTGTGTTTGTGTTGGAGTGGAGGACTTCATGTGTTGTTGCTCAGCGTCGTCTCCTGAGGCCTAAACCAGGTCAAAGAAGTTCCCCTGCGCTTTTTTCCTCTCTCTCTTCATTTTTTTCTTGTTTCTCCCTTTAAATCTTCAGGAAGACGTTGTGTATTGGGCATCTGTCCCCTTTTAACACAATCTCACATACACATTCAGAAATCTTACAGATGAATACGCTTTGTCACTGCTGTCGAAATAACAGAACCTGAAGGGGGATGAAAATATTCCTGATTAGAGAATTTAAGTCATGAGTTTAGATTTTCCTGAGTTACTGCTCATATAACAGGATGTTTTACAGCCGTGCGTGTGCAGTTTTATCCTTATCAACCTGATTTAAATTCAACTGATGAGAATCCGGATAACCCCCAAAATCTAATCGATTGTTACTTCATCAAATTCCATCCATAAGTTTTTGAGCTGTCCTGCTAACAGACAGACACACAGATCTTGATGAAAACATTACCTTCTTGACGGAGGTAATATCAAGGTATAAATCAGCAGTACTGATCTAGTACTCACATTTGATACATTTATATTTCACCAGTTAAAACTTGATAGTTGAGATTATTTCTCTAATTTAACTGCGTGTTGGAAAATAACTTGATGTTTTTTTTATATTGTTTATTAGTACTTAGATCCTCCACTAGAGGGCAGAAGGCATGTATAGCGCTGATAAAGCAGGTCTTAGAGGAAAGTACTAATGCTGGTAAAGTTAGGGATGTTAAAATATTCATAATAAATTGATTCATGTAGTGTTACAGGTACTGTTGGTACAGTTTGTTACTAAAGCTGTGCTATGACACAGGTCATACAAAATGGGTTAAACAGGACTTTCTATTAATTAGTCATTAGTAGTAAGGACTTTACCACCAGTGACATCACTCACGTGGAGTCCAGATGGTTGAATCGGCTCCTCAGCCTGTGTAATGCAACCTTATAAGAATACCGTGTTAGTGGCTCGTTCAGAAGTTCATAGCCAGGTCGATGGTCCAAGATTTTCTATAAACACGCCACAGAATCTCTCTGCATAGCCTTCCAAAAAACCTGCACACAGTGCACCATGATCAAAGATTTACTTTATTATTTACATCTATAATTGTAAAGAACTGCTTGTTTTACAAGACCATAAAACAGACCCTGACATAAAGCTCTTCTCATTTTTCATGAGGCAACACGATGCAACAGCTCAGGAAAGGTGTTGCGTCTCTTCCAACTGGTGGTCCGACTCATGGAACTGAACCCGGTTCTAACTGTAGAGGTTCTGCCTCTGGATCCACCAGTGTGACGTCCTTTCTCCAGCTCCTCACAAGCAGCAGCTACAGCTGGTAGCTCTTCTCCATCCTGCAGCTGCAGCTGTAGAAGATGCAGCTGCAGTCCCTATACATTATTGTCAGCTTGAAAATTATAGGCTTTTCCACAAATTTCTGAGCAGATCTGATGATCAACGCACAGAATTTTGGATCTCCACTACATATATTCCCATGAATTGCACATGGGGAGGGGTTCCAACACACAGAGAGCAAGAACTCTGCAGCCAGCGTACGGCTAAAAATCCCCTCATTCTCAGGGATTCATCAAGTTATTGATACGGCAGCCATAAAAACGTCCTGTAGGAAACGGAGCATGTCTCCACAAATAACTCATCATTCATATGGGTCATTGTGACCGAGGCTTAAGGCTCCTGTTATTCAGCTAATTTTAGACATAATGCTCCTCGTGCTCAGACTGTATCTGTCCCCCTGATCAGCTGCTGCCTATTCAGTGTTATTGTGAAAGTGATTTCCAACAGTAAGATCCAAATGTTTACTCAATGTGGGGACTTTACTACCGGTCTCCCTTGTTTCATATTAGCAGATAAGCTCTAATGAATAAAAGCCAAATCTGAGTCAGTGAAAGTCAGAAAGAAAAGAGGGAGAACTGAAGAAGAAAGATCATTCAGAGTGTTGAATAGGCTTTCAGGAAGTAGTTTGTTCTCGGCCAGCGTCATCGTTTCTGGCACACACATTTTCCACGACTTTGGCCAACTCTCTCTCCGCCTTGCACACAAACACAAATGCGTTCAGACAGAGCGGCCACAGTCCGACACATGAACACACATCAGCAGACATACGACGTATTTAAACCAGCAACTTAGTTCAGCCAGACTGCAGCACACTGTGTCCTCTGTTTAAACACACATTTGTGCACACAGAGCTGCCTGCTTGCTATTGGCGACAGTCGGAGGTTCTGTTTTGTTTCTTTGTGCGTGAGTAAGCCAAGAGTTTAGCCATGAGTGATGCTGGTGGCACCAGAGTGATCTGGTTGTTAGTGGACTCAACAAAAAGCCAGAACATAGTAACAGAACTCAAAGAAGTTACTTCTGTCTATTAAATCCTCTCACCAGATGTGCATTTTGTTCTTTATTTTGTTCTTTATTCCTTAAAATGACTTATTTTATTTTAAACTTTGTATCTGCTGTTTAATGCCTGCATGAAATCTTTAATGGCAGTTTTAAAAATCTTACTGAGATCCAAACTATTAGCTGAGCATAGAAAAGACTCTGAGTCAGACGTTACAGTAATCACTGAAGGAGATTAATCTGTCAGACTCGGAACATGCAGAACATATTCTGAAAGGAATGTGTTTTTTTCTGTTTAGATACTTTGGGCCTTAATATTTAGAAAGCATCATTAAATCTGAAGCTGGGATAATGAAGTGGGTGCACTCTAAGCTGTGTATATCTATGAAGGTAACTGGGTTCAACAGGAAACACCATCTCACCCGTCTCACGCTCCAGTTTTTTTCCTCTTCTCTAATCTTTTTGGATTTTGTACTCTGGGGTTCCCTGAGTAATTATTGCCCCGACTGACCTCGACCAAGTGGTCGACTGTGTTGGTGAATCAATGCAGGAACCGGACGTTTCTGTTCAGTGACAAGCAGAAACAAACAAACAGTTGTATCTTTTAAAATGATGTTTCATTAAAAGGTTAGAACAAGCTCAGTTTGGAGAAACAGAGACTGATTATAGTGGAGCCAGTTATCTAAGAAGTTCATAATGTTTATGTAAAAACTGTTTTAGGTTTGAGTTCATATGAGCTGCTCTGACTTTTTGTGATCGGGGTTGTTTTATGTCCCTTTGACGAGCAGTTAGCTCATCAATCCAGTCAGAACAAATCTGTTACCACAAACTGAGGTTGTTCAGAGAGCTGCCAGGTGTTCACTCAGCCATGTTCCTGTCACTTCCAGCTGTGCAACACTGTGATGAGTCACAACCACGGCAACAAGCCCGGTCAGGAAATTTACTGACCAGTAAATATTCTACAGTCAACTGCCTTGAAATGTCCGACAGCAGGGTCAGTGGATGCTGAGGCTGAGGCTGGGTTTGGAGGTTCTCAGGAGAACAGAACCTTCCTGTGACTGTATTTGGTGGTTTTAGATCCAGTGAAGGGAACCTTTAATGACCCAGGTCTATTAAATCTTTAAAAAACAGACTTTTCTGCTGCCTGTCAAACCAAGAAACCTCTGATAGCTCCAGCAATGTCTGTTAGTCGTCCATGATGTTGGTAAAACTCCCTGAAGGTCTGCTTCTCATCTTTTAGGAACCATTTAAATGTTCTCACTAGTCCAGTTGATTACTTAGCTCATTAATAAAACCAGTAGAACATTCTCTCTTGCACAAATAGTAGCAGTTGTATTTATTTAAAGCAGAACTAAGTAAGTTTTTTCACCTCAATAAATGTTTTCTAGAGTCCCTGTGGGGGTAAACAAGGACTTGGCGGGGTGATTCGTGGGTCCCTCCCCTCCCTCCGGGGTCTGTGTCCTGAAAGCAGCACTTGCAACTTTCAGTGGATCGGACCCGACTAATCTCGCGAGAACAAACCTGCTTTACGGCACTCACACTCACGTACATAAATACAAGCATGAAGCCCTTGCCGTTGTTAGCAACGCCACCCTTAGGAGCGCAAAGATGACAATAATACTCACCTGTCGAGACATTTTCTTGGTTTTGTTTTTCTTTCTTCTTGCAAAAGCGTTCTCTGCGCGTTGTTGTTGGGGGGGGGGGGTCTGCGGCGGGGGAACGTTACGACAGTGAGCTTTCACAGGGGACCAGTAGGGGGAGAGCGAGAGCAAAACTTACTTAGTTCTGCTTTAACCTGTTAAACTGACTTGCAGTTGGTGATTCATGCTTTTATTTTCGTTTAGATTATTGTAATTCTCTTTTTACATGTTTTAACAAAAATGCTCTTGATCGTCTTCAGCGAGTCCAAAATGCTGCTGCAAGACTTTTAACCGGGTCCAGCAGGTGGTCACATATCACGCCAGTGTTGTCTTCTCTGCACTGGCTCCCCATTAAATTTCGAATTGATTTTAAAATTCTCGTTTTGACCTTCAGAGCCCTGCATGGGCAGGCTCCAAAATATATTTGTGATCTCCTTCACTCGTACATATGTGGTCGCTCGCTCCGATCTTCAGACCAGTACCTCCTCATGGTTCCAAAAACTCGCTTTAAAACCAGAGGAGATCGATCCTTTCAGGCCGTGGCTCCAAATCTGTGGAATGCCCTACCTTTGCCCCTTGGTGAGGCCGACACTGTTGATTCTTTTAAAAGGCAGCTGAAGACACTTTTATTTGGGCGAGCTTTTGGTTGACTGGACTTTTGGTGTGATTATTATTCTTTTTATCTTTTTACTGTTTATGCTATTTATTGAATTAATTGTGAAGCACTTTGGGATTTTTATCTGTGAAAGGTGCTATATAAATAAAGTTTATTATTATATATTATTATTATTATTATTATTATAAACTCCACATCGTCGGGTCAGCTGTTGTCTGGAAGACAAGCAGCGTTTCATTAGGATAAATTTGGATATACAGTCGTACTTCTGCACTTTTAATTTTTCAATTGGTGTGAAGTTTTCAAATAAATGACCTAATATGTGGAGTCTTTTTATATGATCATTAGACATCAGTTTTCTTTCCTGGAAGCCTTAGATTGTTCCTGGAAACAGCAAACCTAGTAACCATCATCCACTGTGGACTAAATAAGATTTAAAGACATTTGTAAAAACAGCCGGTGGGGTATGATCCATTATACCTGTCAAAGAAAACAACTGACCCCAGAACAGCTGGAACAGTGCATCCTTTGCTTTTCCACTTCACACTATTACATAATGATTATTTATCACATTATCTTATTCTTAAACAGACTATTTAAAAGTAGTTCATCACATTTATTTAGGTAAATCTGAAGGCTTTAGTTCATCACATGAATGAATTAATCTCAGCAATAAAATTGTTCATTTTTAAAGCCTAGAAAGATCAAAGTGTCACTACTGGTGATGTATCCAGCTGTTTTACTACAGGCTACAGAGGTTATGATTTAGGATTTTCCTTTTTATTTCTGGTAGTGAGGTTGTAAACTGATCAGAGACCATCTGGGACTCAGAAATTAAGATTTATTGGTTATTTCAGCCTGAGTGATCCCAGAGGAAATACGATTTAAATGCCCTCCCGACATCAACCCAGAGATCATGTAACACATAGATTTATAGAGCTGATGATGGAGGAGAGATTATTACTTTCCATTTTAGTTTCCAAAGAAACAGTCAAACAAAAGAATTATCTGCTTTATTAATTCAATATAAAACTATATTAATTTTTTTTTAAACTGTTTTATTGTAATCTAATTTAATATTCTTAACAAATATTTAGTTGACCAATATTCAGTAGTTATGACACTGTGGAAAAGTATTTGCCCCGTTACTTATTATCATCCACATCCTGGTCCAGTAAAGCAGCCCCAGACTATCAAACTACTGCCACCATGTTTGATTGTTGGTAAGCTCTTATTCTGAAATTCAGTTTTAGTTTTACATGATGTGTCAGGACACGAGTCCTCTGAACATTGTCCCAGAAGTCTTGTTGATCATGAAGATATGAGACCAGGTTTTGGTGTTTCTTTAGGTCAGCAGTGGTTTTGGACCTTGGATGGTTTTTGTCCAGTTCCAGTTTTTTTTGTTGGATCATGAACTCTGACTGTAACTGAAGCCAGTGAGACCTGAAGGATGTTGGTTTGAACTCTTATCCCATTTGATGGTTTTAGCATTTGATTGTATTTAGCTGCTGTTTTTATTTGATTTATTTTGTTCGGTTTTGATTTTTTTCAGTTTTGAAATTTGCTACATGAGTTTGGTGATTGTAGAGCTTTAGATGTTGTTCTGGGTTCCTCTGGAACCTCTTGGAGGAGTTATTGGAGTAATTTTGGTTGATTGGCTGCTCCTGTGTTGGTCCTCTACTGTTCCATGTTCCCACCATGTGGATAATGTTTCACTGATATTCTTTAGAAACATCTCTGGAAGTCTTGTAGATTCAGCCATGTTGGAAACTAACATTTATTTTGTTTTTACTCAGATTATTTTTTTACTTTGTTTGCTCTGAAATGAAGGTGGCAAAAGCAGAAGAAATGAAGTTATTTTTCACATTGCTGTAGATAAAAAAACCCTTCATAAATTTCAAATTTACTACTTTAATACTAAAAATACGAACCTGAAGAAACAAATAATAAAATATTAGTGCTAGAGCCTGAAATCACAAATAGATTTCTCTGCTTATCAAATATTTAAGTGTTCATACAAAGATGAAGAGCAGTGAACTGAAAGACCTTTTCCACAGAAAGCAGAAACACACGGGGGTCAGTACAAACGGATTTCCACCATCTCAAGCGTAGCTGACAGTCATGATGCAAACAACATGTTTTAAACCTTTTACATTACCATCAGTTTTACATCACACAGCTTTAACCTGGAATTCTGTCCAACGATGATGCTGAACTGAGCTTCTGATTCTCATTCTGATTCAGGATTTGGCTCCAAATGGAGGAAGTTTTATATAAATATTGCTCATCTAAATAGTTTTAGTCATAGTGGTTTAGTTTATTTTTAATCAAGTAATCATTCAGTTGTTAAACTCAAAATAACTAATAAAAGGCCTTAATAAATGTACATATCTGCCAAAATACCAGGAAAATTTTGATTGTGTGTTTAAAGTTCAAATTATCATTAAATTTTCCCTCTGAGCAAAAACACAACGAGTCTCATTAACATGTAAATTCACCATCTAATAATGTAAATGGAAATTCAATATAATTATGTTGCATATTTACTGTAATAAGCAAATTAATTTGGTTCTTTCACAGTAAATGTGGGTGTTAATAATGTTTCTTTGCCATTTTCAGCAAACAATCATCAACAAAAAACAAATGTTTTCTGTGGATTTCTGCGTTTTGGAAACGTGCATTTAATACAAATTTGTACCAAAACATTTATTAGCCAGTCAGCGCTAAACTAACATTACAGTCTGAACATACTGCCTTTTCTTGTGTTTATTAAAAGTTGTTTGTTTGCCAGGAAGTGACTGAATTCACTCCTTTAAACGACGTGTCTAGTTCAGAAGATAAAGTGGATGGAGATCAAACAAGAACAATGATGTTGAGACGAGGTTCTTAAATCAGAAGAAACTTATGAACAGCTAAAACTTGAATTTGTGCTTTTATGGAAGCAGTTAAAGAAAGATTTTTCTATCGGGATCTTTCACACAGACAGCTTCATTAATACTTTAGAGTCTAAGACACAGCTGGTTTAATTATGAAGTATGGCCTTGTTAATTGTTCTCCAGTTTGGAACGTGGTTAAGGAGGTAGAACGCGCTGGAAGGAGGAAGACAACAAAATTAAAAGCTGATGTGGATAATGTTTGAGAGTCTGCCAGGAACATCTTTATGTTTTTGAGTTTTGTTTAAATGTTGCATATCAGGATCTCTGAAGCTCTGTGCTCTCCATAATGGCTGACATGAGCAGATCTGTTACAGCAAGTCTTGTAATTTAGGAAGCTGAGACTCATTTGCTCACATATAATCTTGAAAAAATTGTTTCCTGTCTTTTATAATTGATTTACCTTCTTGTATCAGGGTCATAAAGCAGGCAGGATGCATCTGTGTATCTATCATACCTGCCATTATCACCAAACCAGGATTATTATACCTGTCATTCACACCTAATTTAATTTATCACAGACACAGGCATTAATCTACTGCTAATCCCATTTCTTAAAGTCAACATGTGCTGTGTATCATGCTGTATAACATATGCATCCCTTTGCAAAGCAGCCAACTTTGGCTCCTTTTCATTAATTTTATTACAGTAATATATTTCAAGTGTCTTCATTTATGACTTAGATTGAAGGTGGATGGTGGCAGATGGATCGTAGAAGCCAGATTATTTCCACGGAACAAATGAAACGGCCTGAACAAGCAACAAGAAAATAACAGAAATGCAGGACAGACGATCGAATGATGAGGATCTGAAACCACGACATAATGATTAAAATTAGGACTAAAGGTTATCAGAAAACAAAATGATCCAGAAAACAAACAACACCTCATCTGCTTCCTGTCTATAACATGACAAAAATAGGACATTGTCCTAGTTAGAGAAGCAGGTGAACATGTGGAGGTAAAGAAGAGGGAGGAGAGAAGGAGGCATGAAGACAATGAATTTCTCTGGTTTATAATGAGGTTGAGCATGAAAACTGATCTGGGTGATTAACAGTAATGAAACTATTCAATATAAATGTTAATATAATTAGTGGGGAGGCTCTATGGCAGTGTGATTATGGAGGATTTAATGCACCTGTAAAGTGCATTTTATGAATGTTTTCATTTCTTTCTTCAGTCCTGATAAAACCTAGATTTCTATTTCTCTCCTAAAATAAGTTGCCAGACCGTCAGAAGTGTAAATAGCATATGTCTCATAACCACAGAGAGGGCTCGTGCACTTACTGTTTAGTCCGTTTGGTAATTATCATTCCCACCATCTGTTAGAGAGCATATGATAAGTAGGAGAAGGAGGAGTGCTGCCAAGAGGAGATGGAGGGTGCAGAATGGAGATGCATGCAAACAAAGGGGAAACGAGGGAACAGAAAGGCGAAGTGTCACACTCTCAGCCTGTATTATCAACCAATGATGTGAAGGCTGCTTGCGTGCATGTGTCACCGCATTTATTTATGCATGATTGTGTGTGTTTCTGTGGGTACAGGCGAGCTATTTATAGCAGCTGCCTCACCTAGCTGCTATCCGTGTGTTTACCAGGAACAGAGAGGCATCGTGGACGTCCCAGCAGACAGAGTTATGCCTCAGCGTTAAGTCACATCTCACCCCACCTCTCTCCTGCTGCCTTCTTCTGTTCCTCCACAGTCTGAGCAGAATTTAGTCTGAACTGGCTTTCAAACATGCCCTTAAAGAGGTAATCAGTGTCACAACTGACAACTTTTCCACCGTCAGAGGAAAGACTTACAGCAGGCTGCAGCTCAGATAATCAGTTTGTATTCTAGTAAACCCAAATTTATTTAATTGTAAACAAGAAGCAACATATAAAAGAATTCAGCTGGAACAGTTACGGGAGAAATGTCTTTTAAAAGTTTGAGTTGGTTTGAACTACATAGCCTGAAAAATGAGAACAGCACGACTCAGAAAATAAAGTATCTCCAAACACCTGGACTTCCAGCAGCAGGTGGAAAACCTGATGAAAAATAGGATCAACTAGCCCCCCCCCCCACACACACACCCCAAGATTTATTACTAACACATAGGCTGTTTCCACTTCTCTGATCATAGATCTTAAGTAGGTTCAAGTTTTTATTCTTAGATTTTAGATTCCTATTATTAAAAGTTTTATTAGTTCTCACAATCGATCCAATGAACCAGATCTAAGAAACAATGATTATTTATTATTACACTCCAGTGAGGCCCTTCTTTTAGAACTCTTTAAAAACTGGATAAATAATAGTTTGGTGGAGTTCAGCTCTGCAGCTCACTCTGACCAGTGTGTCTGTTATGGTGTGTTCACACCGGCCCAACCGTCAACGTCAGAAGCGGCACGTTTACATGTAAAGTCTATGGTGGAGTGCATCAGACAGACGTCAACGACTCTGCGGCGCTCTGAGCGTTATGAGCGTCAACTTTTCAAGCTTTTCGAGCGTTTCAGGCGTTGACGCTTGAAACGCTTGTTTGACGCTCTTAACGCTCTTAAAGCGACATGTCAACCAATCAGAGCGTCTCATTGTAGTGACGTATATGAAGCAGGAAGTCTTCAAACAGGGCGCGGGACTGACAGTAGTAGCGCTGGAAGAAAACCTCATCCATATGTAGCTCCTGGAGCCTGGGGTGTATCCACAAACGGAGTAAATAAAGCCAAGCCACTCTCTCTTTATGATCTGCCATAGCTCAGAACATCTGATAACAAAGGAAGCCCCGCCTTCGTGGGCTTTAACGCCTACGCTCTCTGACTGGCAGGCGTTACAAGCTTCAACTTTCAAAGTCAAACTTGGAGTGTTATGAGCGTTGCTTGACGTTGACAAAGTGGCCGGTGTGAATGCACCATAAGTTTCCTTTCAGTTAGTCTTTTTTCAGTTTTCTGTCAGAAATTTGTCTAAACACCTGTTTTAAAATATATTTCTGCAACTTCAAAATGCTAGAGTTCCTGGATTTGTGAGAAATAAATGAATAGATAAATAAAATTACAACAAATTACTACAAGACTGAACCAAAAAGCACAACATTCTTCCTTCATTTGCATCACCGTGAAACTTTAATTACATCTACAAACTTTTTCTTGCCTGATGATTGTAAAATGTGAAATACCTAGAAAAATCAAATTTGTTTGAAATATAGTCTGTTTCATTACTGTGTTTTCAAAATAATGATCCAAATTCAGTGTCGCATCAATTCTGAAACATAAAAAGCATTAAAAATGTTGATTTTAGGTTAATTTGAATCTTAAAACTGACTCCCTTCTTTCAGATCTTGGTTCCTGGTGCTGCGACTGACACTTGTTCCTAATGAGGAGTATTTTTAGCCAGTGAAAAGCCGTTTCACGTGTCACTTTGAATGAATCAAATTCATAATTAGCCGCAATCCTTTGAAGTTGTTTCAAACAGCTTGAAGAGGAAACAATACTTAAAAGCAACGAGGAAACAGGTGCTTTACTTCTACAGAAGAAGCTGGTGAACAGATCAATACAATGGCTTCCGGCAGCTCGCCGTGTCTGTTAACTGTTCCTTCTTCTTGTTTTATTGAAGACGATTGTTGTCATTTTAAATGGCCAAGTAAATTTCACGGTCCGTTTTAAAGCATGACCTGTTTGCGATTTGTGAAACAGCTGCTTCACTGTGATGCCTCCTCTTTAGCTTAGCTGTGTTTGGCATTATTTATCAGAAATATTCTTAATACTCCGGAGAAAATGGAAGGTACATTTTAGTCACATGAACGGACATTTGAAGGTGTTATTGGACTATATTAACAATTTAAATGACTTTCATTCCTTCAGTTTAAAAAGAAAAAACATGTTTGATTAATATTTGCAGTAAAATAACTGTAAGAGAACTCAGAGGATGAAAACTGTAGTGATTGATCTGGTTTCATGCTATAAGTCTTATTAACAAATGGCTTTATGAATAATAATGAGCGAACTTTAAGTCGTCTGATTAAATGAGTGGGCGGGTGTCAGTTTGGACTAAAGGGAAGAGAACCCTGTCAGCTACAGCGAGTTCATTTAAACACACATTCAGCACATAGTTCTCTGTATGAAGTTACATTACACAGTGAACTAAGCGTTATAACTGTTTCAGTAAATAATAATAATAAACATAATCCATATAATTCATATATATAATATGTAAGTAATAACAAGACAGTGGAGAGAAAATGAGCGACAGTTTCATTGTTGCTTATTCTTTCTGTCTCCCCTCAGATTTTAAATGTTTAAATCTTATGCTGATCTGTTCTGTGCTGTAATTTTTTTTTTAAACAAAAACATCAGAACAGAAATCCAACAAATACAGAGAAACCAACCACCAGTTTTTTTTTAAGATTTTGTTGTCAAAACAAAGTAAGTCAAACCTAATCAGGATTATTGTTCTGCTTCAGCTGACTGTTTTATTTAAACATGTTGCTACCTGGTTGATCAGACTGAGTTACAGTCTGTTTACTGTCAGGAAGTGACCAGAAACAGGATTTTATAAGGTGTGAATGTTTGTTCATGTGCTGAGATGGAGATTAGATAATGTTAGCTGTTGGGATAATGTGACTACATTCAGGTTGCACATTAACTTATACAACTTATATTTTTATATTCTATATTTAAAAAACATAATTTTACTGTCTTTATTCTCACACAGTCCTTCTTAAGACAAGAATAGCAAAGCATCTTTTTCTTTTTTTAATCCATCCATAGTCTAACTTCGCACTTAGCAGCAAATTCAGTCTGAATCTGCTTCAGTGCACAGATGCAAAGCCCAACAGTAAGCAAACACACATAAACTCCCTCTGACAGAGCGTCCTCTTGATGCTGCAGATGCATCTTCATTCCTTTTTCTCTCTGAACCAGATTCATAAATAATACATAACAATGGATGAAGAGCTGGATGTGATCTGGAGAGAAAGGATGAAAGGGAGGGATCAGAGAGGAAAGGAGACAAGGGTGAGGAAGACCATCAGTGACAGGATGGAAAACTAGCCTGCTAGGAAGAGAAGCGATGACAGAAGAAGTGAGGCAGAATGTGTTAGAGGTAAAAGAAGAATTGTGACAGAGTGAGAGAAAGAAGAAAGATCAGCTCTGAACGTAAAGGCAGCTGAAACGGTTCATCGATTAAAAAAATGTCTGCTCGCATCTTCCTCCTCAAGTTAACTAGAGCAAACACAAGTGTTAGATTTCATCCACCTTTCTTTTAACTTTAACTCAATGTATTTTTCACACTTGTAAAGTTTCACCTTTGACCCAGTGTGAATGTTTAGTTATAGTTTCATGTTTTTATTCCAGGGACTAAATGACACAAACAGCAGGACTGATTGTCAGATGGAGTCAGATGTCAAGAAGAATCAGCACGTGCTGTTTATGACCAGAGAAGAATGAATATTTCATGGAGTGAAGTGAGGAACATTAAAGCTGATGTGCAGGTGGGCTCTGATTAAACACTGCAAACAGAAAACCCAAACATAAAAAAAAACCACTTTAGTAGTTTTTACACACATTTCCTTCTTTTTAATGTACTTCTACATCCTGTATGTTCTTCCATATTCCGTGTCTTCATGCTGTAACATCAGCTGTGCATAACGAGGAGTGAAGAAGCTTTTCCTCCCCCAGCTCAGGAACTATCTGGATAAATGTGGGCCGCATTATAGATGCATGAAAATCTATTGGCGAATGAAGGCTGCAGCTGAGACACAAAACATTAATGCATGGTTGCACACTTTTCCCCCCAGATGCACACATACATACAGAACACATCCGGATGACGGGAACAGGATTTTTACCATGTAGTGTGTGTGTTTCTTATGATGCATTTAATGTTGGATTATTTGTGCAGATGGCTCCCATGTATAGAGGTTATATGTGAGATCTGCATTTTGCTGATAAATATTCTGTTTATTGATTTCTCTGACAGATAAATTACCTGCCGCTGTAGTTTCAAGCTCTTATTGATCACACAGAAAGACACGTGCACACCGAGTGAAACCATTTATCTCAGACCTCTGCATGTTGTGCATGAGCTGTAACATCCTATCACAAGTCTTTTTATTTATAAAGTCGTGTTGTCTTATTAGTCCAAATAACTTTAGGCTTTTTCAGAGCTTGTTTATAGATTTTTAGTCTTTGATTTTTAGATAAAAGATGAAATAAACAAATCTTTTTGTTGCTGTTGCGTCATGTGAATGTGATTTAACAGTAAGTAAAAACAAACAGCACGTCCAACCATGTGGAAAGAATCAACATGTCGTGTCTAAAGGTTGTTTTTCATCAGAAATACCAGCATATTGGTCTCGTCAGTTCTGTGCAGGAGACACAGCAGGTTGCAGACTTTCTGTCTGTGCTGAAGACCTGAACCAAAGCTGTGCAGGGAGAGAACACAGACACAGATGTTGCTGAATTTTCACAATTATCACATCCGTAGATCGAAGGTTTCCTGCAATAAGCAGTAGGCTCTGTTTTTTATGACGTGTTATTTACACATGTACTCAGACTGATTGATGATTTCAGTTATCGCTCCTTGTTGACCTCAGAGTTTCATCATATCTTAAAGTTTATAGTCTGTTTCCACTAACCCTGATTTCTGAAGTTCATCTTTAAGAATATTCCAGATAGTGTCTGAACATTTCCAGCAGTTTTCTTTTAAAACTAACGAGCAGATTAAAATTCAGAGTAAACTGAATTGATTCCTTTATTTATACTTAACCATCGAGAGTAATGTTTCGGTTTAGTGTCAGGACCCAAATGCAGCAGACGAGACGAGTGGCGAATTAATTTTACAGAAAAAGGAGAAAAAACTTAAAACATTGCAACTTTTTTTTTTAAAGCAGAACAGAAACACTTTCGTGAACTAAAACTATGAGAAACATGGCAGATATACAGTGCAAGACTCAGGAAAAGATGTGGTTCAAGTTCAGAAAACAGAAGTTAGCTTACTATCTGCTGTTCTCAGCTCTCTGCTTATAAAGGGGCGGGGCAGGTGAGCAGTGTGCAGGTGATTACAGTGAGTTTTATCTTCCAGCTGTTACTGGAACATCCTAAATTTGCCCTCAGATTTACTTTAACTACTTTAAAACAAAGTCCAGTTCATTATTTGCATGAAGGACAGACTCAGTCCTGCAACTCTGGTTCATGCTAAACAACAAATACATGAACTGACACTTTCCCAGGCTGAAACACATCTTCTCTGATGTGTTCCTGGAAAATAATCCACAAATGTTTGTCAGCCATAAATTTTTTAAAAGCACCTTAGTGGTGAAGAGAGAAGAAAGTCCCTGAGGCAGCAGAAACGTGACTTGCTGATGGATGATGGCTGTTAATTGGAACAGAAACAATAAAACGGCGTCAAGGCAGAAGCAGCTGAGTAGAAGCTCTCAGTAGTTTGGATTAAATAATCTGTTTCTGTAAACAGGAGGGTTTCAGTCACCCTTCATGTTTATCTTCTCATCTCCATCACTCTCTTCAGTAGCTTATAACTTTAATACGCATTCATACATGTGGATGTTATTACTGTTTCACCTGTCCACTTACTAACGCAGACCCTTCCTCAGTCCCTTTAGAACAGGGAGTGTCTTTTCTCCTCAGTCTGTCTCCAGTGAAGGAAATTTCCTGTGAGGCTGACAGATGCAGACAGACTGCAGTAGCTGGAAGGAAGGCGTTCATCCATTAGGGAAACTGTATTGGCATTAAAATGAGGGATGCTCCTACTAATGGCCACTGCGCTGAAATATATTTAAATGTAAGCTCATTTTATAGTTAAGACTATTAAAAGGAAATAAGGCCCAGATTCTCAGGAAATATAAATTACTTAATAGGAGCAGATTTCATTTGGATCTATTTGGATGATGAGGATGAAAAATCTAGTTCTTCTTACTATTAAGAATCCGTGTGGTTAATAATGAATGCTAATAGATTCAGTGCTTTAAAGTGTGATCTTTACAGTTAGATTTATGATTTCAACTTTCAGCTGTGTTTTGATAGAGTCTACAGATTTGAGGTCTGAGTAGAAACTGACAGACGCACGGCAGGTCAGACACCTGCAGAAAACCAGCACACATCACACACTGCAGCCAGAATTTATGTGAATTTATGTGATATTTGAAATGATTGCACACTTCTCTGAGTGCACATTCCGAGCTGTGTTTTAAGCTGGAAGAAACGAGTTTTAAAAGGTAAAAGGGAGGCTGCAGTGTGTAGTGTATAGTGTGTGTATGTGTGATGTATGAGTGTTACTGGCAGCAGAGGGGAGAAGAAGTGGGAAGGCTGATTAGAAAAAGAAGAAAAGTCCATCCTCAGCAGGAAAACTCTCAGACTTGTGATTGCTCTGTTGTTGGAGTGTGTGTGTCTGGGAGTGTGTGTTGTGGTGCATTGGGAAATCCTGTCCAACAAAGCTGTCTGGTTGTAGCTTTCTAAATGTAATCCATTCATTAAAACCTAATGTTCTGCTGGAAATGACCAAGTTTCCATCCAAAGTAAAAGTATTATTCACATTATTTAGATAAATATTTTACTTAAGATGCTTTGGGAAGGTTGTTGTGCTGTTTTCTGGGACTACAGAGCATTTTAATTAGCACTATTTTCAATGCAATTGCCATTAAATTTGGAAAATTGAGTCTTACAATAGAAATCTGGAGGAAAACCATCTGTCACTGAACATGAATAACACCTTGCTTCTTTTATTGTTGCATATCCTTCTCTCTGACAAGCAGATTTGTGAGTGTGTGAGGGAGCCAACGATGTATAGAAGATAAGGCTGCTGTGCTGCGCACAACATTTGCATCTTTTAGCCAACAGTAGATTGATGAAATCATAAATGAGTGCTGCCTTGTCCTGCCCAGCTTTATAGCTGCTATAAAACACCCCGGCTACTGCTGAGGCTCACAGAAAATGTTGTGATTTCTTACACACAACAAGTCAGATGAAACAAAAGCTTAGTCAGCTGGATTTTAAGTAATGTAGCCTCACCCCCCCACCCCCTCCATCACCCCCCCCACCCCCTCCATCACCCCCAGCACTGCGGCTCTAAAGCAACACAAAGACTGACATACTTTACCTGCATTAGTCATCAAATAATCGGCACCATCTTAATGTCATATGGTTTTGTTCCTGTTCCTCGTTAACAATAATCAGCCTCATAACGAGAATCTGTTGATTCTCTGACTTAAATACACACGCCTATAAAAAAAACGCCAAACATATTTGATCTAGTTGCTCTGCTTCATCAGTTTATGGTCCGATTGTCTCTTAAATCTGCCTGTTTTTTGTTTTGTTGTACCTGGACTCTGTGTGTTTGAGTGGTGTGGCAGAAGAAGGTCGGTAAAGCAACATGACCTGCAGCAGCTTCATCGTCACCTCACAGTTTGTCTCCCATCGCGTAAAATGATGTGGTTATAAATGTATTCACAGGGGATGAGCTCAGATGCAGGGAGTGTGTCTATACAAGCAGGTTGCATGTGTTTTAAAAGCTTCTGAACTAGTCCTATGCAAACAGCTCGGAGTCATTATACTCTATTATTTATCTTTAGTTTCCATCAGCTTGTTCTTGTCACGTTAGCATCCTTTTCTCTCTGTCATCATGACCTTCTTTTATCTGTCTGCCGTGCTGCAGACAAAAAAAGCTCTTGGTGTGTCAACTCTCAACATCTCTGGTTAGATTGTTTAATTATTAAGAAACACGAGTGTTAATCCTCGTGGTTTTCACCTGAAGTCGGCCATTACTTAGTTTTAGTTGCAAATTCCAAATTATGATTAAATATTCCTCATTTTAGTTCATGCACATTAAGAGTGTTTTTAATTCCAATCTCTGCAACCTTTGGGATTGAAGTTCCTGATATATTATTAAATAGCTAATGTCACTTACACCAATTAATTTCAGGATCATAAACAATAAAATGGTTCTAATTGTTTGGAATTAACAACAGGAAGTGTTTCTTTTTTCAATATTTTTATCTTTAAACTCGTGTTTTCTTTCAGCCATAATTAGAATTTTATCATCATCGCTCAGCAACTCAGAGGGATTCATCTGGGTTGTTTAATCGTGTGTATCTGATGCAGAAATTTGTGGCAGTGACACTGAAAATGTTTCTCTCTCATGAATATACATGAAGCTTGTTTTTTGTTGGTTTTTGCAGTCGTTGCTGCATTTGAACATCACAACCTCTATATAAAACATCCAGGGTCAAAACGGATCTTCTCCTCTCTGCAGGTCTCTGACCTGCTTGGTGCCTTGACTTAAATCCTACAACAGCTGTTAATTACAGTTTGTTTGTAGGTTATTGACTCTGTGTTTATGAAGTGAGAATCTTTCCATCGTTTTTATTTAGTTAGTCATGAATATGTTTCACTCAGACTTTCATATAGAAAACATTCAATTGAATATTGAATATTCATCCTCTTGAGTTTGAAAAGTACCAGATGATACAAATAGACAAAAACTCCCAGGTGGAATTTAGATTTTGATGTCAGCAGAACTTCCTTCCATGTTAGTTTTTAAAATAAAATAAAAATCTGAGTGAATTATGAAGACAAATGTGATGCTCTGGGTTTCCTGTAGTGATTCCGTTTAGTTTGAACTTTGACCTTGTGTCACATGTTTTCTTTTCTCTCTTTCATGTGAACAATAGATGTTTCTCAGATTCCTGCAGTCTGATCCTGTTACGCAATCTCCCACAAACCACAGTGTGTTAAACCCCTAACACACACACAGTGTCTCTCTCTTCAGCTTCGTTCTCACACTCTCTGAATCAGACTATTTACTGAGAAACATGTGGGAAATGTAAAGTGTCAGTGTGTGTGTGACTTGGCAACAAGAAAAAAGATCCTTGTGTAAAGCACCAAATAAATGAGTAGTTTGGACTGAGAGCTCATAGATAAGTTTTATTCTGGAATCTCATTTTATAGTGTCAGGATTTCTCTAAAAACAATTTGCATTTAGTTATTTTGCAACAAACATTCTCTAAACTCAGAAGCACCTGCAACCAGACAGAATCTACAAACTGTTTTAGTACAGAGTGAGTCTCTGATATCTGGAAAGAGGCTCAGGTTGATCCAGCAGCAGAAGACCACGAGGACACCTGAGCTCAGACTCAGTTGTGTGATTTATCTCAGATGAGAGAAATGAGGCTGAACTAACTGGAGGTTCCAGTTCAGCTCTAGTTGTTAGATATATTGACTTCCCTCTCTAGTCTTTAGTGTTTCTTCCTCCAACTAAATTAACCTTCTGTGCTTGTTTTTTCCCGTCTGGTTTTTTGCTCATTTAGCTGTGCAGCTTGTGTTCCACACTGTGATGCTCAGGCTGCATTTTGTGCAGCTTTAAATTAGTACTAAATAACTTTTCCACAGTCGTGTCTCAGACAACCTTTGCTCAAATTGGTGTTCTGCAGAAATATGCTACCTGTTGACATGTGCTACACACATGTGCTGTCCTACAGTCTTGACTCCAACAAACAGATTTATTGTTTACTTTTGTTTCTATATTTTTCCATAAATACATTTTACCTATCAAATAAATTTTCCCAGGACAGAAACACTAAATATGTTATTTTTACCTTCTTTACATTGTCAGAGTAACAGGCAAATGTTTGGACACACCCAGAGGAGAAGGACCCAACAATGGCTGATAAGGACCCAGAGGGCTTTTACATAGAAAATATCAGGGAAGGATCATAAAATTATGTTTAAATAATTAACAGGAAACACTCACCATAAACAAGAATACTGTATAAACTTCTAACAACATCTTGTTATGTAATAAGTTGTTAATTCGTACTATGGAGGCATTTTTCTTCAGGGCAGGATAAGCCATCAGAACACCACCTCCAGCTGCGACCTGAATTACTGAAGTTATTTAGTGTATTGTAAAGCCATCAGAGACGTCCAGAGTGTCTAATATAAAGCCGAACATGTTTTTTGGTGACTGTCTACTTAGGCAAATTTCAAAACAGTATCTTAAACTTTTGAAAATTATTTTGTGCTGATTTAATAGTGCCAACATAATTCTACCTTACACTGACGCAGTACACTTCAACAGCTTACACATCGGGAAAGGCTCCATCAATGCTGAAAATACACAGAGGTTTTACAGCAACATCTGCTCCTATCCAGACACTAGCTACGTTTACATGGGCACATTTAATCAGAATAAACGCCCAATCGGATAAAAAAGACGTCATGTAAACATGTCAATCAGAATGTTTTGATCCGATGCAGCCTGATCAGAATGAAATTTAGTTCCGATCGAGAGGGGTGGTTTTGTCCGATCTTCATTCGGATAGACGTGCATGTATACACCCATTCAGAAAGAAAGGGTGAAAAAAGCCCACTGCGCATGCGTACAACTTCAGCTTGACGTCTTTCTGCTTTCGCAGACCCAAGTAGAAAACATAGCGGGAGATGAACAGAAGTGGTCTGCTGGTGCAGTCACCCTGTCATCCTGCTCTCCTCTCCTGTGGTGGAGGAGCAGTAGTAATATGTATTCAGCCTCTAGCTTGGTTAATGCGACCAGTAAAAACCCAAACATAAAGGTAATCACCCGCAGAGGGTCCATATTGGGGATAACGTGAGTCAGCTCGAGCACACGATGGGGCGGGAAAGACGTGCAGAAAGGACGGAGTTTGTTTACTTTTTTTTCATTCCCCCGGAAAGACAACTCGCTGTGCGCATGCTCAACTCATTTAACCTGATCGAGTGCTTGGTGCATGTGTACTCATGCCATGATCAGATCATTTCAGTTAGTGTCCATGTGAACAGGGATTTGGGAATTCAGATCGACCAAGATTTTAATCAGATTGGGGAAATTTGGCGCATGTAAACGTAGCTATTGACTCTTTCAGAAAAGGATTTGCTAATTTCAGCAAGACGAATCACAGCATGGCTTCATAGGAAAAGAGTCTGGGTGCTGAACTGACTTGCCTGCAGTCCAAATCTTTCACCAATAGAAAACATCTGGAACAGCTAGAAAACATCATGAAACATAAATACAGCCACAAAGACTTGTTCAGAATTCAACCAACGTGTCAGAGAGGATCTGCAACTTGTGCAAAGTTTGCTAGTTGTGACCTCGCAGTGAGACACCAGTTTTACTACAGTATCTTGAAATGTTCTACACACCGCAGTATGAGTTGTTTTGCATCATTCTGTGTCGCTGGAGTTTTTATACTTATTAACAGAATTCACGAGACAGTTCTCCTCTCAGCTGCAGAGTTGCCATAGATTTGGAAATCATCTGGAACACGTTTTAATGAGTCCAAGAGGGTGAAGAACTGAGGCGGTTTCATGAGGCGAGAGGTGTGAAACAACTTAGTGAACCGTTAGCAACCAATAAAACCAAGTTGTGATTAACTGGAGACAAACAAGGAGAATGGGGTCTTCCTTATCATGGAAAACTTGTGATAAAAAGGAAAAATTGAAAACAATTTCAGATACAGTATAATTAGGAAACGTGGTGATTCAAGTAAGAGAAGAAAATCTGCACATTTGCACAAACGTAGCAGTTTATTCTCAATGTTTCTGTAGAGAAAACTGTCAGACCCGCTCTGTGACTCCAACTGAACATTTACATATTTTCTCACAACTTTGTGTCTCTAATTAGTTGCAGTCCAGTGATTCTAGCTTTAGTCTGCACACTAAGAGCTTAAATCCATTAAATAGTTATTTCCTGTACTTCCAATAAGATTTTACAGACAGAATTTATTAATTTTTGGAGTTTAATTGCTCAAAATAAAGACAGCTGATTTTAGTAGTGCTTTATACACACATGAATCAACCATCTGAATTTCATAACGAAACTATAATGTCACTTTTTCCTCCTTCTTCCATCCTCCCAGCCTCCTGTGTGCATTCAGTGAAGCAGAAAATCAAAACATAATTTATTTTGGTGAATAAAAAATGGCTCAATTCTAATGATCCATTTATCTGGATTTACATTTCCACACCCTGAAGCGAAACAATCGCTTAAACGCTCGCAAAGCAAACTATAATCAATCATTGTGCTGAGAGAAGAGAGGAGAACTGAGAGATTGTTGGTTCAAGTCCTCGTTAAAACACGGTGTATTTAATGTTATTGTGGTTGAATTGACCCTTTCAGTGTATTCTTTGTGCTCTTATGGCCTCCAGAGGCCTTGTTGAGTCGATTACATAAGCTTTTTGCAGCAGAATCCCTGCATGTAGGTCTCCGTATCACTCTGGTCCTGGTACAACACAAACCACTCACACTTGGGGATGTGACAGCATTAGTCCGAACAGTGAGGCTACACGGCAGCGACCCGCCAATCTGTCCTTTTGAGCTAGGATTGAGCTTTTTCAATCTGTCACTCTTCCATCCCTCCTGCTGTCCATTTTAATGTGCTTCTTTCTCTTTTTTCTCCTTCCAGATGTCAGATTGAATGTTAAGTCCACGGATAGTTCCTTTTTTATGACAGATGAATGAAGAGAGTAAATGAAATGAAATCAGCATGTTTGAGCTGTCAAGCTGAACTGAATTCTGTAATGCATTATTCTTTTCTTTCATTTTCCTGTCACTCAATAATCCTCGCTTGTTAAAACCATTAATCAGCTGCCTGATGGTTGTAGCAGACGCTGCCTCCTGGAAACTGTGGCAGTAACTTTCCAAACAGCTTCTAAACATAGCTGCTGGGATTGCGTGACAAAATACAGAAATAACTCATGCATCCGCTCACAGCAGATTGTGAAGAACAAGCCTGAGCTGTTTGCTGGCGGTCACCGAGCTGAATCACTGCAGATCACCGAGGGCCCCTGGTGGTCCACATGTTTAATCCTCTGCTGCTCTCTAGCACCAGATGTGACATAGATAAAGACACCACAGTATTAGAGGGATCTGTGCCTGTTTGCATAACATCCATTTTACAAGATTTACATTGATCTTTCAACTCAGAATGTGTCCTGACGTTTAAAGGACTGACTATTTCACTGTCATTTAAAATTTCTAGTTTATTTCATCATAATACAAACAGGTACAACAGATAATATTCCCAAATGAACATTCTCAGAATGTTCCAGCACTTTTCATGTCTGTGAGAATGATTTGACATGTATGTGGGTCACAGAGGATCCAAATAATTTATAAAGAAGATGGAGATTAATTGATTATGTTACAAACTGAGACGTGCATAACATGCAGAATCTTGTTTTCTGTGTGCACGTGAGTTTGATTCTATAGAAATTTACATGAGGATGAAGATTATCACTGCTGCACTTTTAAATTGAATCCTTGTTGTTCAGCGACATCTGGTGGACAAAGTCGAAACTGCAAACATAAAAATCCCTTCAGCTGTGTGTGTATGCGCACGTGCGCGTGTGTGTGCGTGTGTGGCTTAGAACTTTATTATTTTCTGTCATATTTATTGAAATCTTTAAAACAGATGTGTCCTGTAATATTTATATAATCTTCTGACAAATTATTAACTGGTTTGTTCTGTAAAATTGTAGAAGTCTGCTAAAACCACATTTGTTTGGATTTAAACCTTCATCTGTAAATAAACCAGATGATTCCTGTTTAGATTAGATTAGAATAGATTATTTGTTTTTGAGTGAACTGAGACTAAATGTTCATCTTTAACGTCACCGTGCTTCTTTTAAACCTGGACCTTAATTTGACTATGAGTCTGTAACCTGACTCATAATATAAAATACTACCTAAAAATACTGGAACATTGACCTTTTATACACACCTGAACTTTGATGACCTCTTATTCTTAATCTGTAGGGTTTAATATGGAGCTGACCTGTTGTTTGCAGCGATAACAGAGTCAACTGTTCTGGGAAGGATTTCCACGAGGGTTACAGCGTGTTTTATGGGATTTTTTTGTCTCTTTTTTTTTTTCCTCTAGTGTGTCTGTGAGTTCAGGCGCTTGTTAGACAAGAAAATCTTACTCACAGTCTCTGCTAACAGCTGACAGATTATCAAAATATGTGACATAACTCACAGTCCTGTTTTTCAGGCGTGCTTGTATTTAAGATGTAAAGGTACGAAAATTACACCAAACAGAAAAAAGAAGAACTTGTATTTACACACGCAGTATCCAGTTCTACCACTAGAGGAGGCTGTAGTTTAGAAAACCAGATGTGTTTTAGGTCACAGGGTGCGGAGGTCAGTGAAAGGATCTGTAATCCTTTTCACCATATTCATTAAAGTTTCATATTAAATCAGTCTGAAGCATCTCTGATTGTTTTCATTTCTATTACATTTAATTTCACTGACGTTCTTAAGAGGATTAAGAATTCAGCTGCACTTAAAGAAACAACATGGATGAATTAAACCTTTCACATGTCTCCTATTCAAATTATCTGCTTCACTCAGATGTTCCTTAGATTTAAAAATAAATGCAGAACAGTAAAAATGAGTTTATTATTCCATTCTGACGTCTTTCTCCTTTTTCTTCTCCTCCGCTAGAAAAACGTTATATTTTTCTTTAAAACATAATTTATAATTATCTTATGTAAGAAATACTTTGGTGCATGTTGAGTTAAATCTATATTTAAAAATAAATTATTAGTCATTTATCTTAGATTCACTGGTTTGTTAGTTGTTAGAATGAAATACGACCAAAGTGAGAAATTAAGTTTTATTTCTTATATTTTTATTATTTTCACATACCAATAAAGTTGTTTTTGTTGCAATTTGTTAGTTAATTAATTCTAACAGTAACTCAAAGTTATGAACAGATACAGTACATAAATGACATTTTCTGGATACTTTTGGAGTGTCGTGAGGACCAATCGATTGATTTTTGAGGTTATCTGGAAATTGTGGAAACTTTGTTTCTTTGTAACTGTGGAATTATTACAAACATCAAAGTGAATCTAAATGTTTTCATGAACAATGAATCCAATAATGTTAATAAAACAAATGCTGGACTGTTAGTTTTCAGTGTAAATCATATTAGGGGGAAATAAGCTGCTTGGCAGGGCTGCGCTCTCTGAGTGCTTTTTACTTATTGCATTTGAATTATTTTGTTTTATGTGACTTTATTTTTGTTATTTTTAATGTCTAGCACTTAGGTCAACACCACTTGCTCAAATATATTTTATCCATCCATCCATTTTTTAAACCTGCTTCTTCCTGTTCAGGGTCGCAGGGGGCTGGTGCCAATATCCAGCAGTCTTTGGGCGAGAGGCAGGGGACACTTTGGACAGGTCACCAATCCATCATAGGGACAAACAACCATTCACACCAACACTCACACCTAGAGACCATTTAGAGTTGCCAATTAACCTCTTGCATGTTTTTGGACTGTGGGAGGAAACCGTAGCCCCCAGAGAAAACCCACACATACATGGGGAGAACATGCAAACTCCACGCAGAAAGGCCCCTGCCTGGATTTGAACCCAGCTCTACTAGCTGCGCCACCGTGCAGCCCCAAATGTGTTTTATAATTTAACGAAATAAAAAGATAACTTATTTTTTAAACATGTTTTGCTTGATTTGACTCTAGTATAAGGTAGGATATAAATCTGTATGATGACAAGAGCAGCAAATAATCAAATTGAAGATGCAGAAGCAAAATGTGTCTAATTTTTAAACTCATTTTTGGGTTAAAACACTTTTATTGGCGCTTCATTCTTGCTTTGTTTGTAGTGGATGGAGATGTTTACATATAGACAGATGCTGATGGTATTTGTCATTTTCATATCTTTTTGTTTTTACTTATTTATGGAAATGATGATCTTTTATCCAGCAGTTGAACCTGCTGCCTTCTTTTCTCTGTAACCGTCTGATCAAGGCTTAAACTGATTGCTGCTAGATTTGAGATTGAAAGAAAAGCTGGTCAGACCACACAGGTGATGACCCTGACTTCTTAGCTCTCCTCTGTTCACCCCCACCACATATACCCTATTCCATTTTTCATCATTTTCACCCTGCCCCCCTCCTCCAGCGCTGCGTCCGAGATGAAGATTTGGGTCTCGCTCATCCATTCAGCCCCTGCATGTGCGGCCGTCGTAATTCAATTTTTCCAATCTTTCTAATCTAAAGATTTTCATTTTCATTTTTCTAATACTATCAAAGCAGAAGAGAGGGGAGGGGGAGGATGTGGTGCTGTTTGTGTGCAGTTTCTGAATATTACAACCTTTTTTGGTTTCTTATCTGATAAAGACTTGTTTGAACATCTCTGCTCTTCTTGTTTTTTTAGCATCATCTCACTTCTTTTTATTCCGTCCACATTCCTTTTTCTGAGTTCTTTCTTTTGTTTTTCATCTCTCCTTTCTTTCTATCTCCCTTGAGTCAAAGTCCTAAATCATTACAAACATTTGCTTGTGGGAGGGGCCGCAGAGGGTACGGGGAAATTGTTAAATCCATGATGGATTACAACGTCCAGATTGTCATTTTGAATTAAAGAAAATGATAAGGAATATATGAAAAAGAAATTTAAAAACAATCATAAGTAGATTTAGTTCTCAAGGAGAAACTGTGTTATAATGACAAGAGGGTGGGGGTTGTAGGGGGCGGGAGTACTGTATTCAATCACCAAACGTGGGCTCAGAGTTCCACCTTTAAACATTTCACTGGGAAAATGCAGTCAGACTGAATTGGGACAGCTCGTGGAACGCACTCACAGCATCTTGTTTGTCACTTTGGGTTATCGCTCTCCTCCTTCAATCGTCTGAGGAACAAACTGAACCTTTTTACAGCTGAATGTGGCTCCAAATCAAAATGTTTTGCATCAAATTCTGTGTTTTCATCTTCTGTAACTTCTCACAAATCTTCAAATTTCTTAATACTTTAATTTTGCTGTTGTGTTAAACCTCGTTTTCATTTATATTGTAACTAGATGTTTTACTTCCTCAACTTATTCTTTTGTTCAGCCAGACTTAGATGTTATTTACTCTGGTGCATGAACTCTGTATCACTTCTAAAATCCTTTTTTTGTTTCTATAACTCATTTTAATATGTAGAACTAACAGTCTGTCCATTCATTTAGAAATAACTAAACAATCCAAAAGAACTAACATTTAGAAATGTACCAGCTTTAATCTAAACAGAGTGAGATACAAATCCTTCTCCAAAATAAATTTACAATCTTTTACAGAAGAAGTTGGAAAGAAATGCAACAATTTGCAAATAATTTTAGTGCTTACAGTTAAAAAACAAGTTTTATGCTTATACATTTATTCTTAAGTTGATGTAAAATGATTCCTGTATTGATTTCTTCAGTTTAAAATTAGATGTTTGTTGATATTTGAATCAATAAATCCTTAGGCATTCAAACTTCTCCTCCCTTATGCAGAAATGCACGTGTATTTTAAATCTGTGAGCTGATAACAATCCAGAGGGTTTGGAATCGATCATTTTCTGTTTTTTTGATTCATAAGATCAGAAAAAGCTTTTCATTTTACTTTGACCATCATGAATATGTTTTATCCTGATGATGTTTTAAAGAAACATCACTGACCTTCTGCAGGAGCTCAGATTGCAACCAGTCAGGGATTCAGAGATTCAGTAACTTCTCACTTTAGATAAAATCACCAGTTTCTGATAATGTGTCTTTTCAGCTCACTGCACACAGAAAACAGCTTTTACTTTAATAACTTAACAGCTTAGGAACCAAATAAAAAAGTTACAGCTATAAAAAATCATAACTGTAGTCTTTAAATCTGTATTTATTTATTTATTTATTTATTTACAGCTTAAAACCTGCAGAGTGAGAAAGTGTGATGAGTGATCTAAAGACTGAGGGAGAGGAGAGGAGGGAGTTGAGAATCTAAGAGTCGGATTATTGGAGGAAGACTGTTTGGTCTTTGAGGAGATTATGCCCTTGGGCCACCAAATGCTTGCTCAGATTATATTTATGAAACATTTGGATTTGGTAACTCCTGGCATGTGTTCTTAGTTTGAGTTCAAGGCTGGAAGTCATTCTTTCAGTTTGTTCAGACTTCCTCGGCTCCTTGTTGTGAAACTAAATCCACTGCAACAAAAAGTTTTTCATTGTATTTTATATTCATCATATGTTTGTCTAATCTAAAGCTTTGATCTGGCTGAGACAACCACCACAGCATTTACACCAGGCTGCAGACTTTGACTGCAGCACTTTATTTTTGTGCTTATTTTTAGCCCTTTTGTCGTAGATCAGCTGCTTCGTTTGGGATCATTGTCCTTATTCCTGATTTAGTTTGGTTCAGCTGTTTGACTGGTGGCTTCATGTTTGACACTTTGGAACAGAGGAGTTCATGGTCTAATCAGGAACTGCAAGGTGTCCAGGTCCTGTGGTTATAAAACAAGCCCAGATCATGACCCCCCCCCCCACTAGGAGTCTTGTCGTGTCTCTCACCTACTTGTTGAATGTTTTTCTATTTTTCCTGTCAGAGGTTGAACCTTCTAACTGTGGTGTGTAGACTCAGAGCTGGGGCTGATGGCAATTACACGTCTGACCTCAGATGACCCTTTTTAAACTGATGTGTTGGGTCTGTGAACACACTTGAATGCTACAGATGCTAAAACTGACAAACTTAGGGTTAATAAACAAGTGTCCTGAGCATTTTCACACAACGTTCGAATAATTGAATATTGAATCTTGTGAGGCGGCTATAACTCAGGTGGTAGAGTGGGTCGTCTGGTAACCGGAGGGTCACTGGCTCGAATCCCTGCTTCACCACAAAAAGACTGCTTGGCCTTTGTGTCCTTGGGCAAGACACTTCACTCACTTTGCCTGTTTGGTGGTGGTTGGAGGGTCCGGTGGTGCCTGGCTGCCTCGCCTCTATTAGTGTGTGTCCCAGGACAGCTGTGGCTACATGTGTAGTTTATCACAACCAAACGTGTGACTGTGTGTGTGTGAATGACAAACTGTAGTGTGAAGAACTTTGGGAGTCACCTGACTTAAGAAAAGCGCTACACAAGTACACGCCATTTACCAATCTCATATTATTTATCTGAAGTTTTACATGGAAGACAGTAAAATGTGACTTACACAGCATTGTAGTTGTGATATGTCCTTGAAATAAAACTGCAGATGAGTTTCCTGTTGTTTAACTGCATGTGTGTGTAGAGATGAGTGTTTCTGTGTGTCATCTGACAGAACCCCTGGTATTCTTGAAAGGCTCTTATTGACAGATTTAAAGCTCTTATTGGACACGAGGCACGTGGCTGACACACTCTCGTGTGTGTGTGTGTGTGTGTGTGAACCCTGACATGTGCTCTGTGTGACGCTGTATCGATTGTCTGGTTGAGTTTTACTGTCGCAGGGTGTCCAGATTCTGTAAGAACGTCGAAACCAGAAGTAGAAGATATCTTTCATTAATTAAAAAGTTTATGAGCTTTGATTTTAGATCTCATACTGTGGCCGTCGAACTTTCATCTCACTCTTTAAAATCTATATTGAATCACTTATATTTTTTGTATGAATGTTCATCACTATTTAGATTTGTACAGAAACACTTTGCAGAATCTTTGTGCAAAAATATTTGCAACAATTTGTAATTGCAATTTGTAACACAGATGTTACATGTGTATTAAAAAGTGAAGATCTCATTAGCGTCATTCTGCGTTCCAGTTCAGAACTGCATGAGTTCTTCTTTGTGAAGATCTCTGATGGGAAAAGTATTTCAGTTTTCACCTGAGAAGCTTCCTCAGTTCTGATCCAGGTCAGAAGCTTCGTGGTTAGAACAAAGACATAAATCAAGTTGTTAAAGTCCCAAAAAGACCACTGACTCGTCCATCTGAGAGAAGTTTCCACCTGAGAAGCAAAAAGCTTCTCACTGTCTTTACTAAGCTGAACTCTTGTGATCATCACGTCCTGGTTGACTGAGGATCTACAGGAACAACCTCATAGCAACACTTAAAGATCTGAGTGACTCATGAAATGAAAAAATCCTCATATTTGGGATCAGGGAGACGGAGATGCCAGGGAGTGTTGCACTCTGTGTGTTTGCCAGGAGAAAATTACATGGAAGCACCAGTGAACATCTGTCCTATGTGCCAACGATTGGTTGGGGAAGTTCCTCGGGATATAACACTTGAAAATGTCTTGGCATGTTCCAGACAACAGCAGTGCGGTTGGTGCAGAGTGTAAGCATGTTTTTTATTTATCTGTGGTGCATGTGTGAACTGATTGTGTGTTATGCTAACAGGATTCTTCTGTTGTTGTGTGAGTGGTGATTGTGCTGAAACTGTATAAAACTGTGTTCCTGTGTGGGAGTTTTGGGAGCTTTTACTTCCAACCATCAGCTTTAAAACTTTATTTTTTCTGAACAGGAATGTAATTCTTCCCTTGATTCCGATTTAGACTTCTGATAGAGTGACATCTTCTGTTTTATCAGTCTATAATCGTTTGTTTCTTTGCACATGGTTCATAATGGTTTTACTAAGGTTCAACAAAAGGACAGTCGAAGTTGATCTTTCTTTGTTCTCGCCTTTTATTGTGTATTTTCTAACATATTTACCCCTTTTCTCTCCTACATGTGTTGTATAAATCCTGTTTATCTTCAGCGTTTACTCCTAACACACTTTTGAGTCTTTGTGTGTCTTTGAACTTGTGCGTCTGTACCAGGAGGCGGTGGCCCTCCCTGGCAATGACCGCCCAGTGGAAGCGGCGAGCGGCAGGCCGTGGAAGATGCAGCAGGGTTGTTAAAAGTGTTGTTAAGAGAGCGGCTGGCAGCTGTTCCTGACAGGTTGGGGATGAAGGGACAGATGGTGTTTGATTAGCGAACAGATCGCTGATGGAAGTAGATATAGGGGGACAAATGAGGGAGGGAGGGAGGAATGAATTTTGCCTCAGAAGGAAGGTAAGAAATGGACCTGAAGCAGAATGTAAATTTGAAAGTATTTTAGAAAATTTAAGAGGTAATAGTTTGTTGCAGTTTTGTTAACCAAAAGTTGAAGTCAAAAGGTTTGTCCTTGGTTTTCAAGATATTATTTAAAGAGACTGCAGGTGTTGATGATTGTGTTGAGCGACTTTTGTAAGATTCTATTTTATACACTCAGCTTCATTTTCGACTAGCTCAAGCATCAAACTAATCTTTAGAAATTTGTTGAGTATTTGGCCACTTGCTACCTGCACATCACATATCAATAAAAAAATAATTAATTAAAGCGATATCTTTGTTAAAACAATGAAGGACTTCTTGAAAAGGTGGATTCTACATTCTCTATTAAACAACTTCAGCACTAAAATCTCCTTCTTTAGAATGAAACTTTGAAAAACCTGGACAACTACTCATCAAGACTTTAGAAGATTTCAGGAAAAATTGGCTGCTTGGAAAGTGACCCAGCAGTTTTCTGTTTACATGCTTCTCCAGCACTGACACGCTTCACACTGGACACTTCAATTTTATAAATCTTCATGTGGAATCAGGTTAAACACACAGAAACAATGAAAATACACTGTCCTCAACTAAAATATTAAACAACTGACACCAGATTTTGCGATCTAATCACAAAATAAAATAATCTGAGAGTAAATGAAACACAACTGGATGGAGAAATGAATATGGAGCATGTTGGGAGGAGTAAAAAGGTTTCAGCAGCTGTTCTAAACAACAATTGGCTTCGTTCACCTGGGTGCCATCGTGAAGAGCTGATGCTAATAAACCTGCTGAGCTGGCTGATTAAAGTCTGTTCGACAAGCTAACAGTGACTTAATGTTAGAAACAGAGCTGAGTTCAGTTTCCTGTTAGGTCAGTGTGTTGAGCTTCTACCTCAACTGACTTGAAATATTTTAATATTCTGTAGATCTGACACCAGCTAGCTTCAGTCATTAACATAATGGCCATTCATTAATGTCTTTTTTTTCTAAATTATTGCTTATGTCTAGTAATAAGTACACAGAAACAAGGAGATAAAACAGAACTTATCTTTAACATGTAGACACACACAGTCCAGTGCAGTAGCTGCTATGAAACAGTTACAGCTATTAGAGTTACACTAAGGGACATTTTCTTCATAATAAACTCTTCCTACTCTATAACTGCAGCTATTACCCGAGATGTATCGCTCTCATTGCATCTCTGCAGATAATGTGTTTGTGTTTATGATGCTCTGATTGAGATTGAAACAATCATCAGGCCAACACAAACACAGCTGTTTTATTGTTGTGCTGTTCAGATGTGTTATTGCAGCCAGACGGCGCACGCGCGTGTGTGTGTGTGTGTGTGCGCGCGCGCGCGTGCGTGTGCACATGCACGTGTGTGGACGTGTGTCTGTGTGTGTGAGTGAATAATCACATAGAGCAAAGAGTGACCCTCACCTTCTGTTCAGCCTCTCCTGTTCTGATGTAAAGCTTTGGAAATAGAAGATAATGCACAACATACCCTTTTTCTCCTTTGCTGTGGTTAATATTTTCCTTTTAAAGCTAAAATGTGCAGCAGTATTTCAATGAATCTTCATTATTATCCATCTGTGCATCATTTACAGGTGATTGTAAAGATTTAGATTACTTCTCACAGTCAGGCTCGTCTTATCGTTCCTGCTTTTGAACAAAGTTGGGACACCTCAGGCTCGAGTACTCGGCACCTTCCAGTTCAGGAAGTTCAGGACGTGAGGAATCCTCTTGTGTGTATTCACCCTTCTACTGTACCATAACTGATATAGAAATAAGTTTGGTAGTATCACAGAATTCAGAGTCATGCCATTTTTCAGGAACATCTGAATTTATCTGCAACGTTTCTCCTCAACCAGTTTCTTCCCTTCACCAAACCAGTCCTGCACTAATGTTGTATTAACACGCACCTGAACAAATATATCAATCACGTTTTTGACTTAATCTGAAAATTATTGATCCTGTTGAACTTGCAAAGCTCTGGGAGGTCTGATGACATGTTAGAGGTTTTGTTTTCTCTTTTTTCTCTTTTTAAGTGTAAACTATTTCTCGAACTTTGAATCAGTTTCTTGGCTGGTCAATGTTCTCAGTCATCTACATCATTGTAATCCAGGTAGTTTCTCATCCGAAGAACTTCATTGGTTCCTTCTTTCACATGAACGGATGAAGCTCCTCCTCTTTTAAAACCACAAGAATCAGTTTTAACCTAAAGAAGTGCTTTTTAAAAAGCTGAGATATTCTTGTCTTCTAGTCTGGAAAAATCAAACATAAAAATAATAGCGAAATGACTACATTTTTGTCTTGAAATTGTCCACATGTACTAAATTAGTACTAAGAAGGAGCAGAGAGATCCAGACATACTGCCATTTCATGGATTATTTCCCAGCTGAATTCTCTGCTGTGCATGTTTTGATTCAGAACTTGTGGTTGTAAAAACGTAATTTTTTAATTAGCTTTAGCATTTTAAAACACAATGAGTAGTTGTTTTTTATATTGTAGATTGTTGTGTTTCCAGCACTTAATTCTTCCTGAGACCTTTCATAGCTCGAAATCTCTGGTGTCAAATCGTAAACATGGTAATTTTTTGTGGTTAAAACAGCCTCTGGCTCCTTGTGAGCATCTTTTAAAAAACCTAAATACATGTTTTTATTTTTGTCACCTGGAAATAAAATCTAAAGGCAGAGGATATTAGTTTGGGTGTACTTTACTGCTTCACCACTAGATGTTCCTAAATCTCATATGCTAAGATGTCTTTGTCCTAATTATTACAGATCCAATAAACCAGAAACACATATGTTTAATATAATTTCTTTTTTTTTTGCATTTCTGTGCTGTCACCCCATTTTATTGTTTTTAGACTTTTACTTTCACATAATGTTTAAAATATCTTGTCTATTATCTGTGTCTTTCCTGCCATTGACCTTTCCAGCACGTTAGGATACAAGCAGAAGGTTCACAGATAACCTGGTCTTTACTTATGATTACTGTTTCCTGTAAATATTTAAGTTGTTAGTGAGAGAAAAGTGAGGGAGGCATTGAGCGCTGGCTGGTGATTGTGTGGTTAGTAATATCAGTGAAGGAGTGGATGAGCAGGAGAGGGGTGTAGGAGGAGGATGGTAGGGCAGCGAGGGCAGGCCGGCCTTGTGTGTGTGTGTGTGTGAGTGTGTGTGTGTATGAGTCTGTACCTATGTCTTTTGTGTCTGTCCCTGCATCTTTGTACTGGCTAATCTAGGCGTCAGCAGCTTTTGAGGCTTTTGTGCTGACAATAATCGCGCAGCACTCTTTTTTTCAATTCATCAGCAACAACAACAAGGGATCACATGTCCTCATACAGAATCCAGAGAGGGCATGAACAGACTTAAAGTGGCCATCATGTTGCCTGGATACAGTTTGAGTTGATGGTGAGTTGGTTTGTAGGCTTGTAGTCAGAAACTACAGTCAGTCATACCTGACAACACCCGATGTTTGTTCAAAGAATAATTTATTTCATGTTGCAGTGTGATGGATAAACAATGAATAAAACCACTGGTCAAATCTGTAGCAAGCAGTATTAATAATAATCACCATCAGAATAACATTAATAGGAATAATTATTTCTGTTATAAATAACAATATCAGTCATCAGAATAATTATTACATCTATACAAGTTAGAAATATCAGCATTTTATTGTCTTTTTCTGTTAAAATAGTCACTTCACGCATGACCTGTTCAGCTGCCCTTCCTATCCAATCAGAACACAGAACAATTTGTCCAAACTGGATTTTGCTTCCTGAATAAAAGGATGAAAACAAGTGAACTTATTGATGACAAAAACTCATGATTGTACAGCAGCCACAATGAGTTTGAGCCCAATTAGAAATTAGGGAAATTACAGAAAAAATATGAATTTTTATCACGTGGTTAAACTGTAATTAATCATGAAATGCAACATACAAAACATTCAAGTAAATGAATTTTAAGCCTTTTCTTAACATAAAAACAAACAAAAATAGACAAAATCTGCTACAACCTCAGTTATTATTTTACATGGATGTTAAACTTTGAGCTGTTTTTAAAACCACAAACCAGTTTAAAACGTTTAGTTTAATATTTTATGTTCCTGTGAGTCACGAAAAATAAAAATACAAGGAAACCCTTGTAGGGTGGATAAATTGTTATTTTACAGATTGTTGGATTGTTATGATGAAAGTCTGTGTCACTCTGTAGTTTAAAGGTAGAAGGGTAATATTACTATAATAATTAAAAGACAAATCTTGAATATATTTTGACTCTGTTGAGAGTTCATATTCAAGTCAAATCCAAAAAATGTAACAGTATAATGATTTTTTTTTAAATATTATTTTGTTGTTGTCCATGACATTGTAGTTCTTAGTCACTGTGTTGCTTTATTGGCCAAAAACTCAAATAGCTGAAAAGTTTCATAATTCACTTGAAAAAACTAACTGTTTTCAG
Organism: Pachypanchax playfairii; assembly: GCA_006937955.1. NCBI lineage: Eukaryota > Metazoa > Chordata > Actinopteri > Cyprinodontiformes > Aplocheilidae > Pachypanchax > Pachypanchax playfairii. Next base: position 259,944 of record SSNP01000006.1, on the reverse strand, counting down.
ACTTTTTTTGGAAGAAAAGGCACTGGTCCATTACTTTGAAATGTGGGAGCTACAAGATTTGTGTCTGATGCTGAGGAGGGGCAGCGTGCAGAGCCACGCAGTCAAAACAAACCTTCGGTAGGAGCAAAATTGAAGCTAAAAGAACTGGGGAAATAACAGGAAGTCAAACAACAAGTTTCTTTTTTTTCTTTTTTACAGTATTTTGGGTCCAGGTAAAAATGAACAAGTGCTACTGTGCTTTTCCCTACATGTGCATCTGCGTGACTGGGGGTTCAGAAGGATGTGAGATCATACAAAGAAGGAAAAAATACAGAAACGTCAACTTGTCAAATTGTTCATGTAACTTAAAAACATCCACAATAAAAAGATTTTTATATATTATCTTCTTTATTATTGGCTCACTCCAGACCTCAGTGTCATGGGCTGAAGATGTCCAACTTTCTCCTTCTAAAAGATGAAGAGAAAGTCTGAAGAAGATGTTGGAGAAAGAGACGAAGAGCAGGGAGGATCTTTTATAAGTGCAAGGAGGATAAATCACTCACCATGTTGCTTTTAATACCTAAAAGTCTCAACAAAATCAATGAACTTGAGCATCATCAGAGAAACTACTTTTCATATGAAATCTTCTTGACGGCAGTGTTGTCTTTAAAAGACGGTCTGACCAGAAACAACTCAGTGATCCTCTTCAGCTTCTTCCAAGTATGAAACACTCTGAAGCATCTTTTACTGAAGTCCTTAGGAGGAATCTTCTTACAGTCGTCTGACAGTCCTCGGAGGTTTGTTCCTCTTGTCGTGTTTCCTCAGAAGTCCTAGTCAGTCATGGAGAAGTTCTTGGAGACAGTTGGGTGATTTGAAGACCTCAGGAACATCACTGTCCAGTTTACAAATCACCTTGTAGATGGCCTTCTTCCATGAAGGGTCTGCATCCTTTCCAGCCACAATAGCATTGAAGAACTCTCTGAGAGTCACCTGCGCCACCTCCAGAAATCGATCAGGAACCTGAAAGAGAAAAGTGCAAAATGAGAGAAGTGATAAGACTGATATGATTATTCGAAGATAAACTTCCCTCCAGTGGTCTTCTTCTTTTTTCCTGCTCAGCTTTAAAATTTCAGTCTTGCTACATGATTATATTTATGCCACAAAAACAGAACTGAGTTACTTCCGTTTTAAACATCGTAAGGCGTAGTTACTTTCACAGATATATGAACTACATGTTTGTTCCAGATGCATGGACATTAACCACTGTTACTATCGCTTATTACCTAGAAAAATAAATTACAAATTAATAAACAGTTCAAAGGAATCCAGGTTTCAGTAAACTGTGACTGAAAATAATTAAGGATTACGTGTGCATGTGTTTCAGGTGTTTGACTGTTACTATTCCTGTAACCAAGTTCTTCTTCGCAACTTCTCTTAAATGTACTTCCCCTTTCTCGAAAGCTTAAGGTTTTTGTGTGTTCACGGTGTCAGAGTTCCTTCTTACACAATAAGAAACTCCTTATAACAGGTGACACAGTCTGTGATGAAGACAGGTGAACAGCTGTCTGATCTGTCAGACTCTAAACTTCAAGTTTAAACTCTTTACTGATGCTTACATGAAGATCAAGGGGCTTTGAGAGTGTCTGTGTTTTGATGCTGTATAGCAGTATTAGACAGCAGAACAATGGACCTAACACACACACACACAAGAGTATAAACACATTTTTCATTCTTTTTTTTTCTGCCCTCTCTCTCCTCCCGGGGGCAAGATCATCCAAAGACACCAAGCAACCTGACTGATTTTTCTCCTCTCCATCTTTTTTTATTCTTCTGCTCTTTTTCTTGCATGCACATGCAAAAACACACACACACATGCTGCTGACTCTTCTTGTCTGAAAACAACCACCTATACTCCCCAACAAACTAACGCATGTGTAGAGGACGGCTGGGTGTAACCCCCGTCACGCGTGGCAGGACGTGCCAAGGTTAGCCGCCACCAGAACTGAATGAATCACTCCATGTGCACACACACAGCTTCAATGATTCCCCGGACTCTCATATACTCCCCCTACCCTAACCTACCCTTCCTCTCGTTTTAGCTGGCCCCTTGAGACCACTGTTATTTCAATGGGTCTCTCTGTCATTGTCTCAGTGTAGACAAACACACAACACACATGCTAACCCTTGCAGACAGAGAACAAAAAGTTTTTCAGGTGATGTCTGCCCATTTAAAGTTTAGACACAACCTTGTTTTGGGATGTTTTATTAAGTTCTTTGATGACACTGTCGAACTACAGACACAAATTTAACCTTGAGTTTAACCTTTTAAGACAAGCATAACCTTCAGGCCATTTTTCTTGATATAATTTCTCCCAATTTAGAATAAAAATTCCAGTTTTCCTGCTGTCCGATTCACCAGTAAAAATCTTAACATTGCTTCTGTCTCTGCTCTGTGTGAGCATCATGTCTGACCTGTAATAGCAATCTGGATTAACTTTGTTTGAATAGGTTCTTTTGCAAATGGAACGTCTTCTGTCACTCAGTTCTCAGCTGTGTCCAAATAAAAAACTCTATCCCTTCATCCAGGTAAATAAGCATAGTTTCATTCAACCTTTATATCAGAATCTTTCAGGTTTTTTTCATTAATTGGATATTTTTTATGATACTAAAAAGAAAATTGTTTGGCATGAATCACAAATTGAATTCTTACTGTACCTCACTGTACCTTTTAAAATTATTTTTTGTTTTAAGATTTAAAATTTATACAGTTTCAACATTAAAATGAGTTGGCAGATGTGAAGCACTTGTTGGTTGTGCTTTCTTCTCCACAAACTTGCCAAATGCAGCAATGTGTCAGTCCCTCTTAATATCCTGGAAGGTTTTTATGTGTAATTACAGTCCTTCTCCCTTATCGTGATTCTTCCTCCGCCATGCTTCAAAGTGGACATATGACGTTGAGGTGTTTTATCACTTTTGTTCACACACATTTGATTATAAAGTTGTTTAAACTCTAGGAAACGGGTTATGAGCGGTTTAACTCGAAACCTTTCTCCTGAAACTTGAGAATTTCTTACATTTTTTGAAAATGACAAATGGACATCTGGTTTTTGAATGGTGACTGCATGATTTGTTTCTTGCCACATCTGTCAGCTTATTTACCAACAAAGAGGAGAAAAGGCTTCACTTAGGAATGAACAGAAATCTTCCCTAAAATATAAACTAAAATAGTGAATTTAATTATGAGACCACAGCAGGTAATTATTAGAGAATATTCCTGTGATGTTTAAAAGGCTGCAGCACACTGAGAACACCACAAAGTCAAGAAGCTGTTTAATGGATGCTGTGAAACTGCCCACAGGGACAAATAAAAGTTGAAACCTGAGCTTGATCTTGAAGATGAATGTGCCTTTGAGACAACCTCCCCCCTCCTGGCGTACCCCCCCCCCCTCCCCATTCTTTAGTTGTTGAAGTCTTAAAACGAGGGATTCATTGTTCTTTGAGCTCTTTCTTTTAAATATAAATCCTCAAATTAATCTGTTCAGGGCTCTTCAGAGTTTGACTGTTGTGTTTATTCTTTTAAAGAGCTGTAAAATAAAAATTGTAAAGACCTTGCAGATCTGGGCAGTAAGAGATTAAACAACCTTACAAGCATTTTGCTCATTGTTTTGTGTTTTTTCTCAAAAACGTTTCAGGGTGACGGGTCGTCGCTGCGCCGGGGAGACAGCCCAAAGTGCTGAAGCAAGACGACAAAGAGGACATCGCTGACTCGCAGAGAGGTAAGGAAACACAAGCTGAAAGTATGAAATGAAGCAAAGAGAATATTGTGTGTCACACAGACAGACATTTGGATCCAGATGTCCAGATTTGTCCAACCATCGTAAATCAATCCAATAAAGAGATCTAAATTAGGCCATCATCAATACAGATGGGCCTGTTTTCCGTGTGTGTGTGTGTGTGTGTGTGTGTGGGTTTGTATTTCTGACCTCCTGGGGACCCGTTTCCTGACTTTTACTATCTTTCTGGGGTCCGAGGGTTCTTGTGGGGACCGAAGCCTGGTCCCCATGAGGGGGACTCCCCTTTTTAGGGTTAGGGGTTAGGTTTATAGGTATGGTGTGAATAGAGTTTTAGTTAGTCTTAGGGTTAGTTATAGATCAGTAATGGTTAAGGTTAGGAAAAGGGTTTGGGTTAGGTATAAATCTAGTTACTAAAATCAATGGAAGTCAATGGACGGTCCCCATAAGGATAACAAAACACACTTGTGTGTGTGTGTGTGTGTGTGTGTGTGTGTGTGTACATGTGTGATTAACTCCTGGCCAGGATCTTGATATGGTATCTAGTTGCCAGGAGAGCAACAGAAAGAGGGAGGAATGGAGGAAAGTGGGAAAGAAAAAGGAAGATAAAGAGGAAGAAAGACACTTTGTTTCCAGTAAACATAATTCGCATGATTGCTCTGGTTTGGTGGGTAAATATTGGATGAGGGGAGGCTCAATTACTTCAACACACACACACACACACACACACACACACACACACACACACACACACACACACACACACACACACACACACACACACACACACACACACACACAGAAACACAAGAGCCTGTAAATCTCTAAATTGCTGCCCAACAAAGAAGCCTGCTGGGACGCCCTTCCTATATTTTTTGTCTGTGTTGTCTCCTCTCTTCATTTCCATTATCACCTCAACCTTTAGTAAGAAAACCTAAGATATTATAAAAAAACTCCTCCCTCTCTCATCAGGATGTTTAAGGCTTTTAACAGCCACCTTTTATTTCCTATTTTCAGCTGCATCGTTGCCTCATTGTTACGCAGCATTTCTGACTGAATGAGGAATGCAAATTGCTCCATTAATACTGGAAATGATTTAGTGGTACTGGTTTTTAACAGACAGAAATAGCATTAAGTTTGTCTCATTTTCATGCCTGTCATTCTTACAACCCCATCTAGTCTTCTAGCTAAAGTATCAGCTGCTATTTCACAGTAAACACGACTCAGATAAACACTGATGATGACATTAGGTCCAAAATTGTAAAGAAAAAAGTACATAAGCAGCACTTAGCAAAACAGGGCAACTAATCTAGTGGTTAATCTTTTCTTATTTATTTATTTTTATAACAAAGCGGGTCACAAGCACAAAAGGGCAGGGTCGAACTAAAAATGTTTTAGGATAAAAAGAGCATCTGATAAGTAGGTCAGTTCTTTTAAAACTCGACCAAAGAATTCTCTGAAAATCCCCGTCACTGAGACATTTACTTCATAATCAGAGAATTTTTACTTTTGTGTCTTTAAATTAAAGGCACCAATCTAGATGTTGTTTTGGCCTGTAAACCCTCCTCCACTTATACCCATTGTCTTTTCATTCGTTATCTCTCCTCCACATCTTTCTTGCACAAAGAGAAAACAAACACGTGCTGTGCTCTTAAGAAATCACTGAGCAAACACCATATGTTTAAATCTTGAGGTGTTCAGACAGAAACAGACTGTATGTTATATGTGTAAGTGATGATGTTCTCCACCTTGTTTATACATTTAAACCTTTCTTGTCTTTGCTGCTCTTTTTAATTTCAGAGAAAACACACTTGAGACTATTTTTTCTTAGATGATTGGCTCTGCGGCCTTGAGGTTTGCTCTGCTGTTGGTCACTTGAGTATTTGTTCATCATGGAGACAATACTGGAACTCTTTCATGTGCTGCTAAATGCTCTGTGTGTGTGACTAAGTGAATATGTTGTTTTTATGCCAACACAAAAGCATCTGTTTCCTTTTTCCTTCTCTATCACTTTCTTGCTTTCACTGCTATCAGACGTGGTCTCAGTCACACGTAACCTGAAAGGAAAACATACAAACAGAGAGAAGAAATCCAACTTTGTGGATGTACTTGAGTATAAAGATCAAAAACTAAATCTTTTTATCAATAACTTTTTACATTTGGGTAGAAACTCTAACTCTAAATCTGCCACCCCCCCCCTTTTTTTTATTTTTAATAGTCCAAACTAGATTTGCTGGTGTGTCTTTAGTTTTACACCAGCTGGATCAGGACACACACCTTCTGACAAGTTTCACTCATCAGTCCTCTGAATATTTACCCAGAAGTTTTGAAGACTAAGACTAAGACATCAAGATATTGTTAGTAAATGTGAGATGGACCTTTGTGTACATTTTGGTCAGCAGTGGTTTTTTACCCAGTTTATCTTTCTTATTGTTGAATCATGAACTCTGAACCTAACTGATGTAAGTGAAGCTTCAGGGCTTTAGCTCCTGGGTAAGTTCCCCACTGTTCAATGTATCCTCCAGTCTGGTTGAGGTCTGAGGTTCTCTGGAGTCCCAACGCTTTAGAAATGGCTTTTGATGGTGGTCCATACTGCTAATATATCTTGTGTGTATACTATGTCTAACAATGACTATTTATCTTTACATTCAATATGTCTGTCTGTGGAAAAGTGGATCAAACTCTTTGTGTGAGACATACTTGATCAAATAAACTTGATTCTGATTCTTCTGATTAACCTGTTCAGACTGATTGATGTCAGTCACTTTGTTTCTTCTCTGGGCAAATACTTTTCCACACATGGCCGGGTTGGCTTAGAGAGCATTGTCCCTTCATTGTTTGAAAACATCATTTTATTTTAACTCGGTTATCTCTGTCTGATATCAAAGTTTGTTTGATGATCTGAAAGTGTGAAAACAAAGAAAAAGCAGGAGAAATCTGTAAAGTTGTAAATCTTCAGACAAACTGTTGCTGTTTGTCTGAAGTTTAGATCATCAGGAAGTCAAGCAATGTCACATCTGCTTCTGAGGGATAAATTATCAGCTGTTTTAAGTGGATGAGTGTTTGTTTGTTATGCTACCATCTGAAATAATAAAAGTTAAATATGGAGCTCAAAGGTTCCTCCAGGACATCATCAATATGTTTCCTTTTTCAGCTGCTCGACTGTCACTCATCAAATGATGTCATTGTCCCCAGGACAGTGAAAATAGAGTCTCTATGTACAGACACTGCATGTGACAGAGAGGAAGGGTCTGCGTCCTGGGATTACGTCTCTATGTGTTCTCACTGTCTCATTAGTATCTTCACTCTGTGTGTGTGTGTGCGTCCCTGCTTATACACGTGCTGTGCTTCCTTGGATTTGAGTGCGTGCTCTCTGCTTCCTTCTGTGTGTCACCCATAGAGGACAATAGCCCGGGTCATCTGACCTGACTGAGAGGCTGCAGACCACTCAGATCACATGATTGAGGCTGAAGGCCATGTCTTTGTTACCAGGCCTATTGTTAAAGCTAAGGAGACAGCTGTATGCACGACACACTCACACTTACAGCAAGAACACTCACATTCATACGCTGGCCACCTCGTGACTCCAATCAGGCTCAGTGACAAAGATGATGCTTTCGTCTCCTCAGCTGGAACACACACACACACACACACACACTGCAAGCAGAAAGCTATAATTATAGTGACAGAAACTGGCAGGTGGCATTGTCTGCAGCATGGTGCTCCGTGTCAACCAGGAACTGAGACCAAACACACTGAAGAGGCTACTTAGAATTCATTCGTTTAGCTTGGAGAGTTTGTTCACACATATTTTAGGTTCTTAACTGTTTAACTTCGTTTCTGGTTATTTTTGAAGTAACTTCTACAAGCAAACGCAATTTTAAAGCTTTATGAAAAAGTTATGAAAAAGACTGACCAAAGTACAAAGACTAGATTACTGATGAGATACATCCGCTTGTCTGATCCTCGCCAGATGTTTCAGTTATAAAGAGCTGATAAGGTTTTATAGGATAGACGGATTGGATGCCAGGGTTTGGTACTACCTATCCCATCTACATGTATTAAAATGGACGATGTGTTTTGCTGTGTAAAAGTAAAATATCCCATTATAGTTAGAGTTAGAGGCTGTGCACACGCATTTTAATAATTAAAATAAATATACACGAGTTTCCAAATGATTGTTATTATTATTCATATTTCATCAAGAGCCAACAGCTTTTAAAAAGGAAACAATTTGGTGTAAAAGTCAGTAATATTCACGTGGTACGACTGACAGCTTTAGACTCTGTGTGAAGCATGCGATTCTGGATGTTTTGTCTTAAAGCTGGAGTGCGTAACTTTTACATGTCCGTGGATGTCCGTTTCAGCCAAGCCACTATCAGAGGAGATGACACAATGCAGATTAAGCCGATCGGCTCCTCAAACATCTCACGGTATTTTTCAATATATATCATTTTTACTTTGCGTGTCGGGTGCGACATTCCCGCGCTGTCGCACATGAAATTACGTCTTTTATGTCACAACAAGAAAAATAATAAGAAATAGAACGCAGCGTCTCGTAGCAGCCGGCAGAACGTGAAGGTCGACATGGCGGAGAATCCAAATAAACAGCCGAGAGACACTTATCGGGAAGTGGATCCTATCACGAAAAAAAAAAATAATTCCTTGACGTTCGGCAGAGGGACTATTGGCTAAGAAGGAAAGTGACCGAAGGAGAAGGCAAACGCGAATTTGTATCGGCGTCGCTTTTCCTCGGTGGAGAGAAGAGATCTGGCTGATGTTCACGGGTGCACACAGTGATCCGCAGGTCCGCACACACTGTCAAAATATAAAATGCGCACCAGATGAAACCCAGAGCGCCGAAATTCCAGCTGATCAGCTGATTCTGTCTCTATCTGTGTCAGTTTGTGTCTGTCAGTTTACCAGTGTAATGGTTTTTCAGTCAGTCAGATCAGAGCAGCTCACTGCAGGATTCTGCATCGTGTCAAAACTGAAAAAATTCACTGAATAAGACAAATAGATCATTGTGGCCCCAACAGCTGACTAATAAATTTCAACACCAAACTGTTAAATGTAGATTAAAGTGAACAATCAAACCTATAAACAATCCAACCTGAACTCTGAAGGTTTTTTTACCAGTATTTTTATATTTTACTGGTTTCTCTTGATTTTTTCAACAATGAAATGATATTTATTGAAACAAATATAGAGCCAGGTAAAGTAAACAGACTGAATTTGAAGCTTGATTAAGACAGATACCAGTTGGAATAACAACGGCAGAGATAAAGCGGTGGCAGCTGGGCTTACGTCATATGGAAGCGCCAGCTTTATTGTTGTAATGACGCAAAAATTCCGCTAGGGGGCGACAGAAGTTACAGAAGTTACGCACTCCAGCTTTAATATATTTCAAACAAAGATAAATGTAGTAGTTAAAGCTTAGAGAAAAACTTAGATTACTTTTAATTGTCCAAAGTTATAAATCAGAATGAGCAAAGAGATCAGAGATGGAGGAAAACAAAGCAAGACAAGTGCAGTCTTTGAAGTTCACCTCCTTTCAAAGGGCTGATTCATTACTCCAAATGAGAGAGTGTATGTGTGTGTGCGCCTTCGGGGTAGGTTATAACTGGAGAAGGTGAGTAAAACAAAGACAGAAAGGAAGTGTAAAAAATGACAAACTCATTTAGTATATTTTGGTCTGTTTACTCATGATTAGAAATCAAAATAAACAATCCAAATTTTACACTCAAGTAATTCTTTTCTTTGTTTTCTGAGAAAATTCCTTCATCAGATTTGATTCCTGGGAGTCAGGTTTAGGCCATTTTTCAGTGAGTTTGTGTGAAGAGGAAGCAGAAAAGAAGAGTGAATGAGTGAATAAGCATGACAATGAATCTAAAACGGTGGAAAAAGACACGAGAAGTTTAGTCTTTCACAAAGTGCACAGCTTATGAAACCAGATAGTTCTGAAATGTGAGTGTGATCACTCTGTGGCCTCCAGGTAAGTGTGTGTGTGTGTGTGTGGGTTTGTATTTCTGACCTCCTGAAGACCCGTTTCCTGACTTTTACTATCTTTCTGGAGTCCGAGGGTTTTTGTGGGGACCAAAGCCTGGTCCCCATAAGGGGGACTCCCCTTTTTAGGGTTAGGGCTTAGGTTTATAGGTATGGTGTGAATAGAGTTTTAGTTAGTCTTAGGGTTAGTTATAGATCAGTAATGGTTAAGGTTAGTAAAAGGGTTTGGGTTAGGTATAAATCTAGTTACTAAAATCAATGGAAGTCAATGGACAGTCCCCATAAGGATACCAAAACACACTTGTGTGTGTGTGAGAGAGTGTGTGAGCCGCAGCTGTGCTGTCATTCGGTGCTGACAGAGCCAAGCGAGGATCCTTGAACTGGAAAGATGAGAACGTCCTCTAGAAGGCTTCATAAAATGTCTCATTGTCCCTCCTGACTCAACACACAACAAAATGTAAAAAATCCTCCATTGTTGCTGTTTATATTTATGTTTAATGTGTAAAACTTTAAAAGAAAGAGCATTTGCTTAAGGTTTACTAAAATCCAGACTGCCATGTCCAATGCTTCTGGCAGACTTAGTCAAACACTCATCAATCTGTTCACACTATGAAAATAAAAGGAAACCTTTCTCTTCCTCTTGGCAGAAGCTAGAGGCTGACACCTTTCCCTGATTGTCCTGGCAAAGAAAACGTCTCTCCATCTCTTTTTGTTTCCCCCTTTTTTTGAAGAAAAGACTATTCCTCGTTTCCTTTCCCTTTCTCCAGCCACCTCCCTTTCTTCCTCATTAGTTAGTGGGCAGAGCTGCAATTAGCACAGAATAGTTTCAGAGATGAGGGAGAGGAGTAAGGAAGGAGAGATGGAAGGACAGAGGTAAACAAGAAAGAGAAGAGTTGAAAGAATGTGGCTAGAGAGGCAATAATTAATGAAGCTACTATAATTACTGGAGCCTGTTTATGCCAACTTTGGAAAACAACACACACACAACCAACTTCCAGTGAATTACACTCACCTATCCACAGCAATAATGATTTAAAATACTGGCCAAGAGTTTTTACTAATGACACAAGTTAGTTTTATTTCTCAAAACACTTTATTATGAACTAAAGTTCCGACTGATTTAACCAGAGAAACACTGTGAGGTGAACAACCACAGAATCTAAGAAACAATATAAGTTACTTCAACTTATAGGATCATTAATCACCAAAAGTTCTGAAATTTTTAAATAATTTACAGCAAAATATGCCTTTTTTATGGGCTGTGAAGGCAAGTCAGAACCCCATGTGACTGTGAAAGTATCTGCAAGAACCATGAGTCTTCTAAAATGCACAAATCTCATATTTATAATAAAAACATCAGACAAACACTAGTAATATATCAAAAACCATCAACAGAACATTTCAAAAGAGCATCTATCAACATTTGATGATAAAACACTTTATCTGCCTCACAGGTTTTAGCACAGGTTTGTTTTTAAAGACAAAAAGCAAGATTAAGTGAAAATAACACGCATGAGGGTGTAAGGGTCATGATTTAGGCTTGTGTTGCAGCCAGTGACCTGGTGTACATCAATAGAACATGATCATAAATATTAAAAAATCCCCCACAGATTACCTGAAGAGGCAAAAATTAATTTTAATGCATCATACTCTGACCTGAACTTCATAAACAAGCTGTAAAGAAAAGTAAAAAGGTAGTACAAACAAAGAAATAACCAAAATTCAACCAGGAAGACGAGGAAAAGGTGATTATATATGTTGTTGGAGGACACATTTAGGAGGAATATGGTAAGCAAGGATAGGGAGCAAGGAAGGAGTAAAATGAGGAAGGAGAGTAGGGGGGTGGGGGTACAATGGGGACAAACCAAGGTGGAACTTAGATGATGCTAAATTTGGCAAAAGGAGAAGACTTATGTGTGTGTACATCAGGAGACTTGCTGAATCGGCCATGGTTCCAGTTTCACGCCTCTGAGTTTGACGGAAGGGAAGGAGAAAGAAAGACTGTCCCTAGCCATTAATGTTTCCTCAGGGCGAACAGATGAAAGGAAGAAGGTGAAGAGAGAAGGAGGAGGGAGGGAAAGGGGACAGAGTCAGGAAAGAAAAGGTGTATATACCTTTGCAAAAACACCTTCAGTTTATTGAACACACACAACCTTTTCCTTGTGTCCTTATCAGCATCTGCTGATTACAATTACATGTTGTAGTCCTGCAAATTAGCCCTTTAGCTACCAGTATTTGTATTGATTTCCCACCTTACAACCCGTTTGCATTCATTATAAGTCATCAGGTAGATTTCAGCCCGTTGAGCCTGCAGCTTTGACAAAAAAGGGTTCATGCATTAAAACTTTTCAACAGCCAGATCCTCAACAATTTAAGATTTGTCCTTTATTCCAAAATGTCCCTGCAGATTAATAAAAACACCAAAAAAACACAAAAATGTCTTCTGTAAATGCATATGCAGCAGAACATCTTACATGTTCTGTTCAAAGATTCTGCAAACAGATCCACTTTTCATCACCTCTAATTAAACCTTCACCCTTCAAGCCTTAAAAATACTCCTCATGCTGCTCAGACCAAATAAACACAACAAAGATTTGCATGTTCATGTCTGTTTCCTGTTCATGCTTTTACATACACACCTGTGAAAAGCTACCTGACTCTTGCTATGCAAAGCATTTACTATTTATTTTTCTTCCATGATCCTCTGCTGTGTGTGTGTGTGTGTGTGTGTGTGTGTGTGTGTGTGTGTGTGGTGAACAAATCTTACTCCTCATGCATTTAAACTTCAACATTCATCCCACTGAACAAAAAAGACAAGTGTATGTGTCAGCGAGAGGGTGTGTGCTAATGGACATCTAAATGCTGCTGATGTTACGTTGCAGAGTTTAAGGGCCCTCAGGTCCCCTTAGACCAATATTGGGTGAGAAAAAGTGGGGGGTGGGGGGTTTGGGGGGGCGACTCCTGCAAATCGCTTTGACAAGGACACCCGCGCCTCGAGCGGCGTCCTCTTTCGCCTCATCGAACACACACGTACTGAAACATCCACACCTCAGCAGAATCGTGAGGTGACTGTTGCTCTCCGAACAGCTGACTTGGAGGACATTTGTGACTGTGATATGCTGATTTTTAGTTTCATTTCTGCTTTAAAAATCGAGACATTTCTGCGACTGTCTTGAATTTCAGGTCTAACTGGAAACTTTCTGAAGTATTTAGAAAATTTAGAAAACTGTCAGTACTGCCTGATATCCCATTGAACATCTTCTTCTATAAAGGCAAATAGGAATTTGGAACTAATTATCTAAGCTAACAAAATGTATCTGTTTTTGTTGTATAAACAGTGTTAGATGAATGAGAACCAGGATTAAAGATATGTTAAAGCTGCTGCCTTGTGCACACCTGTGCAACAGCATCCTTAACAAGACAGCCATACACACAGGAGCACATGCTGTTAAAAATCCTACATTCTGTTGTATAAACTGTTGAAGGAAAATGATTGTGGGAGGAAGACAAGTTTTTAGGCAAAGTTTAAACAGTTTAAAAAGCAAACGTTAGTGTGTGACATGTTGGGATAAAATCTCCAAAAATCCTAAAACTTTATTTAGTAACAGTAAAAAATACGAGTTAATTTGTTTAAACTTTAATGATGTTTCTATAGTGACGTAAGTCTGAACTTCATTGGTCCAAACAGGGTTTGACTTTCTCACTCGTTTCTCCAAAACCCAGTAACTGTCCATGTGGAATAGTTGATTTTGTCTTCACAGTATGATGTGCTGCCATCGGACACCTTACTGTACCAGCCTGGTCCTAAATTAAGTCTGATCAGATCTGGTAAAGGTTTGGTGAAACTGTTCAAATTGTTGCCTCAGTTTCCTGTTTTTAGGAATGTGTCTGTGTGGTCATCTGCAGCTGTAGCCCATCTGCTTTAAGGTTTGACTTGTTGTATGATGTGTGCCACACATTTTAGTTGTAAACGGTGCTTATTTGAATAACTGGGGTCTTTTTCTTATCTTAAACCAGTCTATACATTCTCCACAGACTTCTGCCTCTTTTGGACCTGAGAGACGATTGTGTGTCAAAATCTCAGTAGATCATCCGTTTCTGAAGAACCAATAACCAATTACCTGTTCTGATTCTCAGTTTCTTCACCACAGTTAGATGCCTAAATGTAGTTTCTGCCGTGTGATTGGCTGAATAGCTGCTTGTGTTTATAAACTTACCCAAATGTATATTTTTTATGTGGGTGTTTGTAAAGCGTTAATCTTTGAAATTGTATTTGTGGTGGAAATAGAAGATAAGTGGGTGAATAATTATATGGGTGCTTCAGTAGTTGAGATGATGAGCCTATTTGAACCCCCCAGATGTCCTGCTTACCTCAAAGTCGTTGGCCTTGTTGTAGTGCATGTTGAGCGCCCTAAAGAGTTCTGCATCCCGGCTCACCGTCAGCTCCTCGGCTGAAGTCACTCCCTCGTTGATGGCCTGCCGTGCAAACTTCTCCATCTGGATGTAGTAAAACTCTCTGAAGTTGCTGAACCACTTGATCAGCTGGGAGGTGATGCACCGGTTAAACTGTGGGGGAAAACATCCAATATTATTTTAATGTGATATTTTCTGACAGGTCAGTAATGTCAGCAATAGATTTCTGTCTGTAGACTTTACTGGAGGGAAAACCTTCAGAAAATACACCGATGAACAACACGTGACAATATTCAAAGATTGTGACTGATAAATCAGTGTTATTGTAGAACATGTCTCTGGAACAAATTTTAATAGCTAAGAAAAACTTCTCAGTGTGTATCATGTGTCACGTCACAACCTGATGTTTGTTTTGGTGCTTATTTGCATGATGACATATCAGATTTGACTGCTTACATTGATTATGGAGCAACATCTTTGCAGGAATTTGCTTTTTGTTTAGCAGAGTGGATTTTTTATGCAAATAATTTATTTTTACCTAGTTGGAAAAAAGACTGTGCTGTGACAAAACAGACAAAATTAATGTTTTTATACATGATTAAGTCTGAACAAGAGCCAAATACTAGCCTGGAATAAAAGTAAATAGTTTTTATTGCTGTAAATCACTTGGATTGATCTTTTATGAGATATTTGTCTATTATACATATTTAGATAGATGCAATGAAACTAAATAAACATGTGAGATAACACACACACACACTAGGGCTGGGAGATATATCGAGCTTTATAAAATATTGAGAATTTTTCATAAACGATATAGAAAAATGAACTATCGTTTACAATGAGATGGCTCGTTTTGAGTTGATATTACAGCGGCAGAGTTGTAGTTTTCCTTGTTTTCTCCTTCCCCGTCTGTCTCGCGCACAACTCTTTGGGTCCGCCTCCGCATGGTACAGCAACCTGCCTGCTGAGACTTCCTCAAGCACACACACACACGTGTGTCCTGTTGATAGCGACCGCTTCACATCATGGTCACAGACAAAGATGGTGGAAAATTCAAAACAGAACTGCGCAGTAAAATAAAAATAATGACTCGCTGATTTGGAGGTGGTTTGGATTGGACAACAGAAATGTGTATTCTGCAGAAAACACGTCCCGATCAAAAGTTTGAGCACATGTAACGTCTTGCAGCCCTTACAACAGTAGCATAAAGCTGCATTGTGTTAAACTGCGGGTCATAACTCAGACAGTAAAATCTCCCCAGCCTTCCACCCTGAAACAGGCAGAACTTTCTGACCCATTCGGTCCCATATGAGCTGAAAAGCAGGAAAGCTGGTACGCATCAAATACATGATTTCCATGACAACTGTCCAGCTTCAAACAGCTAGATAAATATAAGCGGTACCAATCCAAAATTATTTTGCAAGAAAAGTTTGACACGCAACCTGTGCAGATGTGAGATAAAGTCTCTCTGCTATGTTGAAATATGACACTTTGCTCTGACCACTGACGTGTAGATCAACAGGACAGAGTTTTCATCAGCTCATTTCTCATATTTGCACAAAAACATTTGAAATGAGCTACAAACAGAGGACGAGTCTTTAGTAGACACAAAACTTTGTGTCCTGACGATCATACAGATTTTTTAAATTTTTGCTCATTGGATCCTATTTAGTATTTCACACTTCTATATTTTTGTTTTGGTCCTGGAAATGTATTTTTCATTCATTTTGTTTCAAGAAAGTTTCATTTAATTTACAGCTATTTCAATGTTAGTGAACTGTGTTAATGCTGTGCAAATGCTGTTGCTAGTTTGGAAAAGTGCATTTAGCACTCAAGACTGTAAATTAGAATGGTCTCTTTAGTTACTTGAAAAAAATTAAATCGAGATGTATATCGTATATTGAGATATGAAAAATATTGGGATATGAATTTTGGTTCATATCGCCCAGCCCTATCACACACACACACACACACACACACACACACACACACACAAGTTTTGGTATCCTTATGGGGACCGTCCATTGACTTCCATTGATTTTAGTAACTAGATTTATACCTAACCCAAACCCTTTTACTAACCTTAACCATTACTGATCTATAACTAACCCTAAGACTAACTAAAACTCTATTCACACCATACCTATAAACCTAACCCCTAACCCTAAAAAGGGGAGTCCCCCCCATGGGGACCCGGCTTCGGTCCCCACAAGAACCCTCGGACCCCAGAAAGATAGTAAAAGTCAGGAAACGGGTCCCCAGGAGGTCAGAAATACAAACCCACACACACACACACACACACACACACACACACACACACACACACAAAAACATCTTATTGATCTGCCTCACTAGCCTTTTAAACACTGCAGGCACTTTGAGGGTGTAAATAAAAATAAAAAAAATTCTTTAATCAAATAACTATCCAGAATATTCAAATTATTTTCTAAGAATTTTGTTTTTAATTTCATCTAATTTATTCAGAAAATGAGAAAAAGTTTTATAACATTCTACACAAACATGGATTTTTAATCATGTAAATTATTTTCGAGTCTCAACTTCAACCTCATAATTTTTATTTTAATTCTTCCAAGCAACAAGTTCTGTTGAAGCTATTGAAGCCAAACAAACAAGCCAAAGGAAAAAAAAAAGTCACTTAACTCTGAATCTTTCAGATATGAAAAGTAAAGAAATCAGTTGGTGTTTAGGGGCTTTAATTACAGAGAGAAATCTCATCTACAACATCAAAAGAGCTGCAGGCGCATCATGTGACACTCAGCAGTGGCTCCAAATCTCTATCTCCACTTTTTATCTTATAATCAAATACATATATGATGTAAAATACTGGAAAGTGTTTCTCCAAATAGTTTTACAGTGTAGTTCAGGCTTTTCTGATCTTTATTAAATCATTGGAAAAAAAACTTGTCCTCTGAACTTTTTTATAATAAACTTTTAACCAATTAACAAATAAAACATTTATGGATTTGCTGCATTTTGTGGAAACATCCAGGATTTTAGAAATATATTTGTAACCATCATGAGTTCATCTGACCACAGTTTATAGCAAATACGTTTTAAAGTTTTCATTTTAAATATCTTTAGTACCTAATCATGGAGTTACTGTCATACACGTGTAAGCTGTATTAATGTAGAACTTCAGGTCATCAGACTGAGCTCAGTGAGAATTACTGGTACAAATATTTATATACTTATAACTTGATTATACTTGAAGTACTCTGTTACATCTACACAGTCTCGTGGTTTATCTTCTCCCCCTCAGAGGCAAAACAAAACATGCTGCACCACAGTGAAAGTGTGTGTGTTTGTATATGTGTGTGCGTGTTCGTTGAAGGGGAAAAACTGCTTTGACATGGAGATTAAGCTGTGTATTGTAACAAGACATTGTCTCAGAGGAATGAAGGATGGGTGGGGGGGGAGGGGGGCAGACGGGCAGCAGAAAGAGAGGGATGAATGGAGCGATGTGGCAAGGAAAAAGGAATGCACACAGGGTGGGATGAGGGGAGGACAACGAGGAGAGAGAGATTTTTTTTTCAGTAGCAGCCAGAGGGGGTGACATAATGGAGCATAACTGAGAGGTGGGGAGGGGGTGTCTGCTGGAGCAGGATTTAAAGAGAGGAGTGACAGCAGGGGAAAGTGTTTGTGAAGTAGGAGGGTGTTTTGACCCACAAAAAAAGAGAGTTGCATTAAAAGAACATGATAACTCTGCAATTAACAAAAACAAGGAAAAGATGTCAGCTGCACATTTTTCTGCTCCTCATGAACCAGATCTTTTTATGTTAGACAGCAACTCATTGTGTCAGCTGCATGTCACTGAATATTTATGATTTTTTTTATAAGAATAAAAATCTAAGAGTCGGTCCATTCAGAACAGGTTTGAAGTGCTTACAGTAAAAATAAATGGATTAGTGTGAACAACTAAAAATGAATTCAGCTCAGACAAGTTGTTTAAATGGAATTTAGAGGTATTTTGTTTGAATTCTAAAAATGTAACACATTTTTAAAAATCACAATTTCAAAAGGTTTCAACATATTTTACTTAAAAAATACCAAACCCACCGCAGTGGAGAGATCTGTGGAAAAAAGGAACCATAAATAAATATAACATTAAATAGCAGGAACATCACTAAGATGAAGAGTCAAAAATGTATCAGAAATTGACACTAGATCGATCAAAATGTCCACATTGATTCTGAATAGAACAGTGAATCTTTTATCATCCTTTTATCATCTTCCCTTATTGTTACAAACAGAGAAAGTAGAGGGTTAGAACCGGGTTTCAGGTCAGTGATCTGATACAGAGTTAAAAAGACAAGCAGGTTAAGTCCAGAATGAATAAGAGTTAGAACAGCCAAATCAGCAAGGATCTAAAACTAGATGGGTTCTAGTTCAGTTGGATTTTAAAAAGTGGGTCCTCTGAACCACCTCAACATGTAATAAAAAGTGCTGCTGAAACATCCTCTGACATAAAAAGATGTGATTCTTTTTCAAATGAAAGTCCCTCAGAGAGCCGGAGAGCCACAGAGTTTACTGTAATGAGGCAGATTCTACCTTAGAAAGTTGGACAGATGAAAATACCTGAGCTACAGGTGGGAGGAGCTTATTTTACACATCTGCTCAAATGCTGCTAATTTGTTCTGTATAAAGAGATTTTTAAATGAATCCAAGCTACATAGTATTTACCATATACGATACATAGTCATTGATTTTCTGTGTTAACTTTGTATTCATTATCAATTTTTCAGTCTTTAATCAGTCAATAATGTTTAATTCTTATTGCTTATTGCATCTTAAATCAAAGTATTAGTGTTTTCTCACCTCATTTTAATAGAAACATATTTTAAATGTTTCAGATTCAGTATTCTACAAACAGCAGAAAGTTGTCAACACTTAAACTGACATAAAAACACATTATTATGTGTTTAGTCTTGTATCTGCCTTACATCTGTTTGGGTTGGTGCTTGCAGCAGCTTTCATGAGTCAACAGCAGAACTGTCATTACTTTGTAAATATGTTAAACAATTTCAACATTTTTAACAAATTAAGAGGTTTCACTCTGTGTTGGTGTGTCCAGTTTAAGGTGAGATACTGTAATAAAGCATCTTTATTCATCAGTAGTTCTGTCTGATCAAGTGAGCTATTTCTGGACAGACACGAATGCAAAACCCGGCACCTGCTCTCTCATGCAGCTCACCGCAATCAGCACAAAACAGAAAAACAGACAAAAGACAGAGAGATAAAAGAAGTGGTGAGCAGGCAAATCGCTGAGTTTGAGGAATGCCATTTTCTGTTTACAATGAAACAGGAAAGAGAAGGTGCCAGAGAAAGTGTCATGGAGGCCTGACAACCACCCCCGCTCCAGCTCCTTTACATGATGGGGGGTCATTTCAGTGCCTCCGGGGCTAAAACTGAAGGGCAAACACTCACATCCTTTAAGAATCTGCCCTCTTCATCTACAATCATCACAGGTTGGCAAATTTTTGCCTGGTGGACACTGTGAATGTGCACAATCGACATTAATCTGAGAGGCTGAAAGTTCCTGCAGGACAAACTGCGTTTTAGTAACATTCACCCAAATAAATAAATATTTATTTTGCCTTACACGTATAAACTTGCAAAATGTAGGCAGAAGAATGTGGAAAAAAATAACTATTTGACACGGAATGAATAAAACAAGAATTTTATGTTTATTTATGTCACAAAAATCTGATTTGGCAGGTCAGATCTTTGTTTAGAAATAAATAAAATTCAACATGGTTCTTTACATAAATGTTAACGGTTTATTTAATCAGTCGAGTTGATGGTTCAGTTCAGTTTATTACATGTAAAGATCTCCATGTGTCCAAATTGACTTTGTAAGTCCCTGTGTAACTTGTTCATGAGACTGTAAGTGGTGAGCCAGACACTAATTGATTCCTGCTGAGGCAGCAGCATCGAGACGTAATATCAGCCTCTTAAAGCGAGAGTCTTCAGGGCTCTCACTGATAAACGTGTCACAGCTTGATGCTCGCAAGTTAGCGCGAGTGCAAACCCTCAACTGGCAGGACAAACGTGTGTGACTTAGAAGAAGCTCTCTGAGCCAGCAAGCATCTAATTAATCCTCCCCCAGTCTTAATGAGGTCTTAATTACTCTCACTGACTCTCTCAAGGCGAGACATCGGCAACCTCCGCGTCTCGTGCTAACATGTATGATTGTCTGGTCAGAAGGCAAGAGGTTTCTTCACACAATTAGGATTCCCCGAGTGTGTGTATGTGTGTGTCTGCTCATCTGTGCCTAAAACAGTTGTCAGCTCAACCCACTTCCCACACTGTCTATGGGAAACTGGTTCTTAAAGATGAGCCTCTTATGTACAATGGTCTCTGCGCTCAAAGTCCATTCAAGTCCAATTAGGGGAAACCATTCAGGGTCCTAATTCCCTTACAGTGAATCTACCCGATCCTTCTAACACATGCTACTTATTGTTTACAGGGAGGGAGGGGCGGGTAGAAGTAAGAGTGAGGGTGAGAACGAAGAAGAGAAAGAGACACTGACCCGGATTTTAGAAATGGTAATGATTAGGGTAATGAATGCAGTGGGACAATGAAACGGGACACACACAGACAGACAAACAGAAACGGGCCTTGAAAAGAACAGCATCACTCATCACAAACAGGATTATCCATCATTTTTATTATCAGGCAAAGTCTCTCATAAATATACTGGATTAAATGGGATTATGACTCAATTAAAACTACAATTTGCCATAAACACTTATTTGCATAAAGCATGAATTAAAAAGACAGTGGGTTAAAGGACGAGGAGGGAAATATAGTTAATGAACCATTTAGATGAAGCTCAATTAGAGCCATAATCTTTATTTATTTGAATAAAACGTATTTGAAAATGAAGAAATAAAAAATGAAAATTGAACAGAAATTTATTAAAAAGAGCTTCAATTTAAGGCTTTTCATAAAAAACGCCCAGACTGCTCACAACCAGAATGAGACAATGTGTGCTGCTCCTCTTTCATTCTTGATTTGCGTTCAGTATGTTCTTCTATGCTTCAGATTTAAGGAGAAAATATCACTAATTACATTTAAGCACAGACACGCACACTGACTTCAGTAGGTATAAGTTCTTTGCACTATTTTAGGTCAGATTGCGATGGATTTCTGACACAAACAGAACAAGAACAACTTTACTTTTTTGTGCGACTGCAACAGTTTATCTTTTCTTCATTTTCCCCTGAGATGTAGATAATACCTGGTCTCAGGAGAAGGTAAATATCTGACTCTAGACATGTCTCACAAAAACTGCATGTCTGTGAGAAACAGGCGTCTTTAGCATATTTATAAAAGAGTTTTTTCCTAAATATTTAAATATTCAAGCCTTCAGAATTGTTGGATAATTATTTGAATTCACTCTTGTTTTGTACCTGTCCTCCTTTTAGATTATACAGAGCATGTCGATGAAGGAGGGGATCTATGATCCATCACACAGACCAGAGTTCTAATATAACTCACAGTTCTGGGTCAAAAAGGAAAAAAAGACTTTGTTGTTTATAGACTGGAGACTTTAAGAATCAGAGCATGTTATCCTGCTGTATGTACTAAAACTACTGTGCTGCCTGTTTGTTAAACACAGGATAAAAACTAAACCAGTTTTGATCCAGTTTCCTTAGTATCTAAAGTTAAACCAAAGTATTTTGTCTAAGAAATCTCTTCATTTTCTCTGCTGTGGTTCAGTAAATTAGACTCATTTGTGAAGAGAAATAACTCATAGTCATGAAGTGATTAACATTTTATTAGTATTTGGAACAATTTCAGAGATAAACGTGTTTGTAGTTAAAAAGACTTGTCTAAATTAAATTTTATGTTTTTTTCATTCATTTGTTTGGAAAAAGTTACAGGAAATAAAGATATTTGTAAATAGTTACTGCATTATTTTAGGAGTTTGATTTTTAAATGGAACACTCAGAAGTCATGATTCAATACAGAGTTCATTACAATTAAATAAATGTCATGGTGCAGTGATTCAGATGGTTGTCTAACATCAATAGCATCTCTTTGTCTCATGAAACTCTGTTCAGAAATGGAACATTTAATATGTGGAAGGTTCCAGCAGAAACCCTTCAGTTCCAGCTCACTGGCGGAGTTCAGCATTCCTCATCACCTGTAATGAAGGTTGATGACGTCACACATGTATATAAACAAAAGAAGTGGTGCACATGCATGTTATCAATCATTACTTACATAAATAACATATAACATGAAGAAAACAGATACATTGCAGTTTATCTAACAGTCACAGCTTTACTTTTATTTAAGATCTAAACCAGATTAATTTTTGTGAGAACTGCAGAACTTATATTTAACAATAACATGCAGATAGAATTAAATTTACAATATATATACTAAATGTTATGTAAAATGAATAATCTTCCTGTTAAATCTAAAATAAATATAGAGTAAAGTTATAAGTGCTGCATGATGTCTGAGTCACAAAACAGCAGCATGACCAAACTCAAATTCAACGCCTCTTCCCGTGAATCACCAACGTTATTTCACACAGATGAGTCTGTTCTAAGACATTTAAGATGATACTACATAGAATGTAGAGAGAATGTGGAAACTCACCTGGTTGCTGGTGTAGAACGGTACTAATCAAAGGACGCGCCATGTTGACATGAACCACTTTGGGAATTGTCTATGCTGAATGTTTGGCTCAGGTAGAAGTAGTTTATCACTCCAGCATGAGAATTTGCATCAAGTACCGACGGAGTACGCCTCGATATCTAAAGTCTGTAGTAGTTCATGTGTTTTTAACAAGCAGGTACATAAATACAAAGTACAGAATGTCTAAACTTTTTAAGTGATTTTTAATTGAAAAGGAAGGACCTGTTAGGCCCTTGTAGTAAGCCGTCAGTCACGTTTCCACACCCAGTCAACTGAAGCCCCGCCCCCATCCCAGATCAGGGTCAAAAGTCTGAAACTGAAAAAACTAATTTTCAGATCCAATTAAAAAACAACAACTCTGAAACTCGGAAATTGTTTTGAATTTAATAAAAAGATCCAAAACTGAAAGATTTCAAAATATAATGTATGAAAAACAATGCTATTTAAATAATATTCAAATGCCTTTTTATTTTTTATTTTAGTTTAGGTCATGTTGTAAAAGAAATGCTGTTCTAAAGAGGAATAGTGACCTTTCAGGTTTCATGACGTGCGACATAAAACAAACAACGCTTTTCATGTCACAGGTCAATGACCATGTTCAGACTGAACAGAGCTACGAGACTGAAGGTTCTGCTACACCATCAGAAATAATGAGGCGCACTGAAGTTTCATGAAGCACAAAGAAATTGAGAATATTTAGGACGCAGTGATAAACCAAGAAACTTAGTGCAGCACATGAAAAACTTCAGGAAGCACAGAACTGACACATCTGCTGTCCAGAGACGGGACTGGTTCTGCATTTCAGCAAATAAATTTGGGATTGACCTCAATACTTAGAAATATAATCAAGCATTTACCCACCATGCAATGCAGTTAAAGCGACAGTCGTTTTTTCTGTAACTAGAATGACCCTGAATGTAATGATTTCACATGATTGTGTCTGGGATGTCATGGAGGGACAAAAGGATCTGAGCCAGTAGATCTGTGACTTGTTCTCCATGATGTTCCTAATAACACGCCGACCACGTTCCTTCAAAGCTGCCACGGTGAAGGTAAAAGGCACTCGCATTCAATTCTGTTCATTTAATCTAGTTTGAAATTTCTCGATCAAAAAGCTTTAAAATGCAGATAAAATAACAAAAAACAACTACATGTACTTATATTATGATTTCAGCTGTTAAATCTCTTCCATTAAATTCAAATATATATTTTTAAATTCCATTACATCTTTTTGTTTGTGGTTTTGACTTTCACACAAAGTCCCTAACTCTGTCCATCTGCTGAGAAAGTGACCAGCCAAAGCACTGCAAACATTCGCTAATCTAAACCATGTTTGATGAGACTGGAAAGATTAATTGAATATCAGTTTAGGAATAAATTCACAGATTGGAGACTAGATTAATTTTAAAAAGTCTTAAAAAGACAGACTGAGCCTTTTGTATTAACTTGTTAGTTCTAATTAATTCATTTGGTTAAACAAACTTTGAGACCAGCAGCAAAAATATTAAACATATTACTCAATAACTGAAATTGGAACATAATCTGATTAAACAGTATTATCAGGGTTGGAACAACATTTGCAAACTCATTTATTTTTCCTTTAGTTTTTGAATTGGATACTATATATATATATATGGATATATATATATAATCTTTATTGAGTTTATTTGTGATTTTTATATAATTTAAATATTTAGATTTACAAAATTCTTACAATTCTTTTTTAATAGTCTAATAGTAATAATTTATGTAATCCTCTAATGGTTTCCTGGTTAATGACAAATCGGACTTTTCCTCTCTGGCAGTCGGTAGGATAAGCAACCTTGAGTTTGCCTGGCAACCTGGTGTCCCAGCGACCCATGTTGCTGTGGCAACCAGTGAGGATGTGGCACTGCCACGAGGAAGTGGTCACCATAGACATGAGGCAAAGGGCAGCTGGTGTGTGTGTGTGTGTGTGTGTGAGTGAGTGGTTGCTCATTTGAATACAGCGTCCTGAATCTGTCAAGGAGCCGTATGCTCCTTTGCAAAACCCGTAGCAGCTCGTAAACACAAAACAATCAACGCTTTTGTTTTAATGCTGTTGTTCTGTTGTCATCCCCTTCGTTAATTTGCCCCCCCATCCCCTGTTCTATCTTACCCCTCCACACAATCCCCTGTCATTTTTTCCAATCATGCAATGTCTTCATTTAACTTTTCCTGCCAATCCAAACACTTGTTTTCAGTTTTTCACCTCCTAAAACATATTTTCTCTCCTTTATTCTTTTTCTGTCTGAATTTAAGAAACTGTTGAATGAAGATATCGAGAGTGAAACATCAAATGAACACACAGGTTTAGGTCATGTTGTGTGTGTGTGTGTGTGTGTGTGTGTGGGTTTGTATTTCTGACCTCCTGGGGACCCGTTTCCTGACTTTTACTATCTTTCTGGGGTCCGAGGGTTCTTGTGGGGACCGAAGCCTGGTCCCCATGGGGGGGACTCCCCTTTTTAGGGTTAGGGGTTAGGTTTATAGGTATGGTGTGAATAGAGTTTTAGTTAGTCTTAGGGTTAGTTATAGATCAGTAATGGTTAAGGTTAGGAAAATGGTTTGGGTTAGGTATAAATCTAGTTACTAAAATCAATGGAAGTCAATGGACGGTCCCCATAAGGATACCAAAACACACTTGTGGGTGTGTGTGTGTGTGTGTGTGTGTGTGTGTGTGTGTGTGTGTGTGTGTGTGTGTGTGTGTGTGTGTGTGTGTGTGTGTGTGTGTGTGTGTGTGTGTGTTGGGGGATGGGACCTCACAGTGTGTTGGAAGTGTGTTTGAGAGGGAAAGTGGGCGTTATCCAGCCCCCCCCGTTCCAACCCCGGGCCGATTAAGGCCAGAAACTCTCATTATGCTACGAAAACGTGCCAGGCTGGAGCTCCCATCTGCACTCTAAGTTTTCATTATGAAGCACACAAACACTCTCACATATGTGAAGTAGTGACATCTAAAAAAATGGCCAAAATACATAAAGTTTCAGTTGAATATAAACCTTGAAATAAGAGCTTGACACTAAAGTATGTACCTGTTTGTTCTAGAGGACAATTCATGCATTGTGATTTTTGAGAACTGATCCTGAACTTGTCATTGGTTTACGTGGATGTTTGACCTCACAGCGACCGCAGTGTTTCTCACTTCTCTTGACCTCTAAAATCATAACTGCTGTTTTAAAATTTCACATCTGTCAAGATTTTAATTGAAAAACAAAGTTATAAAAAAAACAGGCTAAAAGACTAAAAGAGAAGAAAAGTAACATTTTTAGGAAACGAGAATGAAAAAATTGAGATCTCACCTTGACGTCAGAGAAGTACATTTTGAGCATGTTGGAGGAAGGATAGCGAGTGTAGAAGAACATCAGCTTGGCTTTCTTCAGATGATTTGGAGACAAACCCTCCTGAATCTGAGGAATAAGTTAAAGAACCAACAAAACTTTTCTGAACCACATGGTGTAAAACACTTTGTGTAAGTCAGTTCACATTATTAACACTTTGTTTATAACACTGGTTAAAGTCAGGTACCACAAGCATCACCAGTAGGGCTGATAACATGTGGTATTTACATTTTAAACAACACTGCTTTGGAAAGAAGTGGTTAAAATCTCCAACGGATCAGTTTCCATCACTGTTAGAACCTACGCTAGATGCAGCTTTTCACTGTGTGTCCATCACATGCCAGGACGATGTACGGAGACTGACTGATTCATTTAGGTAAACATCTGAAAAGAAGAATGTGATCACTCAGTGAAAGACTTAGGACATGTAGGTCACATCAGTAACTGTGCACAGAACACTGAGCTCTAAAGTTTGTCCGTAGTTTCCCACAAACAGTCGGTTCTGATCCTTTTTTTTTTGGAACAAGTTCTGTTTACTGCTGATTGTCCAGTTTGTAATCTCACAAAAACTTTTGTAAACTTGTAAGAAATTCCTATTGAATCTACTCCGTACATGAGGTAAATTTAGTTCTAATATATAATAACAGTTTTTATTTCTGCGAAGCAGACTTTTAAAATTTAGCTAATGGTGCATTCAAGGTGACTTTAAAAATCTGGATTTTCAATTTCTGGCTTCAAATAAAAGATTATAGGTAAAACAACACCTTAACCACCAAAGTACCTGAACTGCACCATCTTAATTCTTCAAATTAAAATAATTTACTTGCCACCACCAGTTGACAGTAATGTATATCTCTGGTTTTAACACAACATTTATATGCAGTAACACATAAAAAGTTAGATTAAGAAAGGAAATAAAAAGCTGAGTCACTTAAAGTGTTAAGGGGAAAATACAAGTGGCAATATGTTTTTAACGGTAATCAAGAGATATGGTCCTGAAAATTCTCGAATAAAACAAAGTTCCAGGAATTATTAGAAAATGTAGACACTCCAATGGTCTTTCTCAGGCAATGATAGGTAGGTTTTTCAAAATATGCCCCTTTTGTTCCACATGTAAATTATTAAGACATCTATTAGGAATGAGTGGGGCTCCGTTTTGTGGTGGGTGTGGCAGTGTACACCCAAAACAAACACAAGCACCTGCTGGCTTTTGATCAAATCCCTCAAATCACCCCTGCATCTCGCTGGCTCTGCAGAGACCATCCCTCTGTCTCGACAACCAAAATAATAATTGTGAAGGCCCTCGGATGCTGGGGCGCCAAGAGCATGTGCGTCCAGCAGTGTGTGTGTGTGTGTGTGTGTGTGTGTGTGTGTGTGGTGACAACAGCTGTGGCCCACCACGCTGCCATTTCCCCACCACATTAACAGGCCTATAATCTATCAGAGAAGATGAGGCAATCAATGGAGCCCCCTGCAAGGTCAATTAGCACACAGTGAAACACACACACATAAAAAACTAAACCCTGGGGGTCGTGTACAGCTGGAATGAGGAAGAGCAGCATCAAAAACAGGTGGACAGGAAGAAATTTAAATCTTTTCATTTACTTGTCACATTTAACCTAAAAGTGCAAATTCGACTTTTTATTTTCCCTCAATATTAAAGGAGGTTTTATTTTCAAGGACTTTAATGTTTCCAAATAAATGTACTCACATACTCACAGTCACAAAACATAATGAGCAACAACCACACTGTTCAGCTGGAAGTGAGTCTCATACATCATTCCTTTAGCTGCGGATTCAACAACAACACCATCACTTTAACATTCATACCAACCTGTCACGTCCTGCGTGTCTATGTCAAATAAAACATTGTGTTCAGTGTTTTAGAGCCTGTTGTGTTTCTTTGGACACAAACAAAGTAAAGTCCAAAAACATGACTCGGCGTAAACAAGTGTGAGGTGATATAATGAATAAAGAACAAATAATGTGCTGTTTTTGTGTAATGGTAGAGTTGGTGAATAACCAAAACAGCAGTGGGTGTTCTTTTTCTTCCACTCCTCTTCCTCCTCCTCATTCTCAACATTCCTATTGGTTGCTGTTTATCCTAATGCATATCTGTCAAAGTGCCTGTGAGTGTTGTGCAAGGCTTACGATATCAGCAGTAACTTGACCTTGTTACCAGGTGTGTGTGTTTGTGAGTGAATGGAAGGGCTGGATTGAGAGGTGAAGCGGGGGGGTTTGGAGGGATAAATTCATAAATGAATGGAGGACATCTGCTCAGCTCAATACAAAGGATTAAAGATACACAGACCTTATTGTGTGTTGTGTCAGTCCTTAAGGTGAGCTACGATCTGGGAAAGATGCCTTAAACTGAACCTTTACTTTATCTACGATCTTTCAACCATCCACATCAATATTTAGATGTATGAATGTAACGTGTAAGCTGAAACAAGATAAGCCCTCTAGTGGCTGGTTGCAGTATAACATTTAAGTCCCACCCCCTCAATAGAAGCAAATTAAAACACACTGCACATAATTTTGCCGCGGTGTGTTTAAATATTCATTCATCTAACACATTAATTAGACGCTTATAGAATACCATGATTGTGTGCATGTGAGTGGGCGGGACTTCCAACCCTGCGTCTCTAATGCACTCATGCTAGTTCTAAAAATACAATATGGCAGCTTCTATAAAAGGGATATTTTGGCTTCACTTAGATGTCAGTGCATGAAACTCAAAGTACACATCTAATATAATCCTAATAAATGTGAGGATTTTGTAGATTTTCTGTTTTATGGGCAAATAAAAATTAATTATTTCTAGGAGTTGTCCCTGTCTTTGAAATACTAATGTCCAGTTTCAAAGATTAGGTTCTCCTCTGTTACAGAAGAATGAGAGAGCATTTCAGTTTGAAGCGGTTCACCAGGATCAAGAGCCGTGTCAAATATTTCTTGCTTTTAAATGAAGCGACATCTAAATTAGCTTTGAAGACGACACTGTGATCAAATCCTCATCACAGCTGCAAGGAGTCCCCGTTCGTCAGGTTCAAAGTCTTATTTTTCTTTTCACTTTGTTGTTCAAACGTGCGTGTTTGTGCTTTGCTTGTTTGTGTGAGTCAGAGTGGAGAGTCTGGGAGAAGCCCTCTCCATATGAAAGGTTAGGAACGAAAAGATAAACAGCTACCTGCAAACACCTGTCCACATGCACACGCTGTGAAGGGGACTGTGTGTGTTTGAGTGTGCATGCATGGTTTTGTGTTTGCGCTACAAAAGGATGCACAACACACACAGCTGCCAAGCAACTGAGAATGAAGGCCAGCAAATGAAAGTGAGTAGGAGTTGTTCCAAAATGTTATCAGGGAGGGGGGTAAACAACAAGCTAAAAATTAGAAAGAGGAAAGTGCGCATGTTTGTGATACTACACTTCTCTTTATGTTTGCCCACAATGCTGATACACACAGATTAAAAAAGCTGCCATCAATAAAGCCAAACGTTTGCTGCACTTCTACCATGCTCTTTGAAATATGATTAGCTTTGAGCTTCTGTGAACAAGGTTTTACCTCACACAGACTCTGACAAAATGAAATATGATTTGCTTTGAGCGTTTATGTACAAAGTCTTCGCGATGAAAGAGAAGCTAACAGCACAAGAGTGTCTCAGACAGTGCAAACAGCTCGCTGGCCTCTCCCCTCACCTTTAAACAACACAACCTGCTGCACAGACTTAAAAGAGCTTGACAGAGCAGCTTGCGACCTGTTTAATCTTCCCCCTCTTGCAAGACCCGGCGCGCCCTTTTCATCTTCCCCACTCACTGAGGAAACAAGAGGCTCAGAGCAGGAACCAATTAATGCAGATTAATTGATATTAAAGACTTTGTGTCACTTTACCTCCTGCTGCTGCCTCTATGATGGCTCAGTATTTGTATTTGAAAAATGTGACTCTGAGACCTGAGAATTATGGCATAATATACTGCTTCTCCTTTCAAAGTGTTTCACATTCTCACTGTAAAAACTTTTAATTAATTACTCTGAAATGGTAATGATGGTCTGTATCTTAAATTCAATTTGTGCAGCTTTAAGTCCATGTTTTATTCATTTAAGTTTGATTTTCTAATGTTAAATTATAACTGAGCTCTGAGTAGGTCTAATATATTGTCTCAAGATCATTGATCTATTTTTGTTTTCTCACCTGTGAAGTGCTGACGTGTGGGACTATGTTGTCATCAACACATTGTTGCAAACTAAAAGCTTGGAGTGGGTGTTATTGTTCGAAGTATTAACATTTTAATGCATTTTCAATGTTAAGAAAAGCCTGAACACTTGTTGACAGAGATGAATAATAAACCTCACAGTGATAAGGATACGGTGCTGCCTGAGTAGGGCGATATGTCAGCCATGTCCTGCAGATCTCCACACTCAGATTTAATGAGTGACAGCGACAGGCCCTCTGGTCCATGTTGCCCAGGCGAGCTCTGCCTGTGGTGATGATGACCCATGTGGCCTCCACCCAGAGAGGCCATTTTGGTTCTGAGGCTCACGGTTTCTCGGGTTATGTCCATGGCATCAGGAGAAGATCGACTGTGGTCCTTCATGCCTGGAGGGTAGCCGGCTCCACCCCCATGTGACCCCAGAGGGCTCTGAAAGGGGTAACCCATGAGGGGAAGTGGGAACGGGTGGCGAAACGATGGTGGGCTGAACCCGAGGGAAGCTGTGAGAGGAGATGGGTGGAGGGAGGGATGATGAGGGGGTGGAGGGGGAGGAAGAGAGGGAGTGGTGTTCTCTCCTCCACTACCCCCACTCTTGCGCACCACCAGTGGAAGTGCCTCTGTTTGATCGTTGGGTGTTGGCACGCCACTCAGTCTGCCACTCAGACCGCCAAACGAATCCAGCGGACTTGGGACGATTACGTCCCCAAAGCAGTGCAGCCTCTGGTTGGAGGAATGGAAATTAGGGGTGGGACTACCATCACCGTTCAAACCAAGTGCTAAGTTACCACCATTGAAGCGTGAGTCAGGGGTAAGGGGGGGCAGGGGGGCAAAAGGGGGTGGACAGGAAGAGGATGAGTTGGAGGAAGAGGAAGGTGCGGCAGGTGTACTGCTGTGGCAGCCATGATGGTGAGTGGTGGTCTGCTTTGGTGGAGAGGAGAAGCCCTTAACAACTGTGTCGACAACCTGTGACACGGCACAGTTCAACTCCTGCTTTAGAGTCTCTGCCAACTGCCTTCCTCCTCCTGCTGCTGCCGCTCTCCTCTTCATCACCCTTTCTCCATTCCTCTCTTCTTCCTCTCTGCTGTCCACATCCTCCTCAATTTCTCCATCTATCAAGGCCTGTTCACGAAGCAGCGCTCGGGCTCGGTCCAGGAACAGTCCGGGGTCCAGTTCTGAAAGGTCGTCATGGTTGTGTCGCCCTCTGTCTCTGTCTCTGTGCCTCTCCTCCAGCCCATCAGACCGGATACTGTCCTCAGACAAGTTCCCATCTTCCTCTCTATCACCGCCTCGGTCGGCCTCTCCGTTCATGCCGTTTTCTTCCTCTTCCTCTGTCTCAGAGTCGTAGATCTGGTAAAACTTTTCCTGAAGTTGACGCAGCTGTTTCTGAAAGAGGAAAGTATTAAAATGACCCTTAGTAAACCGGGAAAAATGTGAGGCAGAATTAACCCAATCGATAAAAAAACTCTTTAGAAGCAGCAATTATTTTTTACATTATATGTTTGTTTTGGTGTTCTCAAAAATCACCATCAGGGATCATTTTTTAATCAACAAACATATGAAAATATACATTTTTAAAAAGTTACAAGTATTTTAGACTCTGAAGTTTTAAAAACTAAGTGTATTTTCTAGTTTTTAATGGGGCCGAATAAAATACTAAATCTCATAAGACCTCAGTTGCGGTCCTTTATTGTCTTATATTTTAAATTGTAATTAGAGTAAAGTTGTCGTAAAAACAAAAGATGTGGTAGACTGTAAATGCCTTCAGCCGAGGTTACCTGCATATCTTCCAACTGTAATTTTAGCTGTCTTCTCTCTTCCTGTCTCTGTTCCTGCCTTGAACAAACCAGCTGGGTGAAGCTGTGCTGCTGCTGAGGCAGTCGCTGCTTCCTCTTATTCTCTCTGTAAACCTCTCCGACAGTGACTATGCCGCCCCGTGAACCCGGAGAACTCAGGAGGGAAGAATGACAGTCGCTGCGCCTGCTTGTGTTGTGACTGGCGTCGTCTCCTCTGTGGTCATTATTACTGTTCTCATTCTCTCGATTACTTTCTTGATTGTGTTCTCCACCGTTGGGCCGAACCAACGGAGAGTGACTCATACCACGGATGATGTTCTCCACACGGGCTCGCTTGGCTCGGAGGTGCTCATCTGACAGTCGGTCCAAATCAAAGGAGGATAGAGGGAGAGGCTGAGAAGGGGTGTGAGAGATATGATTTGATGGAGGTGGTGGTCTTCCAAAGGAGGAAGAGGAGGAAGAATGAGGAGGAAGAGGAGGCCCAGGTGAAAGACAGTCAGATGGACTGTCGCGTGACGAGTTGCTGCAGGCGTCTTCTGCTTGGATTTCAGATCCTCCACTGGACAGAGCTCCACTTCCCTGAGATGAAGAACAGAAGAATTAGTATTTATAGTATTAACAGATGATTGGTGCCTTGTTTACATAGTTTATTAATTACTGAGACTGAATTCTTATGAATACCTGTGAGTGCATTTGTACCTGGAAGCCTGAATCACTCCCTCCATTCTTTACCATGTTGTTCTTTAATAACTGGGAGATAATTGTAGCGCCAGGAAACGGCATTATGGCGTCCTCATAAGAGTTCGCTCTCTTCAGGAGCTTCCGCAGAACATTTGACTTCTCTCCATCACCATTTGTTCCCCCGTGGCTGTGACTGACCAATGAGCAGTCTCCATCCTGATCCGGGCCGTGCGATTGGTTCATGACGTCCAGCAGGGTCTCCCTGGCGCGGGCAAATATTGCACTACCCACAGTCCTTTTCACCCCGATGTCAACGCGTCTACGCTTGGTCTGTCTAGTTAGGAGGGTGGTGCTGTCATGATCAGGCATCACGCAGGGCAGCTAAACAGGCATGACCAGGGGGCCTCAAAGGAACACGTACAATGAGAGGATCAACCTGTTGAATAAAAATAGACAGCTGTAGATTTTTATGCCGTACATCTAAAAGCTATGACTGATTAAATTTTTAGATTCCAGAACCTGTAATTTAAAGATTATTTTGCACATAATGTGCAAACATCTCCTTTAACATAACCTCAGATCTTAAAAAGCTCCCAATAGAAATTTTATACATAGAAGACAATAATTGAAAAGTAAATATAACCACTTGTGAGTCATGCTAAATAGAGCTTTAATCGATTGCACACAAAAAAAGAGGAAAGACTCAGTGGATTTCTTGACCAGAAGCCAAAGGGAACCGCTGGGAGAAACAGCACGATCTTTATTGTAGTTCAAGGAGATATTCCCACAGAGAAGTAACACCTGCCAGTAATAACCAAAATAATTTCCCATTTCCTTCACCTCCCCCGACGGACAACCCCATTTTCTGTGTCTTGTAAGGAGCAATGGAGCTTCTCAAATGTCAGAGGATACTTCTGAAGACAAAATGAAAAGTTTGCTTCACTTCCTTTGAGTATTAATACTCCAAAATGTAGGACTTACATTTAGATTGTGTTTAAATTAAATTACTTTTATTTTGAAAAGTCAGAATCATAAATGCCACTGGCGTAGGCGCCGCAGACTCTTTTAACTGGGTCACATGTCACTGTATTGATCTGTTATTTTCCAGTAAAGTTTAAACAAGCCGGTGGTTCAAGCTGAATAAAAATAAAATTAACAGGAACATTTATTCTGATCCACAACACTGAAGCATAGGATTCGATTCAAAATGCAAACCAAAGAGTCCTGATTAAGCTAAAACTAAACTCAGACAGCAGACAGTCTGTGCCTCCCGTTTTTGCTGCTTTTACTCTTTATAAATTTATTAAAAGTTGTCAGAGTTATTGTTGAGTTTAAACACCTTGAGTTATTTTCAACAACTTATTTTGTGAGGGAATTAGATTATGAGTTACCATATTGGATCAAACTTTGTTTTTCCAAAGATGGACATTGAACTTTTTAAACCAGCCTGTTGAGGTGAAAGTGATGTTACCCAACTGAGTTTGTCACAACAGGCTTAAATGTATTTACATTACCATTATGCAATGATATAAATCAGTTTCTAAATTTAAGCAGAAGCAACTGAGAAGTAAGAATGAGAACAGAAGATGTTCATGATACTAACTGCAGTGAATGATATGATTCCAAATAAACAGTCTAAATATCTTCCTTTTTTAATTATTGCTGCAAAATATTTACATTTAAAGTTTGTACTTCATTGTTTTCAGATTTTTTAACTGTAAAATTAAAATTGTCTGTATTTGCACAAGTCGAGCCTCAATTATTAGTCTAAAGGGTTTAAAATGGTATTTATACAAAGTTAATTAATCTTTTAGCTGATAGTTTCACCTTCCTTGGTTGTTTTAGTTACATGTGAGTGTCAATAACATCAAGTGAAGATAATAATTATATATTTTTCCACATGTTCACCCCATATAACTCTTTATGAGATGTAATGGGGTTTGTAGACAGTTTATTCAGCTGCAGTGTTTTGAAGCCATCTTGTAACAAATGTATCCGAATAATTTTATTCATGCTTTTCAAACATCTAATACTATTACTGTTGCATTAATATATCTAATAATATAACCAGCAGCTGCACTGTATTACCTGGATCATTTAAAATGTATTAAAACATCTTCATGAAAGCCGTACACAGTTAAAATATAGTTTTTTAATAAATCTGCATCACTTTTCTAAAATTCTCATTCAGTCATGGAATTTTCTCAAATCACTGATCCGAATCATCCAAACCCCCCAAAAGCATCATATACATGACATTACCCATCACCACACACACACACACACACACACACACACAAGTGTGTTTTGTTATCCCTATGGGGACCGTCCATTGACTTCCATTGATTTTAGTAACTAGATTTATACCTAACCCAAACCCTTTTACTAACCTTAACCATTACTGATCTATAACTAACCCTAAGACTAACTAAAACTCTATTCACACCATACCTATAAACCTAACCCCTAACCCTAAAAAGGGGAGTCCCCCTCATGGGGACCAGGCTTCGGTCCCCACAAGAACCCTCGGACCCCAGAAAGATAGTAAAAGTCAGGAAACTGGTCCTCAGGAGGTCAGAAATACAAACCCACACACACACACACACACACACACACACACACACACACAGAGTGAGCATTTACATCTGTTTTGCAAAAGACTTTAAGGTCAAGAATATGGAAATATTTCACAAATTAAAGTTGTTTCCCACAACAGTTTGGCAGCACTGTTGATCCTTTTTTAAACAGACAGAAAATGTAAAACACACAAACTGAATCAAGAGCCAAAAAAAAAGGTGTTTCAGAAACAGTAAACAAAGCAGATTTTTGTCCCTTTGCAGCTGAGACTAAACTAGACACTTAAATACAAACGTTACTTTTAATATGATGCTGTTGTAAACGAGAGGTGTTCAAAGAAAGAAGCACTAGATCTGCTGGGCAATGACCCACATACACTTACATTGTCCATGCATGCGTACACAGACTGCTCCGTGTTTGCATTACTCTGTGTAGAGGTCTGAGCTTCAACATGCAGAGAAAATTTACATTACAAGTCCATCTATTTTAAAATTTTGGTTATTTTCAGATTTGTGTTCCCGTCGGATTGTGTTCTTGATAAGGAACCAAACAGCAGAGGATCAGCTCTTCTTCTTTACAAACGGATCATCGTTATTTTCCAAAACACTGGTTCCTATTTGGCACTGTTAACACTCAGTTTAATTTACTTTACTTTGTTTTTCTTGGTGAATTTTGCAGTCTAAACTTTTAAACCTCTGCTGAAGGTGAGGCCGAAAGGAGATGTGAAAGAGTGCACGAATGGTTTGTGCATCAAAACTGAAACTTTTGGTTGAATCTGAATTTAAAGGGCAGGAAAACCTTTGTGTGCAATCGAGAACTGAAAAAGGAAGTAGCCCAATAACTTTAAATACTAAATGTAATGCATGTTACTTGCTCCAAAATAGTGTGGAAAATCCTTACAACATGTTGTGGAAATTTAACTGTTCATGATAGATGAAAATTCTATGTTGTGTGGATTTTATTTGTCATAAAAGATTATTAGAAGCTGGAAACTCTGTATTTAAAGCCGAACTAATAACGCTGTTAATTTTACGCACTCCACGGCAGATAAAGAGGGACGTTTGTCATGTTCCAAACAACAATTAGTTGGTGATAACGACACAGCAGTGACAGCCCTGCAGACAGGAAGCGTCCATGTCCAACGCTGCGCGCATTTTCCACTGTTTATTCAGCTTTTGTGGAGATTTTTCCAAGTAGAAAACAACCAAGCGAGCTAAAAGAGATCCCATTTCCACTTTCACGGAGCTACATTAGCTTTAATTATAAAACTGAAAGCTATTTAAACTCTATCCAGTGTTTTAAATGATTTAATGGAAAAACGGAGAGAAAACCCGAAATGAGCGCAGGTGCGCACGAGCAATACGAACAGTAGCATCCAAACAAAACCAAAATTTTAACTTTCATGTGTCGTTTTAATGCTTTTCTGAAATTTTATTTATTTCATCAACTTCTTCCAATTCAAACAGACGTCTGAAGTAGTTTAAGACACGCGGAGTTTTTACCGAAACTGGTCCAAGACTAAACTAACCCGTTAGGTTGGACTGAATCCAGTCACCGGAGATCCTGAAAGTTAAGTTCAAAACGCACGATATTCTTAGATAAATATGGCTACTAGAGTTAATAACTGTGCACATGAAGTGTTTGTACTTACTTCTCTGGTGCGTTTTCCCGAGTCGTTCCGTCGAAGAAAGGACGAGCACAAGAGGCAGATCCACACTCGCCTTTGAGATCAATGCCGTAATTTACTACGCAGGGCGTGCGTGGGCGCGGGCGTGAGTGTGTGTACGGGAGGGAGAGGGAGACACGCAGAGAGGGAAACAGGCTCATAGAAGAAAGTGTGTGTGCTGCGTGTGAGAGGACAGACACGGAGATGGAGAGAGCAGCTGCTCGTGTGCGCCGCTCTTCTCCCGGGATGGGAAGTGTTTAGTACCAAGCGCTCCCGGTCCGTCCGACACTCCGGGCTCGTAGCGGATCCTCTCTTTATCCCTCTGAGTGGACTGGAAGACTCTCGTTGTAAGAAACAAGAAGAGACGAACACGAAGGATACGTGAAGACGCTGCGTCACCGGTCCTGGAGTGAGGTAACGACTCCACCTGACCAATAAGGAAGAGGAACCGGACTCCGTGGATTTTATTTATAAAGAGTCAAAAAAACGGTGCGCTGCCAGAGCGGAGAAGGAGAGAAAGGAGAGAGGAGCAGAGGAGGAAGCGAAGGGTAACTCACAATCAGTATTCTACATTAAACTGGAAAAGTCTGCAAAATAAATTGACATCTGAAACTGAGTTTATGTCACCTTTATTTACGCTCTTTCTCTCCTTTTCATTTATTTTATTTATAAAACAAGTAGCGTGCAGAAACTCTAAAAAAGACAAAGAAAATGCGCTTCATGTTTTTCATTCTGTAGAACATATTTAAAAGAGGGAAGCATAACTCTTCTAACTGATTACAGGTGCGGTGGAGACTCTCAGCTCTGAGGTAGCAGTTTTAATAAACAGTTAGGGTTAATTAATTTTCATCTTTTTACTGTCCTGAATCACGGGTCAGGGGTAAAACAGACCCCGTGTGTGCGTAAAATAGAGCTCCTGCGCCATAGCAGTTAAAGAAAGTTTTCAACATGCGTGAAGAAACTTTCTTCTTGTTCTGGAACATCAGGTCAAAAACCTCCGTGCAGTTTGATTTTCAGCACAAAGCGCGCGAGGGACTACCGAAGTTTGTCCTTCTCCAAACTCAACTGCAAAGGAAACTCCAAAACTTCCACGTGCAAATGAATTTCTTTTGGACACATGGAGCCTTTTAATTAAAAACTAAAATGCACGCAGCCTTAAACGATTTACTTCCAGGAGTTTTACAAATTAAGATAAGACCAGATTGTATAAAACTTGCACCTTTTTAGAAACAGAGAAGTGTGCCTCACATTCCTGCCCTGACGGGTGCTTCACGGAGAACACGATGGAAAACTTAAATCACATATGTTGCTTCAAGAAACAATTTATTTAATCTAAAACTGGTGAATATTAAACTTCACTGAGTAAATTTAGGAAGGCAGAGAACGACATGATTCTCTTAAATTCCCAAACTGAAGTTTTCTATTTGATGCGGAGGAATGTCAGCGCGCTCCGTGTGTTCGGCTCTAATTCTAATGTCAGAGTTTAATTTAGATCAAATCAAAACCCCGTTTGAGTCTTTTCCTAAAATGTTAAATGTAAAATCGATTTTAAATAACCCAGACAGTAAAAAATCAATATATAAATGCAGGCGAAGAATAGACAGACTGTTATCAGCACTCCCGTCGCAGTTCATCTCCTTCAACCAAACTGCGCACATTTGACTTCGTACACTGACTTATTAAATAATTTAACCCGCAGCAGAGTCGTATGGTGTCCTTTGACACGACTGTAAATGTTTCTCCCGTAGAATCAGTAGTGTGCTCTGAGTTGTCTCTGCGGGCGTGCGTGCGCGCGCAAACAGGCCCGGACTTTTTAAAATTAATTATCAGATCTCATTTAACCTGTTTGCGACTCACACGACAGCAGCGGCTTCCACACCTCGTGTTCTCCACATCATGTGCTGTAAAGGCGTTGACCTGAGTGAGCAAGGGCACCGGATTATTCAGTAACTTTTATATAATTGCTCATGTTTAGTTTTTATTTATATCCGATCTCTTGCTCTGCATGTGGGAACAACAAAATAGTGTGCACATTTAAATATGACAAGAACAGTTCAAAGCTGTATTTTGTAATTTTGAAAACCTTTGTTTTGAGAGACTTTATTTTTGTGAGGCCAAAAGAGGATGAGGCATTTTTTTTACACTACTGAGATTTCAGTCTAAATATACAGAATAATGTTAAACAGGTAAGAAACCTGAGTGAATATTGTGGATAGAAATCCTCAAATGTTTTTGAGACATCATATAAGCCAGATTGTTTTTTTTTTAGTCCTGGAACATTCTCTTTCCTTTATAATGAAATGTCAACAATGTGTTTTTGGTCTTAAAAAATAAAGTTTTAACGTTTAACTTTTTGACCTCTGTATTTACTTACCTGAGCCGACAACCCTTTCAAACAAACACAGTCACCATGTTTAAAACTTACATACAGCAACTTGAGGGACATACATTGATGGTTTGCGAGGGTGTGTGCTTGTTTTGGTCAGTCACCCTGAACAGTTGTCCGGTTTACTCGGTTGCAGCTGAACATTGACATCCCAGAATGACCTCACAGCCCGAACAACAACACGAGATTTTAATCGACACACTCGCGCGCTGCTAGTCTTGGAGGATTTTACCTCAAATGTGCATGATTTGCTTCACTTCTTGCACTCTGAAAGTTTTCTCACAACTGAAAAAAGTGGGAAAAAAATGCTTTGAAGTGGAGAAAAACCTTTAAATGCGACATCTTACACAGAATAAGTGTCAATATTTAATGAGGCATGTGATGCAAATGTTTCAGAATGTGGACTGAACTCCAGCTGTCGAACAGAGAAACTTGAAACAAATGGGAGTGAATGAGACCAATTCAAGACTCTCAATCTCATATTTCACATGAAGTAAAAGCCTGAGAGCATTAACATCTTCTGTTTGAAAGTGGCACAGATATCAGCAACAAATCAGGTAAACTCGTCATAGCAAGAAACAGGAAGTAGCAACATCTTACAAGACTCAAGTTCCACTTTTCTGTTTCAACCAAAGACTCAAGAGGACACACACTTTGTATCAAATGTACTTTCTTTTTTAATAAGTTCATGCAAACCTGAACTTTTAATACAAAAAACCCTTTAAAACTTCTATAACCGATAGAAGCCGCCATCATGAAAGCTGGGAAGCTCCAGCTAATGTCGCTAAAAACAGCACATTCCATTTTCTTTCAAATAATGCTTCATTGTTGTCAAAAGTTCATCCATAAAAGGCTGGTATGTCATGTAAGGACTCCTTACATGGAGAGAGACACACAAACACCCTGAGATATGTGTTTTAAAAGAGTAAGTAAAATGTCTGGATCATCATCCTGCTCAAAAAACACAAAGAGAGAATAATGAAAATAGAAGGGCTGAGAGAGGGAATAATGGTAGTCCTGCTACTGATGGCGGTCTGGAGGTAAAGACGCACAGCCGCAGGTTTCTCTTTCTGTCTTTCTCTCCTCCTCTGTCCCCTTTCTCCCCCTTTTTTCTCTTTCTCCTGCCTCTTTTTCGTCTCCATCAAGATGCCATTATTCAGGACATTAGCGAGGAAGAGCTAAAAGCTCTCTCTGTCGAGGAGGGTCCCAGGGTCCTCTCAGAGAGCTCTGATGTGAACACACACTCATGCATGCACGCACACACACTTTGACTACAGAAGTAGCATATAGTATAGGTGAAGAGGTAAGAGGTGGTAAAAAAAGGTCTTATTGCAGGCATTACCAGGTACCTGGGCTTCTTTGCTCTCTTGTACAACCAAAAACATGGACATTAGCTGGCACAAAGAAAAATGAATGCAGCTCAATAAAGCTAGACACAGTGCAGTGCACTGAACGTGTCCTCCTGGGTTTATTTTTACCTGTGAACTTTGACACACAGCTCATTCATCTTTTACTTTTAAAACTCCTACAGTGCACTGAAGCATATAAAATCTACTGAAAACTGCTGGAATAAATAAGTAAAACTGATGTGATATTCTTCTGATTGTGTCCACTGAGATGTCATTTTTATTAATCATCTAAATGTTGGTAATCATTGAGTTGTTTCACTTCTGTACATTCCTTTAGATAACCAGTGTTCTCACTGCAGAATGTCTGAGGAAGGCTTTAATTCTACACTTTGATTGACTCAACTTTAAAATCAACAAGTGGCAGTAACATTCATACTGTTGAATGGTTGACTTGAGTTCTCAAGCCCAATCAGTGTTTTATAAAAATCTGCTGCTTTTAAGGTTAACTTTCAGTCTGGTCTGATTAGGTATAAATACAATCTAAGGGTACGGTTCCTAAATGCAAAATGTTAGACTTTGACACTGACCTAAAGGTTTTGGGTTGTAGGTACGTATTTTAGCTAATACATGATAACCTCCTTATACAAGAAGAAAATATTTAAAACACTGAGTTGCCCTTCTTACACATAAACAACTGTACTTTCACTTCAAGCTCAGGTCCTCTACCTGAGGCCTGGGAGCTCGAGTCATCTACCTGAGGCCTGGGAGCTCGAGTCATCTACCTGAGGCCTGGGAGCTCGAGTCGTCTACCTGAGGACTGGGAGCTCGAGTTGTCTACCTGAGGACTGGGAGCTCGAGTTGTCTACCTGAGGCCTGGGAGCCCGAGTCATCTACCTGAGGACTGGGAGCTCGAGTTGTCTACCTGAGGCCTGGGAGCTCGAGTCATCTACCTGAGGACTGGGAGCTCGAGTTGTCTACCTGAGGACTGGGAGCTCAGGTCCCCTACCTGACGCCTGGTAGCTCGAGTCATCTACCTGAGGCCTGGGAGCTCGAGTCCCCTACCTGACGCCTGGTAGCTCGAGTCATCTACCTTAGGCCTGGGAGCTTGAGGGTTCCATACAGTATATTTGTTCTGAGGACTGCACTCTTTTGGACAAAGGTCTCTAAGATTTTATCTGAGATCTGATGGACATTGGACCAACTTTCTGATTCAATTAATTGAGATCACAGTAAGTGGACTAATGATAAAATGTAGGTAAAAATTCAACCACAAACATTTAATCAACAAATTGATTACATCACTGAAAAGCTAATGGAGCAGAAACTTTACCAAATACAGTCTCAGAAAACTCAACGTTCAACACATCTGAACTCCCTTCTAAACAGACATAAAAACACCTGAAAGACGTGTTTATGGTTCAGAATGACCTCCTGCCGTATGACAGCTGTCCAAACAATAACAACAGTCTCTAACTCATGATTTAGTTTCATAAATAACTCAAATATCAAGACTAGCAGAAACACACTGTGCTAAAGATTTCAACACAGGCCTGGCAAACTAAAAGAGGTGGCCATGAGTGAACTGATCCTGGTGAGTCGACCTGAATCAGAATGTGACAGAAACAGAGTCAGACATCTACACTCAAAATAATATGAAGGTTGATGGAAATGTGAAAAAAATTGACATGAAAGAAC
Source organism: Pachypanchax playfairii (assembly GCA_006937955.1). NCBI lineage: Eukaryota > Metazoa > Chordata > Actinopteri > Cyprinodontiformes > Aplocheilidae > Pachypanchax > Pachypanchax playfairii. The sequence goes on along the minus strand of SSNP01000006.1, from coordinate 217,372 downwards.
AAAATTGAAGTAATGTTTAAACTCAGAACTCCAAAATTAGTAAAAAGCGAGTGTTAGATTTCATACAGGAAATGTGGTGATGGGCATGAGCACAACAACTCATGTGATTACTAAACCAGCTAATTAATAGTCACAACCATACTCTTCACTGGATGATAAATAAAACATGGTACCATGAACTGAAAATATAAACTACACAAAACTGAATACAGGTAATAGATCCAACAGAAAACCAACATCATAAAAACAAAACAAAACAAGAGGACAAAATTCTCACAATGTTGCTTCTTTTACTGCTTCCTACTTCTTAGGAGAGGATTTAACAATAATCTTGTAAAATTTCTTTTAAAATCTTTTTAATGGGATTTAACTGATTAAATAAGGGTTACATATTAAAAAATATATAAAACTATATTTTAATTCCCAGTGTTTAGTCATTGCAACAACACATCCATGTTTGGAAAACCTGATTCCCCTCCTGCAACAACTCTGAGGTTTGTTTTTCTCCTTTCATACTTTTCCCAATTATTTAATTCTCTGAGGTCTGGAAAATAGATTTTCATAAATTATCTCTTTAACCTCTCTCTTTTTCTCTTCCATCACAATTACTCTCCAACAAAATCATTACAATTATTCATCTTTTCCTTTTTTCATTTTGTGATTCATGTGTTTTTATCAGACCTATGGAGCTCCACCATGCTCATGTATTTATTCATGCTCGTCTGCTTCTGATGGATGAAGTTGAATAGGATGGATGTGTGTATGCGTCTGTGTGTGTGTGTGCCTTTCTGTAGACCTTCTCCATTGTGTTGATTCTCAGAGAAGGTCTTAATCTGGCCACTGCCATTACCACTACTGAGACCTCCAGCCTCCTCCTCCCCTCTTGCCCTGATGTTGTGCCCAGCCATGAAGGCCCTGTAGTGGGCATGTTAGCCAGCCAGATCAGGGCCTTGGGTCTGGAGTTTGGCCTGGATCCCTGGTCCTCAGCCTCCAGCACCAACGCCCCCTACAGCCCCATAACGAAACCTCCATCCTGGCCTGGCCTGGCCCTGAAGCTGCCTTCCTGGCTTGCGTCCTATATGGATGGAGAGGGGGAAGAAAGGCTGTGCAGTGGAGTGAGGAGAGGTGGAGAGGCTAACAATGCTATCAGAGAGCTGGCTTCCATCTCTCAAAAGAACATGCAAACACATTCTGCCATGTTTGTCTTTATTTATCACAGCTCTTCACACATAGATGACAACAAAAGGCAAAAAGAGAACAAGAGAAAAGAGAAAAGGAGGGACATAGAGCTTAAGAGTAGCTTAAAGAAATGGAAAAAGGGTAAAAGACAAAAAAAGGGGCTTCTGTGTAAAGAAATCAGAAGATTAATATGGCAAGGAGGAAGGGTGGAGAAACAGCAGAACAATAAGCGAATAAAAGAAAAAAAAAACAGCAGAAACATTTCCCAGCATCCCGTTGGCCAAAACCTCTGTGACATTGTCAGGCCTCCTGGATCCCCATGGAAACAAAAAAATCAACATGTTTGTCTGAAATCGTTTTCATTAACGCCATGTAGCTGAGCCAAAAAACATGACAAGGGATGAAGAGATGCTGCAAAAAATCCCAACACAAATAACACAAACAAACAAAGACTGAAAAACAAGCAAAACAAACTTAGTGTAAGCAGATTTTCTTTCTCTTTTTGTCCCTTTTTCACATCTACTCACTGACCCGTGTCATTTTGTACACAATGTAACAGACAGGCGTTGGGGAGCGCACTTTCAGCAGGTTTTTGAGTGGCCATCACTTTGGGGATCAAACTATATTCAGTGTAATCGTGTTGCCATGTTTGCGTGGGGTATTATAATGATAGCCTTTGGCACATTAGAATAAGCTTCGGACAGGGAGAGCAGCTTAAACAAACACTTTATTGACTTTATTTGAAAAACATGGGAAAACAATGAATTAACCTGTCTGGGGTTTTTTATCTTCTGTACAACATTTTTAATTCCGTTTTTTACTAGAAGTTCATTAATATTAGCTGATAAATGATAAAAATGTCCTTTTCTGATTCCTTTAGTTATGAAACAAGTCAAGTACAATTAGGAAAAAAATAAAGTTTGGATCACTGAAAACTCACTCTCTACTATAAATGAAATTTAACTGCAGCTGTTTCATCTCATTTCTTCATGTATCTGAAGTCAATCTAATGCCTTAAATTTACTAGAATAATTAATTCATTCTGTCAACTAAATGCTAATAAACAAAGGAGCACAAATACATGAAAAGACACAAACTAAAGCCAGTCTGTCACTGGGCTCTGACTTTTGGCACCTAACTTGAGACTAAAAATTACAAGAAAATAAGACATTTTTTGTTGTAATCACACAATTTAAATGCACAACACTCCATACTGTGTAGTAAAAAATGATTTGTGGAGATGATTTCTGTAGAGATTTCTTCCATTTTTGCACAGTAAAGTCAAGCCACATGTGGCGTTTGATGTAAACAAACTGCAACTGTTGTGCAAATCTTCTTGTTGCAATTTAATCACAAAGGGTATTAACTGTTTGCAGTTTTCCTTTATTTTATTCACAATTTGGTCACCAAGCCCAGACAGCATTTCCTCACACTTCAGATTCACAGAAACTAAAGTGAGAATGTTCCAGATGTGTGCCACAACTCTGTGAAACCATTTGTCTTGCAAGTTATTTCTCAACATATTTAAAATCTAACCAACATGACGGGACGACACTTTGACATACATAAGAAAATGTAGAATTCCTGCCAACATTTTGATATATTTTGGAAACTCACTCATGAAACTCATTCAGTCGAACTTATGAGTGATGCACTTATAAATTAGCTAAAACAACTGCTAGATTCTATAGAGCCTTTGTTTTATATCTACAATTAATTTTATGGCAAAGGGAGAAATATTTTCTGTTGTTTGTAACATGTAATACTTATTTCAGTAAAAATATTTGTTCACAGTCTATTCCATCAGATCTTTTGGAGGTTTGGATCATGTCTGACTGAAAAAAACAGGCACTTTAATTTTAGCCAAAACAGAAATGATCTCAAAATAATGCATTCAATTTACATCCGGTCAAATGTACAAGTTGTATTAAATTAAAATAATTTATTCATTGATAAATCACGAATTTATGTTTATTTTTTTTGTTTAAATTAATTGAAATCAGAATATATTATTTTAAGTTTAATGAGAAATTGAATGTGATAGTAACTTTTGACTCCTTTATTACAAAATGTGACTTTTTTAGTGTCACAGGAATAAAGTCATTGCAGTCGGCTGATGATATCAGTAGTTTTTATTAAATGACATCTTGTCTTGACCATAAACTCATTCTCATGTTGTTTATTTAGGTCATCTAAATTTTGAAAAACCAATACATGTTGCAGGTAATTAGATTAATAGTGGATTTCTTTCAACAGGTTTGTAAAGTTGAAGCAAAAAACTAAAGAAAATAGAGAAGATAAGCCGACAGAAGACAGTAAAGAAGAACAAGAGAAAGAAAACATAAATAATGGAGCAAAAATTAGAGATAAAAACCTAAACTGGAGGTTAGGAACAGGAACAAAGCGTGAACAAATGAAAGACAGAGAGCAGCGCCAAGCTGTGATTTCCCAGTAAGAGTTAGCTCTTCATCAGCCCTTCAGTACAACAAAGCCACCTCACACTACACTCGTTTATCATGCATTTTTCATCTCTCCTTTTTTGTCTACATACGAGAGCTTCCTCTCTCTTTTTATCCCCTCATTCTCTCTGACTCAGTGGGATAACCTCACAATCTCCTGCTTTGCACACACAGATAATCCAGTCTTTGCCAGATACTGATGGACTCTCGCATAATTATCTTTCTGTGATATTTACAGTTTTCTTTCTGTTGCAGCTTCTCTCGATGTTTAAATAGAAGTTTTACAAACCTCGACTCCCCCCACATCCATCCCTGAACTGCACCTTGGTCCACCTCTCCCCCTCGGTGCAGGTTAAGAGGTGGTGTGCTGACTCCGCTACCTGCTGTCTGATAGCATACAGACAAACTAAACACATTTTTCCTCCTGAGCCGAACCCCGTAATCACAGCGCCAGTAAAACCTCACACTCCATTTACCTTCAGCGCAGGTGACTGCCTGGGCACCCAGTGTGTGTTTGTGTGTGTTCAAAAACTTTTTGAGACTGTTTAGGAAGAGAATGTTTTAGTTGAGGGAAAGAAATGGATGGAGTGGAAATATATATATATATATGCGCTAAAGAGCTTGAACTGCATTTACATAGTGTTAACTTACACTAAAGTTGAATAGTAATAAGATTTTTTTGATATTTGAAACATAAAATCTGGATGGATTCTTAAACATGGATTTTATCCTTAGAAGCCCTTTTGGTGGTGCTCAATGAAATGAAGTTCATGTTTTGGACATTTTAAACAGGAAGTGACAGTTTAAGATCACCTTAGTGTTTGCACTGAGGCTGTCAGATTAGATTATGAAATGTATAAAATGAAAACAACAAAAATAGTGAATTAAAAAGTTAAGTGAAGTGCATGAAACACTGTTTGACACACAGACCGACCTGCATTATGATGCAGCATCATGAATCCAAACTGAAGTTCAGAGCTGAGACATGTTAAATGGCAGCAGCCAGAATGTTTATGCTTGGTTGCAATGCGTGTGTCATATTTACTCATGGAGGAAATTATCCCTGTGTGGCTGTTATACTTTCACTTTTTTATCAAAGAAGACACATAAAACGGATGAACGTTCCATTCTTCAAGCTGATTCAGGATCAGAAAAATAGTTCCTGGAGCTTGTTGAAGACTCTCGCTGATATGACTCAGTAAAGACATGGACCATCTATATGATTGAGCTGAAGATCCAGTGCTTTAATTCCTGCTCTGTCATCCTTCTGCAGACCAGTTGCTACTAAAGTATAATTAGAAATGTAAAATTCTGCCCATATTATCTAGTAATGAAAACGGATCATTATTCCAAAATGCAGCATGACACCACAGAGGAAGACTTCAGAGGTCGATGGCGCTCATAATAACGTGGGAAAACTTTTTTAGAAACAGAAAACTCTGATATGAGAGTTGCTGCTGTATTGCAGACTCATCACAGAGATCCATTGACCTGCTGCTCATCCCTCCATCTTGTTTGTGTTCTGGTTTATTTGTTGGAAACAACAACAACAACAGCAGCATCCAGCCTCTGTAATTATTCCTCAGTGCTGCTTTTCTCACTGTAATTATACACCCATATCTGTGTGTGTGTTTATGTATGTACACATGTGAGTAGTAGATGTAAAACATGTGTTAGTGTGGTAATCTGTGCGTGTTGTTGTGTCTCTAAGTATGTCAGCAACAATTACACGCCCATACTGGCCAGAAAGATAGAGATGAGGAGAAAGAGGGATGAAGAGGCAACAAGCTGAGGTCTTTGTTGCTAAATGGCAGTGTTTCACCATCAGGATGCCATTTAGTTTAAGTGATCAGCTTATTTGCCTGTATGTGTGTGTGTATGTGTTACTGTGTGTGGACACAAAATAGGAAGATGTTAAAAACACATAAGAGGTTAAAGAGAGTAATTTTCTAGTTAATAAATGTCTGTATTTTCTCTTTCCCTCTCAGTGATATTAAGAACTGAACAAACTTTGAATTGATGTTTTTATTATTGTGTATAAATTTGTTTTTACACAAGTTTGTGAGTTGTTTGTTGCTTGAACTCGCTGGGAACATTTCAAACTCCACCCATCCTGTTTCAGGAAACATGTTTTCTGTAATTTAACTTTTCCTTTTAAATCTACAACCCCATTTGCAGAAAAGTTGAGACACTGTGGAACATTTAAAATAAAAACAAAAAGCAGTGATTTACAAATCTCGTAAACCTATATTTTATTCCCAATAAAACGTAAACTACATATCACGTGTTGCAACAGATTTAAACAGATTTTATTGAATATATTTGACAGCAACACCTCACAAAATTTAGAAGGCACAAAAATAAACTGACATGATTCAAGAATTACTGGAGGAAAATTTAAGAACTTATGAGCTCAGTAAAACTACTGAGTATAAAAGGAGCATTTCAGAGAGGCAGAGCTTCCCAGATATAAATATGGACAGAAGTTAATGAAATTACAGCCAACTGTGCTTGAAAGTTGTAGATTATTTTGATAAAAATGAAAAATTTTAGGAAGTGATCACACTGACAGTTTCTTGTCGTTCTTTTTCCTCGGATAAGTTCTGCTGAGGTGCTCGTTTGCCCCCTCCAGCTGAGTCTGATTCATTATTAATGTCTGAACACAGTCTCTAAGGGTCCACCATTCATTATTAATGGCTGACAATGTCTTTCTTTCTCTCCAAGGATCTCCTGTTGTCCTCTTCATACTTCTCATCCGTCTCAGTTTCCATCTGATCAACCGTCTAGAGAAAAGCTAATAACAGGTGTGTTCTCCTCCCTCTTCATGTCATCTCCTCCTCCTCCTTTTCTCCTGCTATCTTCAATCTGTTTGTCATTTCTTCTGGATCATCAGAGCTTTTTATAAGGTGCTAAATGTGCTAAATGCGTGTAAGTGTGTGTGGACCCCCTGGTTAAGGTGAAAACCTGTAAAAACCCTGTAAGTGATTGAATACTCCTTCAGTCAGTTAACATGCATCTGCACACAGAACACCATCTCTCTCATACATCAAACATAATGTGTGTTTACACACACCTGCTCACTGTGCTGTTTTATCTGCACATCTGTCCAACATGCACAAACAGTCGGACCTTAAATGTTAATAACTGTGTCTGATATACACACAACAGCAACAAATAAAACACACAGTCATGGACATGAGAAATTTAGAGCATAATTTATTTTTGCTCTGAATTTTTGGCAAAGTTTAATTTTGTTACAGTATTTTTCTATTTAATGTATTTTTTGCAAAATCCAAACCACTGCAACAATCAATCTAGATTGTAAATACTGTTTTTTTATACTTATTGACCCCCATAGGCTCTTTCTGTATTCCTTGTTTTTTCTTTTTTATGTAGATACATAATTTTCTGGATGAGTGGGGCAGTGTGTTGTTTGCCTAGAAAAGAGTGAGAGAATCTGAACTCCCATTAAAATAGATGCAGTCAGCTAAAACATTATCATGATTTGTGCTCAATAGTTGTTAAAATCAAACATAAAACTCATGTAAAAATGTGTGAGAACAGAGGAAGATACAGATAAACACTCTGATGGAGAATCATGAGGCTTTTAGTTGAATTATGGCAAATTATACGACAAAGATGCAGCTTAGAATCTACATTTATTTCTTGTCATTTTTAAGAAAAATATCGTTTTTATGTGAGAATTTTTTTTAATTAGAAATGTTGTTGATTCATTCAACATTGTCATCTTGTCACAGCTGAAGATCTGTTTGCTCCGCAGATTACATTCAGACCCTATGCAAAATAAAAATTGCACATCCAATAAAAAGGGAAGGTAACACAAAGTCTGTGTTTATATTCAAGAAGGAAAGCTTGTGTAGCAGCTTTATATTTTCACAGTGATGTCAGTAAGCTTTATAATTTCTCACTGATTCTTTAGGCTCAGATCACGCTGACTTCTGTCTGATGCAGGTAAGATACTGATTACTCAATATGTGCTGCGTAAAATCCCACTCCAGAAAATCTGTACCTTCCCTGAAAAGCAAAGCAAAGAACAGAGAGGTGGTGTGTTTGTGTGTGTGTGTCTCAGAGTATAAGTGTGTGAGTGTGAGGCGGGAACAGACGGTGCTGTGGCCTTTTCCTGGCACATGAGTGTACTCAGGTGCAAGGATGTGCGTCTGTGTGGAGACAGTTATTTTAGTCTCAGGTGCATTGAGGAAAGGAGTGCTGGGTGTTGTCTTTTGGCAGGAGTGTGTATGTGTGTGTGAGTGTGTGTGTGTGCACCCCTGAATCCTTTTCCAGAGAGCTGATTTAATTACCATTCTAGAAAGACTCTTGCCAGACAGACAATCATCTTATAACAGTCACTCTGATTCACACACTGTCTTCAATCTTTGTATTATAGACTTTCTCCTGTCAGTTCATTGTGAAACTAAAAACATTTTAAGATTCTCTCCCTGCAGCTCAGCCAATATTCACATCAGTGTCTTACATGAAACTCACATGACTTAACCTAGACATATGTTGTGTAGATGTGAACCAACAAAATAGACTATACATAATTTCCATATACAATGTTTTAATTGCAGGAACTTGCACATAATTGACTAAGAAGGATTTAGGGTTTAGTTGTATCCTTGATCAAAATGCTGTAAAGTGAGTACCAGAAAGAAATCACTAACAAAGTCCATGTCTGGTGTGTGAGGTGTTTGGGATGGTTTTTGTTGTTGTTTTTGTTGTCAGCAGCATGGCCTGTCTACTGCGGCCTTCTAATGTCTGATTTATCTGCTGAACCAAACCAGACTGACACTCTAAGTAAGGCTGGGTCTGGATCTTGTGCACCTTGTTGAATTTTTTTAGCTAAAGTTGGATCTTCAGTCTTTACTGGGACTTCTTTTGAACACTAATGATGATTATCTCCTGGATGACTTAAAATCTGAACCAATATCTGTTGGATTTTCTTCACAAAAGCATTAAGGTCTGTATCAGGTCTATCCAGGATCCCCATGGGTCATGGTGGTAGTCAGGATGGTGAGGATAGTGTGGGTAACAAAAGGTCTTCTGAAGTCTGGTTTTTAAGAGGAAGGTTGATAGAGAATGGAAAACATAATTATACACGTTCATGCCTGACACCAACTTTGAAGAAATCTCCTGCATGACCTGTGTGCAGCAGTCACACAGGCCCTGTTATCTGACCTGCCACTGTTCTCAGACTTACACATTCTCCCTCAGAACACTTTGTTTTTCTTAATCCAAGGTAACTGCGAGGCGCCAGCCACTACTGGCTCAACTGATTTGTAGTGATGATTCATGTTATCTGTTATTGCTGTTTCTAAGTGAATAAAGACACTGAGCTGAAGAGGGACCAGCAGAGTTATCAGGGCTGTCTCGCGGACATGATGCGAGCGCTGGTACTCTCCTCGGCTGAGTTTTGGACCAAACTTCTTGAGTGATCGTATTTCTTATATTTATAATAATGGAAGGTTTTGATAGAATAAGGAAAAAACCTAACAAAGGTTCTCACAATTTTACTTTTACAAACTGTCAGCTGCTCGACGTCCTTCCTGCATGCAGATTAATCATGGTCATGGATCAAGCTAAAAACTGGCATTTCATATACAAATAGAGACTTATGAAGTAGTGCAGTTGTTGCGTTACAGAGATAATAGCAGTTGGAAAAGTACACACCCCTGGGGAACACCAGTGCAGATTGTCCTGCAGCTGGTTGTGAATTTTCCCTCCTGAAAAGTTTTGGCAATCACAATTTTTCATGAAAAATATATGAAAAATAGTTTCAGCTTTATACCCTGTCAGATTTTACTACAACTAATTTAATCTAATCTAATCTTAGACGTTCATCATGCATGTGCATAAAACTTCTCAATTATTCTTTGTAAGGTTTTTATAGCCTATTTAAGAGATTCTTCTAGTAAACGTACAGTGTTTATGATGCTCTAATTAACATTCAATCTGCTTTTACATCCGTGTGAACTTCATTAATGCCACATATTCAACAAATAAAAATTAGGCTTAATTAAAATGATTAGAAACTCCCATCTAATCTGTCAACATACTGTGTTTATAGCTCACACACTATGAGTGTGTAAGTGTGTGTTTCCTCACGGTTCACAAATCAAGAAGATGACTGCGTAACGAGCAGGTCCTTAAGATGCACAAACAGACACCCACATGAATATATCTATATACACAAACAAACATGTCCTTAAGACAGGCAAAGCTTATCAATAGCTGTTAATTAAATTCTTGTGTGTATTAATGAAAGACTTTATTTTTATATCAAATGTGTGCGTGTTCTCTTGTTTGTTTTCTTTAATGAAAAGATTTCACCTTGTAAGAGTGTGGCTTGTAGGAAGTGTTTGTGCATGGGCATGTGTGCAAACATGTGTTTACCGTGCTTTTGTCTTTTATAACTTCAGAGCAAACCGAGATTTGACTAGATGAAGGTAGTTGAGTTTAGGTGGATAAAGAAAATAAGAGACGTAATTCAAGAACCTGTATCCTAAAGACTTGAAATGAATGTAAGAAAATCTATATCAATATCTAATTTGCAGCGATTTCATGTAATATAAATTTTATTACAAAGATTTTTGCCTTTATTTGGTTAAAATGTTCAGATTAAATTTTCACACCCCTGAAAAAAGACAGTTAAAGTAAAAGCTGTGGGACCCAGTTTGTTTTTATTTAATTGATTTGAGTGAATTTGTGCTCATGTGTGCCGTATTATATTTACCTATTTATGAAGTTAAAGTAAAAATAGCAGATTTTTTTTTTCATAAATGTTGCCCCTTATTCATTTATAAATTTCCATTTGCAATCAGCCTCCATAAGAGGCTTTTAAAAATATTATTTTATTGCATGTACACAGTGTTAATAATTTTCTGGTCCAGACTAAAGCAGGGGTATTAAGGGCAGATTTTAATTGCAGGAATGGTTATGATAAAAAGAAATTTTAACATTAAAATATTAAAGCTGCTGTTTATACTTAAAATCAATGCAGTCCTCTTCCTGAACATGTGGTGTCACTGTACAGAAAAGAGGATGAAGTCATACAGGAAGTGCATTAGTTTTGCTATAGACTGTATATCTATAAGTGGGCTGCATGCTGAGAGTCCCTCCTTACCGATCTAATGAGGACGGTTCTTTCAAGAACGCAAAAACCAGAAGTTGGTGTTTTGTGAATTTGGACGCTTCTACCCTTCTATTCTTGCTCTTACACTCTGCGCATGTCTGGTCGCCTAGAAACCGTTACGACGCTAAACAAAAGCAGTTAAAATGGAGCCTGAACGAGGTGTCCTTCTTCTCACGTTGTCTTGTGTTCTGTAAATAGTTTTATTTCTGTACCTATATTATTGAGTTTTATATCAGAAATTTTGTCTACACACCATTAAACAACTTTAATTATATAAAGTTCATTTTCTTGTTAACAAACGATTCATTTTTTCTATAAAAAAGGAAATAAAAAGTAAACACAATGAATTATGAGAAGTATTTCAGTTTATTTTGAAGAAGTTTATAACAAAACCAAAAACTTGATGAGAGCTCTTCATCCGTCTCCTCCTCTTCTTATTAATACATTTAATTTAAAAGCGCCTTTCAAAACACCCAAGAACACTGTACAGAGGAATAAAAACATTAAAAACGCTTAAAAAACCATAGAAAAGGGAGAAGTACACAGAAAATAATAATAACAAACAAAACAGAGGACAACAGTGCAATGACTAGGTGGTATAGGACTGTCTGAACAAGTGCGTTTTGAGTTTGGATTTGAAGAGTGGGAGAGAGTCTATGACACGTAGGTCAGGGGGGAGGGAGTTCCAGAGATGGGGAGCAGAGCGGCTGAATGCTCTACTCCCCATGGTGACAAGGCGGGACGGAAAGCTGGAGAGAGGTGGAGGAACGGAGTGAGCGAACAGGAATAGAAATGTGTAGGAGATCAGATATGTACGGTGGGGCCAGATTGTGAAGTGCTTTAAAAGTGATGAGAAGTATTTTGTAGTTAATTCTTTGTTTTATGGGAAGCCAGTGAAGTTGTTGCAGGATGGGGGTGATGTGGTGAGTGGAGGGGATCCGGGTGATGACACGAGCTGCAGAGTTTTGAAGGAGCTGCAATTTCTGGAGGGATTTGTTGGGGAGACCAAAAAGAAGTGAGTTACAATAGTCTATACGGGATGTAACGAGGCTGTGGACGAGGATGGCAGTGGAATCGGGGGTGAGAGAGGGGCGGAGACGGGAAATGTTTTGTAGATGAAAGTATGCTGACCGGGTGATATTATTAATGTGGGAGTGGAAGGAGAGTGTGCTATCGAGGACGACACCCAGACTCTTTACTTGAGAGGAGGGAAGGATAGCTGAGTTGTTGATACAAATGGAAAAACTGTTGGATTTGGAGAGAGTGTGGGGCGTGCCTACCAGGAGGACTTCTGTTTTAGAACTGTTGAGTTTTAGGAAATTGGAAGAAAACCAAGAATGAATTTCTTGAAGACAGAGGGTAAGGGCAGTTGGTGGGAGTGAGGAGGATGGTTTGGCAGAGACGTAGAGCTGGGTGTCGTCCGCGTAGCAGTGAAAATGAACGTTATGTTTGCGGAAAATGTAACCAAGTGGAAGAATGTAAATGATGAAAAGGAGGGGCCCCAGGACAGAGCCTTGGGGCACACCAGCAGAGACAGGGAAAGGGTTGGATTTATGGGATTTAAGTTGAACAAATTGTGTGCGGCCAGATAGATAAGAAGTGAGCCAGGTGAGGGGGGAGCCAGAGATGCCAATAGATGAGAGTCTGTTAAGGAGAGTGCGGTGAGAAATGGTGTCAAATGCTGCTGTGAGGTCAAGAAGGATGAGAATGGACAGTAAACCAGAATCTGAAGCTATAAGGAGGTCGTTGCAGATTTTGAGGAGTGCTGTTTCAGTGCTATGAAGGAGACGGAAACCGGACTAAAACTGCTCATAAATATTGTTTGTGATGAGATGGTTATGAAGCTGAGAGGCAACAGACTTTTCGAGAATTTTGGAGATAAAAGGTAAGTTGGAGATAGGGCGTAGGGTATTAAAATTGGTGGGGTCCAAGCCGGGTTTTTTCAGAATGGGTGTAACTGTGGCGGTTTTAAGTGCAGCAGGGACGGTTCCGGAGAGTACAGAGGAATGAATGATGTTGGTGATTAGAGGAGCGAGAGAGGAGAGGCAGGTTTTAACAAGAAGTGTGGGAAGTGGATCGAACTGACAGGTGGAGGGTTTGGATTTGAGGATAAGTTCAGAGATGGCTTGGACGGAGGGGAGGATGAAGCTGGAAAATGAAGTTATGGGGGGTGAGTGGGGAGCAGGGAAGTCCACTCCAGACACTGCAGCTCCCCATGAGGTGTTGGTCAGGTGTTGGTGGATGTCAGTGATTTCTTCACTGCTCACTGACTGAGAATAGGATCTATAAATAGATTTATTCTTGTACCTCCACCCCACAGGTTGCTCCGGCGCTTGATAAAGGTGTTTTTCTGCTTTTTACTCCCTAAAACATATTTGAAAAAGTTTAAATCACTAACAAGAAATTACCTGTGTGTAAATACTTACACAGGAGGTACGAACGGGAACATTTTTAGAGATGTAAACATGCAATAAAAACATATTTAACGCAAAAACCAATAGTCTAATTAGATCACCGTTGTAAGAATTTACTCTTTTTACCTAGTTTTTTTTTTTTTAAACTTAAATCTGAATCTAAACTCCTCTCCCTCTGTGCTACTGCTCACTTTGTCCGTCATTGGTTTAAACTCTCTGCTGAATTGCTGAAAAGAATTGTGGGATATGTACAACTTGAAAGGATACACCAGACCATTCCTAAAATTCGGGGAAAAATAGTATGCATTTTGAGGGAGTATTTGAAGCATCCTTGGAATTTGGACAGTTCTCGTTGCGGCGGTGTGATGTAACATCCTTAAAATACATCTTTAAAAGTATGCAGACCCTGAATTTGGACACAGCTGCTGTGTATATAAATGGACACATGAAGTTGAAGTTGAAGATGAAAAAAAAGAAACAACAAGCTCCCCCATTGGCTGGCTGTAGTGTAAGGTTTAAGTCCCGCCCCCTCCATGTAAACGATTAGAACGTTTTCCTAACTACAAAACTTAAATACATCCTGGTTTGTTGCTGCATGTTTGAGAATTAATATTTCTAACATTTAAGTTGTAATGAATTATTTCATGCTAAACAAACCCACGTTTGTCTGTGCGGGTGCGGCCCCGCCTCTCCTGGCTGCAGATTCTGCCAGACTACAGCACCTGTCAGCAGGATATTTTGGGTGAATGTTGTACAATCCAGGTAGATGGAGATGGAGTGATTTGTATGCAACCATAATTGGTTTTGAATGAATCTATCTTAATGGGTTTTCTTATATTCCAAAAATAATCACATTCTTAAACCCTTCCAAGATGCTTTTTCTGTTTCTCAATATAAAACAAGTTGCAAAAATTAGAAGATGTATCAACTGCCAACAGGACAGCGTCCTGGTTTTCTTAGTATTGTGATGTTAATTGTAATGCATGTCAACAAAATCACAGAAATCAGTGAAATTCTTCATATACAGTGGGGCAAAAAAGTATTTAGTCAGCCACCAATTGTGTAAGTTCTCCCACTTAAAAAGATCAGAGAGGCCTGTAATTTTCATCATAGGTATACCTCAACTATGAGAGACAAAATGAGGAAAAAAAATCCAGAAAATCACATTGTCTGATTTTTAAAGAATTTATTTGCAAATTATGGTGGAAAATAAGTACCGGTATTTGGTCAATAACAAAAGTTAATCTCAATACTTTGTTATATAGCCTTTGTTGGCAATGACAGAGGTCAAACGTTTTCTGTAAGTCTTCACAAGGTTTTCACACACTGTTGCTGGTATTTTGGCCCATTCCTCCATGCAGATCTCCTCTAGAGCAGTGATGTTTTGGGGCTGACGCTGGGCAACACGGACTTTCAACTCCCTCCAGAGATTTTCTATGGGGTTGAGATCTGGAGACTGGCTAGGCCCTCCAGGACCTTGAAATGCTTCTTACGAAGCCACTCCTTCGTTGCCCGGGCGGTGTGTTTGGGATCATTGTCATGCTGAAGGCCTTTACACGGATCAGTCGTCCTGGTCCCCTTGCAAAAAAACAGCCCCAAAGCATGATGTTTCCACCCCCATGCTTTACAGTAGGTATGGTGTTCTTTGGATCTCAGCATTCTTTCCCCAAAAGTTCTATTTTGGTTTCATCTGACCATATGATGTTCTCCCAATCCTCTTCTGGATCATCCAAATGCTCTCTAGCAAACCGCAGACGGGCCTGGACGTGTCCTGGCTTCAGCAGGGGGACATGTCTGGCACTGCAGGATTTGAGTCCCTGGCGGCGTAGTGTGTTACTGATGGTAGCCTTTGTTACTTTGGTCCCAGCTCTCTGCAGGTCATTCACTAGGTCCCTCCGTGTGGTTCTGGGATTTTTGCTCACCGTTCTTGTGATCATTTTGACCCCACGGGGTGAGATCTTGCGTGGAGCCCCAGATCGAGGGAGATTATCAGTGGTCTTGTATGTCTTCCATTTTCTAATAATTGCTCCCACAGTTGATTTCTTCACACCAAGCTGCTTACCTATTGCAGATTCAGTCTTCCCAGCCTGGTGAAGGTCTACAATTTTGTTTCTGGTGTCCTTTGACAGCTCTTTGGTCTTGGCCATAGTGGAGTTTGGAGCGTGACTGTTTGAGGTTGTGGACAGGTGTCTTTTATACTGATAACGAGTTCACACAGGTGCCATTAATACAGGTAACGAGTGGAGGACCGAGGAGCCTCTTAAAGAAGTTACAGGTCTGTGAAAGCCAGAAATCTTACTTGTTTGTAGGTGACCAAATACTTATTTTCCACCATAATTTGCAAATAAATTCTTTAAAAATCAGACAATGTGATTTTCTGGATTTTTTTTCCTCATTTTGTCTCTCATAGTTGAGGTATACCTATGATGAAAATTACAGGCCTCTCTGATCTTTTTAAGTGGGAGAACTTACACAATTGGTGGCTGACTAAATACTTTTTTGCCCCACTGTACGTCTAGAAGTTTTGCCAAACTGGAAAATATTTGCCGTATGAACTTCATTGAATTTTAGTGTTTTTTTTCTTGCCTTGTTTTTCACTAAACCTTTTGACTGTTGTAATTTTTAAAAGACTGAATAGACAAAAACATCTGTGTTTTGCACATGAGCAAACACAGCTTCAATTTGGGAGGTAATTTCCTGGCCGAGGTCTACTTTCCAACAAGGAAATATATTCATGTGCTTTATTTTCAAGTGCTCATTTAAGGTCAACAAATCATAGTGGTCCAAATTTTTGTCTTGTCTTTAGTGAGTCTGTATCATTTTTATGTAACTGCTGCTTCCCTTTTCTTTAAAGTCATGTTTGAAACGTCAAGCCCAGTTGAATTTAAAAAGAAATGCTTGTGAAACATTCTGACATGGATATGGAGCGTAACCCCTCATTCCACATTTATTCCTCAAACAGTGAAATCTCACCTCTGGATATATTAATTTAAAGAGACTAATAGTTTCTTTTATGCTTTTCAGCTCAAAAATTAGGTCTTTGTAGTTATTAGAAAGAATCTGTATCATTTTTTAAATGTTTACTTCTGCTTGTTTGATTAGGTAAAGAATAGACATAATGCAAAGAGATATGATGTGGAGACTATAAATGTGTCATCACCTTCTCAGACTCTCCCATGTCCTTTTCTTTTCTGCTTCGTTGTGTTTTTCCATCATATCTCTCCTCTCCCAGCTCAACACCATCTGCTCGTCTTTAGCTGAAAAAGAAGCTCACTTTCCTCCCTGGCTCTTTTCTGCTCTCTTTTAAACTCTGACATTGTGACCTGGACTCGTGCCTTTTTGGCTCAGATTTAAAAGGAGCTTTTCTTTAAAACAAACAAGAAAGGATTCAGCATGAATGAAATTAAATTTTCTTTATGCTCCTCTTTTTGCTACCAATTCTTATTTAACCACCCTCCTGTATTTTAAAGTTTTTCCTTCATTCATGCTTCCTCATGCCTCAATAAATTAACACACACCCTTGCTCTTTCAACACCTTCCGACGTCTCCTGTCTTCTCTCCATTTGCCCATCCACCCTTCTCCATCTTGGGGCATATGTCAAGAGGAAGCAAGCATCTGCTCCTTAAGAGGGATTTTGTGTCCTGCGATCTGCCGTTTTGTGCCAGAAGACCGTCAGTCACACGGCGGCAGTATGGCCATGTTGTGCCTGGCGAGAAAGTGGGACATGGACCTAGAGGGAGGCTCTGTTTGAGTTCATTTAGGCGTCTCTGTCTTGGTGGAAATCACAGCAGATTTCAGAGCAGCATAGTTACAAGAAAATTACAAAAAAATTGGATAATCATCCAGTTTTGACTATAGAAAATTTGAAAAACATGCAGAAAAGGCAAAACTAAAGCAAAGTATAACATCAGTCATTTAGCTGTTTTGATTTTTAATTTACTATACAGAGACATGTTTTCATTACATAATAATTCACATATATAATTTTATTTTTGTTGTATTATGGTGACAATAATGGCTATTCTGTGAATTGTTCTATTTTGTGAGTCTACTAAATGTTTGCATTGTCACCTCACATTCTTCTATCACTAAATATATTGTCAGGGCTCCCTAAAAACTTTTGTCTTTTTGTGTTTTGGATTGTTTGATCCTTTGAATAGTATATTTTGAGAATCTTTTGACATTATACAGTATGTGTAATTGGCAGTGGCCAGAGGGTGAGACATTAACAACTAGTTGAAACGGCTTTATAAGGATAAGATTTGTCATATTTATAGTAATGATGCCTAGTTCCACCAATCAAGGATCAGTAAAGTTAATGTTGCTTGGGTGTGTAACTATTGTCACATCCTGGCTTGATGGCCATGATAACGATTAGGCAGAGACTCAGGATTTAAAGGATAAATAATATTTTATGACAACAAAACAAGCATCTGCAAAAGGTACAAAACAGTAGCAGCTATTTTCCAGTCAGGTCTATTCATTCACTTGAAAAAAGGTTTTAGTTATAATTCTTTTGTTTCTCTGAACCTCAGTTTTCTCAGCTAAACTGTAAACCAGAAAAAAGTTTTTTTATTGTGGTTTTGTTAGGGTTTTTAAAGGCTTGACAATTGCTTTTCTTTATTATAAGGATGCTAATGAGCTCTAGAATTTCTAAAAGTAGAATAGCAGGTTTGTTTTGAAATAGAGAATCAAAACAATGTGCTGGTTTCTTTCAGTATTGGTGATTATAATTCACTTAAACTGATCTTATCGTTGAACTGATCTGATTATGTACAATTGGCTTTGAATCTGGTCGTGTTGATATGAATTCGACTTCAATCTTCTTGTCATTCCAAATCTGATGGAATTTACCCAAACACTCAAAGATCATCTTCTGGCCATAAAACATGGACTCAACATTAAAGTTATTAAAACACTCTGTAACTGCTGGTCTGTGGTTCTGATCCATGCTAATGATTTTCAACCTGTTTATCTTAACCAAAGTTCTAAATCTTGTAATTTGCCTGTAACATGCAGAAACTCTTATAGATAATTTATTAAAGTTTAATAGCTCTAATTAAAAAAAAAACAAATCAATTAATTTTCATTTAAACTGACCATTTCTTCAGAGTTGTAGTGTGTTGAGTCTATAAAGCATCTATAATCCCTTTTACCGTGTCAACAGCTTTTTGGCATGTGGTATTTTTTCTTGCCTTTAACGTTCAGCACTGCCATTTGTCGGGTAACTGAGATGTGTGGAAGCATGTACACCAGCAGACTTGAACCCATATCACATCTGTTGTCAAATCTGCTTTTATTGTGAGAATATTACACAGAGACACTCTTTCATTATAACGCAGTTCCACAAACTTTCATTTTTCCATTTTAGTTTTTTCTGCAGCAGGAAGTCACCAATTTCTTCAGTTTCACAACACAAAATCATGTTAAAGACACTTAACAATACAGACTCATACTTCTTAAAAATTATGATTATCTTTTTTATAACAAACATTTAGAAAATCATGTTTTCCTCAAATCTATGCTGCAGTTTTGCTTCTATCACTGTTTGTCTATTGGTTTGTTTAAACACAGATATTTATAGGTCTCAGAAACGCTAAAAGAATAAAATCCAGCCTATGCAAATACAGCACGCGCACACACACACACACACACACACACACACACACACACACACACACACACACACACACACACACACACACACACACACACACACACACACACACACACACACACCCACACTGCACTTTAAGACCACTTCTGTCCTCAATTTAGCACAAGACTAAACAACAGCAAAGGGAAAGAAAAGAGTAAATGTGTCATTAATAAAAAGAAAGACGAGCTAATTGTGTTGCATGCTCTGGAAAAATCAAAAATCCATTAGAGAGAGGGAAAAGGACACTGAACATGGCTTTTTGAAAAATAGATGATGTCTCACAAAAGAAGAAAACCAAGAGCGCTTTTACCTTTAATTTGGTCCTATATCCTTGATTTAAGATGGTCTTCTTGTGTAACTCTGTTCATGTGTGTGTGTGTGTGTGTGTGTTTTAATGTGTTTTTGTTGTGTTCTGCTTAATGCATGCCAATGACTCAGGCAACTTTATCTAATCTCCATAAATGGCCGTACAGTTCAGGAAGGTCACCAGCACACATGTGCTCACACACACAAACACATCCCAGTGAGAGGGAGCAAAAGGAGACAATAATTGAGAGAAATTAGAAGAAATGATGGAAGGGACCAGTTGGTATAAAGAGGAACGAGAGAGAAAGAATGGACTTTGGGGTGAAACAATTAGCTCTGTCATTTAGTATTTGTACCGCTCCTGCAGCTTAAAAAGGTCAGTGTGCTTCTACAGATGAGAAGATATTTTACCCACACAGGGGTAGTAAGACACAACATCTCTCTAACATCTTTCTCCAGAAAGTAGAGAAGTAAAAAGAAAGTGGCTTTGCTCTAGATTTAATATTTTAACAAGGCGAACATTCTGAAGCCAAACAGTGTTTGGTTTGCATAAAAAACATTTCTTAAACTGAAGCAGTTGAATGATTTATATTTAGGCCTCCTTTACAGTAGATGGTTATCCTGCTGTAGTTTTTTTCTTTAGAATGTGGCTCATTTGTGACAAATTTGGAAACTTCCTTCAGTCTTCATTGTTATGCTTCAAGTACTTGGCAAATAGATTTCTCCTTCTATTTTCCATGTTTTGAAGATTTTTTCCTGCACCCTCACTAAGCTAACTCAACTGCGTGCTATTACAAAGATGCACCCGTGTCATCAGTCACACCCGCCCAGGGTCCAGCATGTCTCTTTACAGTATGTGTCAGGATGCAGCAATGTACAAGAAACACAATGCTACCGCACTGGGTGTCATACCTCAGGTTGTTTTTGTTTGTTTTTTCTTTGGTGTATGTAGTGTGGCACTGTTCAATACAATGCAACAATTATCAAGAGTCAAGATTTATCACGTGACCTCAATATTTATCAGTTTTACAGTTCTTGACTTATCTGTAAATTAAAAAATCATAGAAGAAAAATTTGAGTCAAGTTCCAGGAAACCAAAGCCTTCAGGTGCAGCTGTGATCAGGTGAGATATGAAATTAAAAGGATTGTAATTTGCATTGTGAGGGTCTGTGTATGTGTGAGAGTGTGAACATGTAAGCACTGCTACCTTCATGCTGTCACAACGATATTCCTTTTATTTTAAGGGAGGTAATTACAGCTCTGTCCTTCCAGCCTTTATGTTTGGGATTTCACTGCCTCTTCCTGCTTTGATTTTGATCCCTGTGTGACACCTGGTGAGAGTGGTCTCAGGGTGTGTTAGCACTTTATATGCATGTGCTCTGACATCAGTGTGTGTGGTGTCAACGTTGGCCTTTGTCTCTTTGAGGCCATCTGGAGTTGGCACATGTGGGAATATGTTGTGTTGTGTACCCACACATTTATAGTCAAAACCCTCCCAGCTGATTTGCTGCTGTCTGCAGCGTGGAAGCTCAGTGCATGCAACATTTAGACTGTTGTGTATTTACAAAATGAGAAGAAACAGTCTAATAAATGTAATAATCTACAAAACAGACAAAACTATTCTAAAGGAGCCGTATCAGGATTAAAGTAATGAGAGCTGGTCCTCTTCAGAAGCTGGTGGACAGTCCAGAGCTATGGGAATCAAACTTGGTTTTAATTTAATTCTAAAAGGTGAAACAACAGTTTAATCACTAAAGTCTAAAAAACAGATGTTCTGAATGGTTTTCACACAGTTTCAAATACTGAATATGAAAAATGCAGCTGACTCTATAATCTGACTCTTGTGCACATCCTTTCATTCAGACTGAGAAAACATGTAGTCTAATTACTAGTGTTTAATAATCAAGTCTCTTGTATTTAGACAGAAAATGTATATGCATTAGTGGAAAAATGTGTTTTAGAATTACCATGTTTTTTTTCCGGATAACAACTACTATGTGTGACAAATTATTATTTAATCTTTACAACCAATAAACTTAAAAGACATACCGAAGAAAGAAAAGTCCCCCAAACCTCATTAAAACGGAATGAGTTCCTTTTGAAATAGACTGTCTTAATCTTCAGATAAATGTTATCAGATACCAGGTGTTTAATCCCTGGGATTATCCTCAAATTATTACATATTTAGGCCTTTGTAATACACAACTTTAGATAAAAGATCCTTGAAATATATCGTTCAAGACAAAGATGTTATCAGTTATTGTACAGGAGCAGTTCAGCAGATCAGCACACCTGATACACCTGGGCCTTCAGGACACATGCATAATATACACTTACCGGCCACTTTATTAGGTACACCTGTCCAACTGCTCGTTAACACTTAATTTCTAATCAGCCAATCACATGGCGGCAACTCAGTGCATTTAGGCATGTACACATGGTCAAGACAATCTCCTGCAGTTCAAACCGAGCATCAGTATGGGGAAGAAAGGTGATTTGAGTGACTTTGAACGTGGCATGGTTGTTGGTGCCAGAATGGCTGGTCTGAGTATTTCAGAAACTGCTGATCTACTGGGATTTTCACGCACAACCATCTCTAGGGTTTACAGAGAATGGTCCGAAAAAGAAAAAATATCCAGTGAGCGGCAGTTCTGTGGGCGGAAATGCCTTGTTGATGCCAGAGGTCAGAGGAGAATGGCCAGACTGGTTCGAGCTGATAGAAAGGCAACAGTGACTCAAATAACCACTCGTTACAACCAAGGTAGGCAGAAGAGCATCTCTGAACGCACAGTACGTCGAACTTTGAGGCAGATGGGCTACAGCAGCAGAAGACCACGCCGGGTGCCACTCCTTTCAGCTAAGAACAGGAAACTGAGGCTACAATTTGCACAAGCTCATCGAAATTGGACAATAGAAGATTGGAAAAACATTGCCTGGTCTGATGAGTCTCGATTTCTGCTGCGACATTCGGATGGTAGGGTCAGAATTTGGCGTCAACAACATGAAAGCATGGATCCATCCTGCCTTGTATCAACGGTTCAGGCTGGTGGTGGTGGTGTAATGGTGTGGCGAATATTTTCTTGGCACTCTGTGGGCCCCTTGGTACCAATTGAGCATCGTTACAACGCCACAGCCTACCTGAGTATTGTTGCTGACCATGTCCATCCCTTTATGACCACAATGTACCCAACTTCTGATGGCTACTTTCAGCAGGATAATGCGCCATGTCATAAAGCTGGAATCATCTCGGACTGGTTTCTTGAACATGACAATGAGTTCACTGTACTCAAATGGCCTCCACAGTCACCAGATCTCAATCCAATAGAGCATCTTTGGGATGTGGTGGAACGGGAGATTCGCATCATGGATGTGCAGCCGACAAATCTGCGCCAACTGTGTGATGCCATCATGTCAATATGGACCAAACTCTCTGAGGAATGCTTCCAGCACCTTGTTGAATCTATGCCACGAAGAATTGAGGCAGTTCTGAAGGCAAAAGGGGGTCCAACCCGTTACTAGCATGGTGTACCTAATAAAGTGGCCGGTGAGTGTATATGTATATGTTTCTGGTTGTCTTTGAATTAAATTACACTCTCAGTGTCTTGACAGCATTTTGATCAATCATGTTGTGATTTATTCACCACAGAGAATATTTAGGTTTATTATACATCAAATAAACTTTGTGTTGGAGTGCAGAGAACATCCTCACATGCAGCTCATTCAGCTGAAAGACGTTTCAGACTGTCCTTCCTGTGTGAGAAAATCTTGGACAGCAATGAATTTATGTAAGAGTGCAGCAGATAAAAGGTGAACATGAAAAGGAAGTGGGGGGTGGGGGGTGTGGGGGCAGAGTGACTGGGTTTATTTAGGTGTAAAACTGGCTGCCAAATGGGGTGAATAATAGATGTGAGGGAGCAGATGATAAAACAGGAAAAGTGAGTGAAATGTTGTTCTCCAGTTGTCAATTTATCTTTTTGTCTTGTGATTAAGGATGAACAAAAAGGGGGAGGATGGGGGAGAGAGGAAGGGGGGAATAATTAACTGATGCCAGGTTGTCGGAAACTTCTGATAACATCTGGTTTTATTGAGCATGTACAAATACAGTTGTGTCAAAATACATAGTAATTTAAATTCTGTGGACTTTTCTATTGAAGAGATTTAAAAACTCTTTCAAATGAGTTAAATTTCTTGCCTAAAGCAGTTTTAAAGACAGATATGAGTATTTAGGAGAAAAATCTTCCACAGAAACATTTTTGACTGTGATGAAGAACAATGTTCCCCTCTGCACGTTGATCTTCCCTCTTGTTCACCTTTTCCATCTTCTGTCTTTTATCTTTTTCTTTCATCCCTCGCTCGGTCCCATCGGGTCTGAAACCCGAGCAGCTGAGCTCTTCCTCTGCCGACTCCAGTTGGACCAGGCACATTTTTACCCCCTCTCCCTTCCAGCATCACACAGACACACACCATTAACACTTCATGTATTTCCTCTTATTCATTTTCTTTTCCTTATTTGTTTGAATCAAGACCCTTAAGAGTCTGTACAAATACTGACCTTGAGCCAGAAGAGATTAGATACTTGACCTCGGACTGAAGAGAGATGAATCCTCTCAGTTAGAGGAACCTTGTGGAGATACAACAACAGGGTTTTCTCAGAGATGGAAGGCAGCTACTTGAGTGAAAATTAAAGCTTTCCAAGGATGCTGTCACAGGCATTGAGAAAAGACTGTTTTGTGTCTAAATACATGTACACTGAATTGGCTCTTTTCATTCATCCACCAATTTTTCATGTTGTTTTGTTTATGCTAGATTAATTTATGTGATTTAAAGAAACCTCCCCTTGAATGAAAGTTTTAATGTCTTTGTTTATCATCTGTGGATAAAAAAATAAAGATAGCTCTTTATCAAATTTAATAAATAAAGTAAAATTGCTTTAGTTGGAAGTCAAACGTAGTCCCATCATGGCAATGAGTTCAGAACTCACAATTCTTCCAACATATTTTCTTTTTTTTCAACGATTCTCTAATTGTAAACGTCTAGGTCATTACCTTGTCTTTTATGTGTTTCTGAAATTATTTTTTGTAATTATGTGAAATCTTTTTATACTTACCCTATGAATTATGAGCAGGGTGATTTTTCTCTCTAAAGGACTGAGTTTATGGGGGGGGGTCTAAGACCATTTCAAAGTTTAAATAGTTTATTTGTAATAAAAAAAACTGTATTTTATAATAGCACCTTTTTATTTTGCGTCTAAAGGTGGAACATCTTGTAATCTTTTACAATGATATTGGACAAAAGTTCTTCAGGTTTTACTGAAGGGCTTTTCAAGTTTATCTTTAAACTTTGGCTGTTTTAACACATTTAAATGAAGTCCTTGAACTTGGACATTAGCAACATTAACATTAGCCATGTTGTTTATTCTTCTTGAAGTTTCAGCTCTTATCTGAAAAAATTCTTCAGTTCTGATAAACTCTAAGTTTGAAGTTGTTTCATTATTAGAAATACTCTGGACGAGAGTTAAAATGACTGTAGGAGAAACTTCTTCTAATCATTCAGTAAACTACATTTGTGTGGTTTAAAAAAAACATCTTGAGAATGTCCAAGTAAACATCTTATTTACTGGTAAACAGTTTGTAGATCTCATGTGGTTTTGTGGTAGAGAAGCCAGATTTTTACTATTTAATGTTTTCCAGAGTTGTGAGAGTTTTAAAATTTTCCTTTTTATGAAGAGTTTTTAAATGATCTCCAGGTTATTACTTAGTTTTAAAAAATTTATTATAATAATTAATGACTTCCAGTAGTCATTTGTCTTTGACTGTTGTAAAAGAATTGAAGACAGCAGCTTGACACACACACACACACACACACACACACACAGGTGGGTGTGTAAAAAGATGAAAGAATGAAACATTTAGAACTTTGTGAAAAACCACAGGTTGTGTCACAGAGGGAGCAAAAGGATGAAAGAAAAGGGAAAGCACGAATGAAAGAGAGGCAGAGCAGCGGGGCGACTGAGTGGCAGCGCAGATCGCTTGCCAAGCTACTGTCACTGGCACTTAAAGAGCCGACACACACACACACACGAATTCACACACACACACAAAACTGCACTGTGTCAGATTACACTTTTGTTATATGTAGCTGCCTAATTTTAGATCAAATTCTAAGAAAATTAACTCACAAAAGATCAAATAGTTTCATAAACACAAACACTACTAGTTGTTTGTTTGTCCCTTAAACTCTCCTCCACTCTTAATTTATCTATCTGGTTACTGTGACACACAGGACCTGTCAGTCAGACAACACACACACAAAGTCGGGCACACAGTAACCCACGGTGGGCGACGGTGTTCAAGTGACTGCGGGTGCCCACATCAAAATGCAGGTTGGAGGTTTGACATTCCTGGAGGCTGTGTCCGTCTAACCAGTTAGGCGGAGGACAGCCAATAACACACACTTACATTTAAACACACTCACACACACACAGCACACACACTGTCTATCTGATCAGGCTAAATCTAATTCAAGTCAATAGAGAGGGAAAAAAACAGATTTCAAATGTTCCTCCTATTATCTGCTTATGTGTGTGTATTAAAACACAAGTGTGTAATGCAGTTTAAATGTGTGTGTTTCCTCGATGTCTTTGCCTCTGTGTGTGTGTGTGTGTGTGTGTGTGGTTGTGTGTGTGTGTGTGTGTGTGTGTGTGTGTGTCCTGTAACAGTAATGAAGGCAGTCTGAGAGATTATCACAGTTGGACGTTTGCAGACCTCAAGGTTAAAGGAGCACAAAGGCACAGCTGAAACATTGTGTTGTGTGTGTTTATGATTGTGTGTGTGAGATTGTGTTCAGGTCTTTGGTTTTGTGTAAATGAGGATATAAGTTTGAATTTCCATATGCAGAAACAAAAGTTCGAACAGAGACATTTTTGAACAGACTTCAGTGAAATGAAACGCTTTTTTAATTAAACATTCTAAATATTCCGGTGAATTAACCTGATTTGCTCCAATATATCCAGTTTTTATACATTTTATAAACAATATAAGTGTATGTAAAATAGATCCCCAGTTTTAGCTCAAGCTGCTTCACACATCATTGGGCTGTAAACAAATCATTTGGTTTTTGCAGGGTCTTAGTGAGGTCTTCAGGTGTGTAGTAAAAATAGCACAGTGAAGTGTTTCCATGATGTGTGATTCCAACACTCCAGTAATTAACAGTTTGAAGCAAGAACAGCCAGGCTGGCCTCATGCCTATAAGCCACGACATCATGCTACATTCTAACATGGTACAAGAGAGTCATGCAGAGTGGGACTCATGGTGTGATCATGGTCATGTGTAAGGACGACTGTGGGAAGTTGCAGCTGATGTGTCGTCAGCGAGTACAAGAGCATCTTGAAGATACAGAAAATAGCATGAAAGTCCATGTTGGTTTTAACAGTGTCATGATAACCTTCACAAGGAAAAAGATAAAACTTACTCAATGTGAGGAAAGATTCAAATATTTCTGTCATTCGTAATTTAAGATATTTAACAAAAGAACTAGACAGTGATGATCACATTTAAAATATCACTCTCAAAATTCTATAAAATACCATGAAAATGTTACAGAGAACTTGAATTTGTGCTGATGTCTTTATGACACTTTTACAACAAAATGTGGATATTTATATTTCTTATAACTAGTACTTAGTCAGAACCTGAAGTGTAAAACTTGAAACTTGTTTTATTTAGATTCAGGCTTTCCTTGTGCTGAAGAAAGAGGAGGCTTTCCTTTGTGCTTCAGGTGTATCCTTTGGAGTTTACGACTGTTTAGTCAACCTTGCCAAATGGCCTCAGAAGTTTTTAATGTCGCTCATTCAATTAAAGTTCTGGAGAGAGCTGAACCTGGGGGGGCAATAAGTCACTTATTGGTATTATCCTGCCCTGCTAATTACTGAAGCAATGAACTTTAATTAATATTTCAGCTCCGTGTGTGTACGTTAAAGCATGCAAATGTACATGTGAGAGGGTGTGTGCGCCTGCTTGTGTGGTTCTTTATACACTTGAGGCTAACTCTCCTTTATCTAAAGCGATCGCTCTTTAATACACAATCGCAGACACACGAGGCGGATGCTGACATTTTGCTGTGTCTCGGTTCACGTGAGAGACGCTGACACTGTGAACTGATGAAGGCTGTTATCAGAAGCATGAAAAACAGATCCAACAACAGAAATGACAAAGATGATAGACAACACAACTCGTCTTCCTCAGAATCAGCTCGTCTTTTATTTAAATTATTGGACACTTTTTATCTTGAACACATTGTGACTCCCCTGACAGATTACAATTAGATTTATTGCATATGTTGCTGCTTCTTAAAATTACATTTAGGCTCAATTATTCTTGTTTTTTATTCAAAAAATATCTGACTTGTTGGTTTTTAAGGTTTTTTTAAGAAAAAAACTTCTGATATGATGAATTTTGTCCTACATTTGACCAGCTGATTGAAGCTTTCTAACACTCGATTACTAGATGTTTTCATGCATCTGCATCCAGACAAAGCAGCATTTAAGATTTTAAAACATCCAATAAAATGAAAGAAGTCTAAATGTATCTGAAACGCGTGCGTGCGAGCATGTGTGTGTGTGAGAGCTACGCTACCTGTTGGGTTTTGCCTTGAGCGAGTGACGCCCTTCACTTCTCTTTGCCCAGAGCTTTGCTACATCCATGACTGTTGTGAAACTTGAATCAGTAAAACAGCTGCCCTGATGTGATCAGAAGCATTCTGGTCATGCAAAGTGCTTTGATTTCCACCTGTTCCTTTATGCCTTTATTCCTTTATGTTTAACAACCAAATAATATTAATGGATGTATAGGTGTGTGTGTGTGTGTGTGTTTGTTAGTCAGTTCAGATGTTTTGTTTGATGCTTTTTGAATCAATTTTACATTTAACTGCAAAACAAAATAAAGATGCTGTCACAATGTCCTAAAAGTATCATCACTTCATCCCCTAC
This sequence comes from Pachypanchax playfairii, assembly GCA_006937955.1. Classification (NCBI taxonomy): domain Eukaryota; kingdom Metazoa; phylum Chordata; class Actinopteri; order Cyprinodontiformes; family Aplocheilidae; genus Pachypanchax; species Pachypanchax playfairii. The sequence goes on along the minus strand of SSNP01000006.1, from coordinate 189,217 downwards.
ACCTCTCACCCACCCGTTTTCCTCCATCCTTCCTCCCGTAGTCTATTTGTTGAGCTCATAAATCAGGCAGAAGGTGACTCATCCCTTCAGATCTAAGTTGGAGAGAACGACTGATCGATGGTAGCAAATTAGAAGAACGCGATACATTTCTAGAATATCATTCTTTACTCAAACCAGAGTTCTTCCATGTTGATTTATCTTTGTGTTGTTAGCTTGGTTTTTGGTCAGATTTTAACATTTTCCAAAATGGTCACCATGATTCATATATATCACCCTGTAATAATAAAATCTGGAGTATTTGGAAGTTTGTGGTCTGATGATGTTATGACACTGTGAAGTCAGATTAAAAGTTGAGGCCATGAGCTTTAAACTTAAACAATCCACAACATAACAACACATGGAAACCAACATAGTTTCTGTATGGAGTCTGATATCAGTAAGCTGATGCTGTGTGGTTTGTAGCAGTTGATTCTCCTGACTGTCCATCTGTTTATAAAAAGAAAACTTCTTTCATTGAAGGATTTAACTGATTTTGCCTGCTGGATGTGCTGATATGTGTCAGTACTACAGAGTATTTACATATGTAAAAGTAGAATTGCACCATAATGTGGAAGAAGTGTTCTGCAGTTTTGGAGGTTAAAAACCTTTTGTCTGTCAGAAAGCAGAGGTGTCTGCCTACAGTAGATTTTAGATGCTCATGTTCTAAAACAGCCTTTCTAATTACAGAACCATCTAGATTAAGATGCTCTTCAGAACATCTAAAATGTCTTTGTTGTAATCCTCTTTGTAACTAATGACTAATAAACTGCCACAGTGTAGCAGCTTAATGTTCCCAGGTAAAATTAATTTCTCTTAACAGTTGTGTATGTTTAAAAACTGCACGAGTGCAGAACAAGAGGTCTGCTTTGAAGACAAAAAGTGGGTGGAACAGCAGAAGATCAATAGCTGAAGAAGACAAAGAAACATGTAAAACACTTTTTTATGTCAGTCTTTAATTCCTGTCATTTCCAGATGTCACCAGTTGTTCTTCCCAGTCAAACGCACACATAAACACACACCGAGTGCTCGCTCAGTCACCTTGCCACAGGCTCTGTCCTCCTACTTCAAGCCAGCACTGTTTGTGAGAGTGTGAAGTCACTTCAATCAATGATTAATTGTGTGTGTGTGTGTGTGTGTGTGTGTGTGTATGTTGTGCATAAAAACAAATGTTTATTTCTCTTCATTCCCCCAGTGATCTACACATATTAAAGCCAGTGAATTCATTCATAAACAAGAACTAGACACTCACAAGCATCTTAAACTTCTGTATTTCTTTAACAAATAAAAGCTTGTGCAGTTTCAACTGATATAATTGATGCGATTTTCTGGTTTTGGGTTAAAGTCTTGAAAACATTCACACCCTCTTATATGGACATTCTGCCACATCCTCACGGATGCAGCTGCAGTCTGATCCTACACCTGCCCCTGACCTTTGACCCAGGAAGTGAAAGTTGTTTGGCTTCTCGTCTGACCTGAACAGGAAGTGTTGTAGGTGAGTTTAACTGGACTTTATGAATTTCCTTATTCTGCACATTAAATTTTTTGGCTCAAAAATTGACTATAAAAACATTTATAATTTAGTCAAAAAACAACTACTTTTTATTTTACATAGTTTCAATTTAAATATACAAATTTTTGATCCTTAACTTACGCCAATTACTTGTGAATGGAAAACTGGCACAATTATCCTCATTGTGTCCTGAACTTGATCTGAACTCTCCACAAAACAGAACAATACCCTATAAAACACCACCCCGTCCGACCCAGGGGGACCACCAACCTTTCTGCGCATTTTAAGACATCGCTCACATTTCCTTTGCTGAAATCACAAGGTTTAACTTATAGCCTGCAAGTGAAGATTTGTGCACATTCATACAAACACACCCACAAAATGAAGGTGGGGCGTTCACCCTTTTACTTTGTTAAACATCAGGAAGAACATATCTGTCAACTCCTTTTCTACAGATCTCATCTGAGGAAATCACCCAAAAAGTCAACGTGCAAACCGTCTTTGTAGAAAGATTTCTGAGCTTTAAAACAAACAAGCAAACTAAAAACATCTCTTATTTACAGGGTAATTAGAATATGTGGATATTTAAAGATTTGTGACAAACGGCCAAAGATAATCAGATTTTTTTTTTTTTTCAAACAAACACACTAGCAGCTCACCAGGAGTTTCCTGTGTCATTAAGCTCTGACGTACAAAATGCTTGTACTAAATGGAAAAAGGACACACCTTGTCAGCTGTGTCCTATTTTTCAGCTTATAACATTAACAAGATCAGGTGCTGCAGTTTCACATCTTCTAATGATTAAAAGAGGTTTGAAATGGTTGTATAAATGTTTTGAGGTAATAAAACTATATAAATCACACTAAAACGAAGCAAAAAGACAGATGCTACTATGTATTGCTGAGATGGATGAAATTTGAAAATAAATCTCTCCATTATTATTATCACTTTTGTTAAAATATTTTTCTTTTTAAATATTTTTCTTCTTTCTGTGTTTGTGACTCAAATACTCTAATAAAGTCCAGCAGAGTAGACTGCACACAGACTTAACATATGGATTATATGGAACTTTAATAACACACAGTAATGCAGTTTTTACTACTAATGGAAAAGCCGAGTAAAATTCTTATTAAATAACCGGACCACAGCCGTCAGTTTCAGTGTTTTGCTTTGCGTCTTTAGCACCTGCTCACGGGGCAAAGCAGCGGTTTCAGTCGATGGAGCAGAAAAACACGAAGCTTTTCTTCTGCTTGTCTGATCAGCGCGGTGGCAACTGAGACTCCTGGAAGGTCTCCAAAACAAAGCAACACACACTCGCGCTGAGTGTCCACCAGAATGAGTCGCTAATGTGCAATGAAGAAGAAAAAGGCACATCTGCACACCGATGGAAAGAGAGAATAATTGGGATGTGTGTCAAACTAACAACAGAAATAATCAGCCTTAAATGTCAACTTGAAGAAAAGGACTATTTTACGACATCCACTGTAACTCAGATTTATAGTAAAGACGTTGTTGCAACCATTAGGCTTAAAATAGAGTTTATACAAGTTTTCATGATAAGTTTGGTATTTTAAAGGACCAGTTTAGCTTACAAATGCTGAAAAATGCATGTTTGATTAATTTTTTGTCTGCTTTATGTTTGTATATATTAGAAAAATCTGCAGATTTATTTAAATCCTTTAGAGCAGGACATGAACAGTGTAAGATTTAAACAGTAACTGTAAAGATTTAGGAATAAACAGAGAAAAGACAGAGACCAAAACAAATCTGCTAAAACATAATGTGAGATTATACATGTACTACTTTGAAAGCTCAGAAAAAAGCCAGAAGATTATGAAGAGCAGATTTAGAAGATTTAAGGGTAAGATGTGAGGAGAAAGGGAGAATGAGTGATAGAAAGAAAGAGAGGGGATAATAAAGAAAGACATCTGTAGCAGTTGCAAGAACATGGATTTGCTGTCTTAATACAGTTACAACACTCCCAAGAGGACTGGAGGATTAGATATGGTCATTTCATCAGACAGGGGAGTGGACGGCTGGTGGATTAGGAAAAGACTAAAAGACTAGTGGAAAAAAATTGATGATAAGAAAGTGAGATGGACGAGGGGATTGAAGGGTAGACTGGAGGAGGAGACGGGAAATCATTTGGCTTTTATGAAATTGGACTAAATCTTTACAATCATGCACAATTTAGGAGTTGATTCATATTTGAAGAGCATTTTAGGTCGAAATGACCCAGTCGTCATCTAAAATACTGGACTTTCAGCCTGAGAGGACCCAAACGAGAGACGTGAATCTTCCTTTGAGCCAGGGTCACAGCCACACCAGCTGTCCCGACACAGGAGACCAGGACTCACACAGACTGACACAAACACAACCCACAAAGAAAAAACACAAATACAAACAAATATAACACAAACAACACGAGACTGCATGCTGCTGAGATCTCAAGTGAAATAACGGGTTGTAATATAAACCAGCTTATAAATGAATTTCCTTTAAAATCTTATTCTCTGATTCATGCTAATGATCGGAAGTGGAGTGTTTACGTCACGCAAAACTGAAAGAGAAGAGAAGACATCACAACAAAGATCAAACAATGTGACGATGTTGTAGGTGAAGAGAAGGAAGCTGTGAAACTGTGTAACATCAACATATGGCCGTCGCCTTCTTGATTACACTTCAGCTGGCTGGAAGATTACCAGCTATGTTGTGTGTGTGTTGTATCTATGTGTACTCCTGCATATGCTTCAATATGTGTGTGTGCGTCCAAGACCTCACACCGAACCCTCGATAACTTGTGTGAGAGGCACGTATTTAAGATGACTGTGTGAGTGTTTGAATCAGTAAGAAGTCGACGGGTTTATGCCAGATTATGAAACGACACTGTGTGTTTGCTCATGTACGTGATAAAGTGTGTGTTTGTGCTTCTTCAGCGGATTACTGGCATATTGAGGGTTTCTTAACACCAAGATTACTCCAAGTGATCCGTGGGCCAGAGAGAAGATGAGACCAGATAGCTTCTGTTTTCTTTAATCTCACTCAGAAACTCTGAGTCTGCGTAATTCTGGATTCTGTCGCTGGAAGTTTCAATATTATTCTGTGTGTGTGTTTGCATTCGTGTGTGGTCTCATCTGGCTAGAGTTTTCTTGGAAGGAAGCATGTCCATATGCTACAAGAAGGCTGCCTGTGACCTCTCACCGGGCCCTTCTGTAGTCTGCCACGATCTGCAAGGAGGGCGAGAGACATAGATAGAATGAGAGCGAGAGAAAGAAATGAAATGGGGTGGTGGGCAGAAAGATGGAGGAGCAGGGAGGGTGCAGATGGGAGATGCCAAGACAGAGGGCGATAACAGCAGAGAGAAAACTAGAGATGATACACATGGAGTAAAATTCAGTGTTCATGTTAAAACTGATCAGATCAGAGAACATGTGACCAATAAGATGGATGTGAGTTTATTACAGGCTTTTTCTTACGCTGACCCTCTTTGATCAACATTCTGGACTTGCTTTTGCTCTAATTTTCAATTTCATAACAACTCTTTCAAAGTTTTTCTTTGGACTTTAGTAGCCTTTTCCCTAATTTTTAGACCTTGTGGCTGACCTTTCGTATTTGTTTGTTTGTTAGGTCACTTAACACCGAGGTATAAATTATTCAAGCATAATGAGGCTCTGGAATTCAGAAGAGTTGTACTGGCGCATAACATATAACTTAAAATGAATAGCATTTGTCACAAACATCCAAGTTGTTCCCATTTCTTTAGTTGAATCTATAAAAATAACAAAGTCTGACAGTAAAATAAGATTTTAGCACACACAAGGTGATTCATAAAGACCTATTAGCGAAAAACTGAATGATCAACTGAAAAAACTATTTTTTTATATATTGGTCGTCTGCCGGATGTATTTTTTAAGCCTAAATCATCATCTGTTTTCCTCCATCCTTCTATTCCCCCTTCTTTTTAAGCACACAATGTAAAACATGCTCTCATGGTCAGGAACAAATACTGGACAGAAAAACGTTTTTAAAAATGTTTTGTTAGAATAACAGTGTTTTCTGTTTTACACAAATAGCAAGCGGAAAGAGAAATTAAGGAGATGAACACTGTCCCAGGGTCATCTCAAACTGATGATTGTGGGTCGTGAAACTTCCTCCACTCTTCTTTAAGCTGCTTTTTGAGGAGCTTATCATGTTTTCATGAGTGAATCTCCAGATTGACACCTGTAGTGCATGCTGTTAACCCCTGATTATTGCTGTAACCAATATATTAAAGTATTAGCACCAAAGAAAATAGTTTGTCTCAGAGTTTCTGACAAAACTGAAAGGGTCAAAGAATTGGGAACGAGAACAAGCTGCAATCAGAATCTCCAACTTCAGTTTCAGTATGTTTACTGTGCTGTGCATAAATAACAGAGTCGAGTCTCTCTGTGACTCCAGCAGATACCAAAATATTTTCACCTCTGTGATCATTAATCAAAGAATAAAAAGATTCTCTCCATTTTTGTGTTTTGTTTTGTGACTTCATCTACAACACCGTACGTGTGTTGATTCTTGTTTGCTCACAAATAAGTTTGTGTGAGAAGACTGAGCTGTGAAAGCAACACAACTCACAAAGCATGAGACAGAAATGTTTAATTCAGCGAGACACTAATAGGTCAAGGTTTGTTTTTTCTTTTTGTTTCAAGTGTGCACACACTTCATTCAAAACCACTACAGCTGACGTCTAAGGAAACATTGTCTTGAAGAAGACACAAACAACTCGAGGGTGATGAAAGAAGAATAATAAGCGTGAGTGCGTTTTCTTGGGACCTGATGTAAAATCATTCCCTTCCAATTATGAGTTGTATTCATTATTCAAATACTCAAAAGCAATACTTCTTTTATTTACAGACATATGAGTTTGTTAATTCAGTGGAATCAGTTTTGTCTGTTTAACTTTTTTAATTAAGCTAACATGTTTATTTTTACTTCACCATGTTGTTTCCATCTATCACCATCTATTGCTAATCTGCAAGCTGGTAATTGTTTTCACACTGTAGCATGTTTATTTGTACAGTACTGATGTGTTTTATCTGTAATAACGGCATTACTGGTGGAATTAGAGGTGCTGTTGTCTTGTGACAACTTCTTTACAGGTAACACATTATTTTCATCTCCCAAAAAATATAATCCAACTTCTACTCAAAAATGTTCAATTTTGAAGCTTTTAAAATTGAATTGATGCTCAATTTAATACGAGATATAGTTAAAAAGACAAATGATGAATGTTTTTAAGAAAGAGAGCATAATGTTCAGAAACATCTGGGCACACTAGGTTTTAGTGATCATTCAAACCAGATTAAATTGTCCATTTGCTGCAAACTATTTTTAGCTGCTGGTCATTACATTAGTCTGTATTTTTGCTGCAACTTGGTTGATCTAAATCTGACTTAAAATAAGCTGCAGTGCCTGTATTTTACTGGAAATACATTTTATTATAATTTACTGTAATGTATTGAAATACAACTTAAAGACCCAAAATCATTGCAACAAAACTGAAACAGTTTTTTTTTGCAATAAAACTGATAAATTTTTTCACCGCTAATTTGTAAAATGTTGTAAAATCCAAGTAAATGTCCACGTTTTATCTGTTAAACAACCAGCAAACAGCCTCTGATAACAGCAGCTCTGACCTACTATCACAAAAACCAGTTTATTCCTGAACGCTGCGAGACGTTGGCTGGTTCAGCTCGGTTAAACGTTTAACCCCCACTATGGTGTTGAAGGGCAGTTTCATGGCTGCACCCACACGTTCCATCCTCCCACCTCCAGGACGTTGATCTGGCTGAAGACCTGAAACCATTTACACAAATGGGGGCTGTGAATTGGGAACATGGACAGTGTGGCGGTGCTGGTCGGAGACCCTGAATGAAGAATCTCAAGCATGAATGCGCCCTCTGTGCATCGCCATTAAATCTTTAGTGAAATATTTGCACAGCGTCCACTGTGGATGAGCGATACTACATGGGAGCTTGAACTTGATCCACCCGCAGCTCAGTACAGACTGCACATTAATGAGGAACAGGAAAAGGTGAAGAGATAAAATATAATAAAGAGATTTAGCTGAAGACAAAGAATGAAAGGATAATAAGGTGTTTTCATGGAAAGTTGAAGAGGAAAGTGTCACTAGAGGAGTGGATGGAGCGATGGAGTGGAGGGAGGGGATTCTTGGCAGAGCGCAGTGATTATCCTGTTCCTGTGTGAATGATTAGCATATATACTAAACACTTCAAATCTGTCAGCTAACACTGAGAGCTGAAGATAACTAACACCAAACATGCACCTCCCTCCTGTCCTTTCTCTCCTGCTGCTGTTCCAGGGTTTTTTCAATTTTATTCTCTTAGACTTCTCATATATATTTTGTCTAAAGTCTTCCATGCTTTGCTGTTCTGCCTCTGATTAATCGTAAGTACAGATATACACTCACCGGCCACTTTATTAGGTACACCATGCTAGTAACGGGTTGGACCCCCTTTTGCCTTCAGAACTGCCTCAATTCTTCGTGGCATAGATTCAACAAGGTGCTGGAAGCATTCCTCAGAGAGTTTGGTCCATATTGACATGATGGCATCACACAGTTGGCGCAGATTTGTCGGCTGCACATCCATGATGCGAATCTCCCGTTCCACACCCAAAGAGTGCCAAGAAAATATTCCCCACACCATTACACCACCACCACCAGCCTGAACCGTTGATACAAGGCAGGATGGATCCATGCTTTCATGTTGTTGATGCCAAATTCTGACCCTACCATCCGAATGTCGCAGCAGAAATCGAGACTCATCAGACCAGGCAACGTTTTTCCAATCTTCTATTGTCCAATTTCGATGAGCTTGTGCAAATTGTAGCCTCAGTTTCCTGTTCTTAGCTGAAAGGAGTGGCACCCGGCGTGGTCTTCTGCTGCTGTAGCCCATCTGCCTCAAAGTTGGACGTACTGTGCGTTCAGAGATGCTCTTCTGCCTACCTTGGTTGTAACGAGTGGTTATTTGAGTCACTGTTGCCTTTCTATCAGCTCGAACCAGTCTGGCCATTCTCCTCTGACCTCTGGCATCAACAAGGCATTTCCGCCCACAGAACTGCCGCTCACTGGATATTTTTTCTTTTTCGGACCATTCTCTGTAAACCCTAGAGATGGTTGTGCGTGAAAATCCCAGTAGATCAGCAGTTTCTGAAATACTCAGACCAGCCATTCTGGCACCAACAACCATGCCACGTTCAAAGTCACTCAAATCACCTTTGTTCCCCATACTGATGCTCGGTTTGAACTGCAGGAGATTGTCTTGACCATGTGTACATGCCTAAATGCACTGAGTTGCCGCCATGTGATTGGCTGATTAGAAATTAAGTGTTAACGAGCAGTTGGACAGGTGTACCTAATAAAGTGGCCGATGAGTGTAGATTTATGTTCCAGGGCTTGGTCAGGGAGTTAACAGATTCAAAAGGGAAACCCGGACATCCCTCTGCCCAGCTGTGCTCCACAGCCCCACCTGCAGAGATACTGAGGTGAACCCAAGGTGATCCCAGGCCAGAGAAGATAAAAAACCCCTTCAAGGGATTTTTCTTCACTCATTTTAAAGTTATGTTCTAAAGTTATCAAGTCTGATTAAGATGGAGGGAACCAGTAGACATCAGATGCCTGAACCACCTCAGCTGACTCCACTCGGTGAGAAGGAGAAGCAGCTCTACTCTGAGCTGCCGTCAGATGATGAGACTCCTCCTCACCGAGCCACCCAGCTGATTTTACACACTTAAAAACTTGTTCTTTTAGTCAAACTTTAGATCATATGACCACTGATGAAGGTTGAAACATGAACTAGACCAAATATTTCAGCTTTGCTACATCTTTCAACGACAGACTCCCTCATCACTCCAGACAAATCCCTGATCCATCTTTGTCTTTATCCTGCTGTCGCTCCTGAACTCCTCCACTTTGGATAAACACTCAGTATGATTATATATTCAAAACAGATTAGTTGACTCAACTTATTTTAGATCTTTTGGTTCCAAGTGTCTGAATTATAATTATATGGAACCTGTGTTCAACAAAAATTCAGGTTAACCAACTAATCCTGTGTTGAGTGCACACAGAAGCTTTAATCAAAAGTTGTTTGTTCTAGAAAATATCAAAACATAAGATTTTCAATTTTTTTCTCTTCCTTTGTGTCTTTTTTGTCTCCACTAGCTTCTGTTTTCCTCCATCAGACACAGTATTTACCTCTCAGAGCTCCTGGCCTTGCAGACTGACACTTCTCTCCTATCTTTTATTCAGCTTCCACTGAGCTAAGGGCTCCTCGAGACGGGCTGTGCCTTCAGGCAAGCCCAAGGCCTTGACACCCAGCAAGGCCTCTTGAGTGAAGCTCTGAGCTCAGCCACTGCCTCTGGACACACTAACTCAAACATCGATGTAGAGATGTGCGAACGCCGCTCACATAAACACACAACAGACAATGGAACAGAGGGCCGTCCACACCAGTTTCATCAACTTTCATTTTTTATTCATACAACTTGTTATTCATTTATTGTTGCTCTTTTTATTCATTTACACACACATACTAAAGTCATGAGCTGTGTTGGAACTCATTCAATTTCATAACATAAATCTGTAGTTATATCTTGTACTTTTTTGTTAGTCTGTTTCCACTTGCACAGGCATGAGCTGTATCTGTTACTGTGCTGAAATTATGAATTATAACAACTTCAAAAAGATATTAAAACAAACCAGGTATTTTTAGAGATATAGCAGGTTTGGAAGGTTTTTTTTTGGCATTTACCATTAAACAAAACACACGCTTTTAATGCTTTTAAAACTTCTAGAGAATTTTTTGACCCACTTTAAAACCGGATGTTGTGAAAATAACTTTAGTGTGTCAGTGTTACTCAAACTATTGAAAGCTATAAATGAGACAGTAGTGCTCAGTATGAAGATACACTGTACACACAGTATAATTTACTGGCAGATATTTTTAATTATTGCACCACATAATCATCTAACTATACAAGCTGCACACTGAATACCAGTTAATGTTTCTGCATGGCATTCACTACAAAGATTAAAAATCCATAAATAAGATCCAGTTTTAGCTTCGATGTATATGGACACTTTAGTTTAGAACATATCTGATAAACCGGTTGGTGAGTATTTAGTGAATAATAGTGTCATAATTGTCCTCCCACTAAATGAGGTTTTTAAGTTGAGCTTCTCAAACCAAAACTGCTTCTCTGGTCTACAGTGAACAAAGGATGTTAACTTATTGGGTTTTAAGGGGTAAGCAGGATAAGAAGTCACAGAAAGGTTACTATCTGTTACATTCTGCACTGACAATGACTTCAGCATCCACACAGAGCAGTTCATGTATCTGATACTGTTTGACACATTTTCCTTTTCCACATCTCTCTGAGGGATTGCAGACAAAAGGAGATACAGTCTTGCTCTTGTTTGTGACAATGATCACATCTTTACATGTGATACAAACCCAAAGGGACACAGAACAGGAAGACTGCAGCCAGGGTGTTGAGAAATACTTCCAGGTTACTCTAAGGTCAGTGGTTAGCATACAGGAAGCGTTAGGCTGACAGCTGCATCCATCCGTGCCTCTTCACGTGTGTCCTGTTTTTGTTGCATCGCACAGAGAAAGAAGAAAGAAATGAATCAGTTTAACACAGAAAGAGGAGCAGAATTTCTTCTTTTTCTTTTGGTAGATGTGTTTTGTATTTTAGGATTTATGAGCCTCTGTCGTCTTGAGGATAGGTGCAACTATGTGACAGCTATTGTGTTCAAGCGAACATATGGTTTCTGACACATTTCTTTTTAGTGCCATACTGTCTATACGGCACAATGGCAGCCAAGACAGCATTCCTTTTTACTGCGAAGGCCTGTTTGAAGGAGAAGATGGAAGAGCATTAGTGAAAGTTTATTCCCCGGCTTATCGTTTTGGACTCCATGGACGAAGATGGTTTTAAAAGGTGGATTTGGTTGAAAGGAAAAAAGGAAAGTTTGCATCTCCCTCTTACTTTTTCTTGGTTTCTATTTATACTTGCTGGAACACTATTATTCTCAGTGGGAATTTGATATCAGGGGAAAAAAACCATCCAAGTGACTCAGAAAGTCAAAGAGAAAAGGTGGAGGGTTTTCCTTTCTTATTGTTTAATTTGAAAATTGGATGGAAAATCCTGGAAATGGTATTGTTTTAAACTCATTCAGCAGTGATCCAAAGGGGATTGACGACTCTGCTCGGAAACAGTCTTCTTCTATGTTTTTTACAGCAGTTGTTTTTAAATACAACAGATCACCTAAAACAACAGTTTTGTTTGGATAAAAGTAATTTCAATATTAAATGAAATATGAAAAGAGATTTTAAGTTATTAATTTTATTTCGGTTAAAATTTTAGTCCACGGTGACAAATCACCATATGCACGGTTTTTATATTAGCATTTTTTAAATGTTGTAAATTTGAAGGGGGGTAAAAGTAAAAAAACAGTAGAAATATCATTTAATGTCTTATCTGAGTTTATCCAGTTTATTTAATGAATAAATTCTACCAACAACGATTCCACACACTTTTTGAAGCAACAACATATGATTTAAGAAAGACATTTATATCTGAAAAGCCCTTGAAAAATAACAAAATTATTTGACAGAATTTTTTTTCTATTTGACCAAAATCTAACAGTAGCCAGTAAAACAGTTTTATTTTCAGTTCAATCCTGGTGGTTTTTGATACAAGCATTGATGTCCTGTTTTTGTGTCCAGTTTTTTTACTCTCTTGTCTTGTCATTTCTTATTTATGATCAATTCATCTATGACCTATATGCTGTCCACTACCAGAAAACGACATTAGACTCGATGCTGAGCAGCTGTTAGATGTTTTAGAGATGAAAGGATCAATGTTCCTCCTTCAAACGTGCCTCGTCAGCTTCCGGTGTTTCTTTTTGTTCAGTCAGTTCAGCTGCAGGGCTTGTTGTCAGTCCACGTCCACGTTCTTTCAGCTTCCATACAGAATTGTGCCTTTTGTTGTGTCAGATTATTTATTGAGTAGCTGAACTTATTTGTTCAGCTGAGAGTGACCATTTTAATCATGGTGTTCTTCCTTTGTTGTAGATTGACTTTAAAGAGACTGACATCATTACATGTTTCCAGTCCAAATAACTCTATCAAGCATCTCTCTCTCATGTAATAAATATAAGCACTGATAAGGGATCCAAATATATTCTAGAATTTAAAAAAACAAAATAAATGAACCCCAATATTTTTTATTCTATTTAGAATTTCTGTGACAGAAAAAGCACATTTCAGAGACACAATGTGGAGCCTGAAGTTCTGCTCTCCAACTGCTTTGGTAAACACTGTATAAGAACTGATAAGTGTTGTGCTAACAATGACTGTGGAAAAAAATACAACAGTGGGTAAAAGAGGAGAAAGGAAGGACATGAAGGAAGAGATAAAAGGTGAGGGAACAAGCACATGTCCCAGAGGATGAGAAAACCAAACAAATGGGGTAATCCTGTGGAAAGAGGAGAGGAGAGAGAGGGAAGTGGAGGTAGAAGAAGAGCAAAACATTGTTTGATTGCTGTTCATCTTAAAAGGTGACACTCTTGATGCTACAAAGAATGTCCCTGTAGAGCAAACACAAGCTGAAATCAAACACTCCCCGGAGGCCGAAATGACCAAAAAACTGAGAGATTATAGTGAGAAAGAAGGATGAAACCACATGAACAGAGTGTGTGTATGAAGGGAAAGAGAAAGCTCTTAGTTTGTTGTGAGTGTCTTGGAGATGCTCTGGGTGGATGATTGTGTAGAAATAGTATCAAGGGAGATTCAATAGAGAACTGATAGAGAATAAATGAGGAGGGATAAGTACGCTCGTCTCACAAAGGTTGACTTATTGAACCTGCCATGTTGCTCATATAAATACATTTTATACTGCTGAAGCAGGTTTAACTGATTCTTCAACTAAGTTGTTTTTGTCATCATAAGTAAAGTTTGTTTTGGTTTCAACACAGTTTAATTAGTAAATCTGTTTGTTATATTAAAAAAAGAAATCCTTTACTTAGTATAGAGTCTGGACTGATTCCATCCATCACTGGTATCAGCCTTCAATACTGACATCAAAAACTGATTCAAGAGATCTTTTCTGATCAACATGAATTGACTTTTATCATAGAACAGCACTGAGACCCACCGGTCCCTCGAGTGTCGCCCCTGCAAGAGTTCCTGGTGGTGTGTTCAGGTACCATTGCAGGTCTCGAATGGTCTGATGACACACTTGATGTCTCTCAGCTCCCTTAAATGTTCTAGAAGTTGAGTTGCATTTATCACCTGGTTCTGTAGGTCATTGAGTGTGGAATATGGATGGAGAACGTCCACTTCTGTGTCTTTCTCTGACTCTTCCTGTCTCTCAGTATCTCTGATGCAATCTGCTGATGACACTCTGTGACAGTTCACAGGATGTCCAACTCCAGGCCAGCTGGATATGTGCATTCAAAAATTTAGAGCAGGTCACATTAAGGTCACCTGTACATGTTAGTGAATTTAAAGTTCATCCTGAAATTTACCCTAAAAGCCAAATACCCCTAACTTTTTTGAGTTGTGTATGTTTACACTGTTATTAAAGCAACATTAATTAATGGGCCATGATTTTGTTCAAAATGCAACTTTAAATGGAAGACAAGTTAATATTTATTTATTATTATCATTGCAGAATCAGTGAGTCAACATGCAGATGAAAACATTTTTAATTCTAAATGCAAAAGCCTGAATTTTTTGGGCTCCAAATATTTTTGGTCTTTTCTTTATATTCAGGGCCATTTTGTTGTTGTGTAAATGTTGAAACCCAAGAATCGTATCTGCTGTTTCTGTACTAGACAGAGAAAAATGTCCTCCCAGCAGGTCGGCCTCCCCTGCCTTTCTGCAAGATGCTTCTCCAGTTGGAGGCTGTGCCACCTCTTGATTTCATTTTTTAGGTCTTTGTCAAAGAACAGGATCCTGCAGAGTGAAGGAGAAGAAGGATCAGTGAGAAAAGGACAAAGAGCATGAAAGGAGAAGAGACAGATGAAAAGAGTTTTTGTTGCTCCTGCAGTGAATGAGAGTGTATTTATCATCAGAAAATAGATTTGTTAGATTTAACGCCTTCCATCTTCAACACTTCTGTTTTTTTACACACATTTAAAAGCCAGTTCTGTCTTCATATTAACAAGTTGTAACACTAAATCCTTTGGTAATGCCCTTGTTCCTCATTCTGCTTTTCTTCCTTCATCAGTCACTCCATCTTGCTCCATCAACACCACCTTCATCCATCACTTCTTCCTCTTTTCTCCATTCTTCTTTCTACCATCTCAGTCCTTCTGTCTGCACTCGATCCATCACTTTGTACAGTGGTCGTCTTTTGACAAGGGCACATCGTAGGTTAACCTATACATCATCCCTGTCAGCTGTAGCTGATCTGATCACCAGCCTATTTTATTGAGATATTAAATCTTTAGATGATATTTCCTAAAGAATTCAAAATGATATTTCAAATATTACAGTTTAACAGGGTTTTATCTTGATATTTTGCTCAAATATACTGACTTTAAATAAAAAAGTGATTTTATAAAAGTATTAAACTGCAAATTGAAATCTAGAAACATGTTTTAGTTTAAATGAATGTGTGATCATCTCCAACCATTTAAATGTGTCCATAAAACACATAAGGTCATGATGAAGGCAGCTAGATTAGAACAGGCAGGGAGTGACTTTGCTGTTCTTGAAGTCGATAAGTGTTATTAAAAAATGGTCAAAGTATTGCAAAGTAACTGGGCCATGACCTCCTCTTAGAACTCAAGAGGAACCTTCTTATTTCTTCTTGTCTGTTCAGTCTGCAGGGTTTTATTTTGAGCTGGGACTCTTTTTTTCCTATAGATGAAATGTTTCTTGTGGTTGCACCAAGGTTTTTTTGCATATGCACAGATTTTCTTGGTGTATTTAAGAGGATGAAGAGTTTTCAGTTTTCTTGTCTGAGGATGAAACTTTTGTGTTTTGCAGATTATTGTGGTTCTTATTTGTTTTATCTAAACAGAAAAACGTGCACTTTTATTTTTACTGCTTTCAGTAGAGATGCTTGTGTTTGTTGAATATCAGTGAAGAGACACGTAGTATACTTACTGTAAACAACTAGTACACCACGTTGAATGCATCATAACTAGATGATTCGTAATATACTTTTTCTTCAGCAGTGAGTTCTGATTTTTAAATCTGTTTCAGATGTATGGAACCAATTCAAAGTACAAAGAGACGGACAGAAAAGGAGCTTATGATAATTACCACCCTCTTCCTCTCAAGAGCTCTTTCTCCATCCGTCCTTCATGCCCCTTCTTCACCCCAGTCTCCTCCTGTCCTTACCCCCTCCCCCTCCTCACAGCACTTCTTCCCTCCCATCAGGCATTTCACCTATCACCTCCGTAATCTCCCCATCTGGGTTTCCTCTCATTTCCTCCGCCACCTTCATGACCCTGGTAGTTTTCTGAAGATGCTCTACTAACACACACACACACACACACACACACACACACACACACATCTGCAGCTGTATTATTTTAATGCAAATTATTCATGGGGATATTTATGCATATGTGGAGAAAAACACAAGAAAAATGTTCATAAAAATTTATGCAAGAAAACAGACAAACACACACATATGAGACAATTCAAAAGCTTCTACAGTCACACTCAACAAATAAGGTAATGAAGGATGATTAGGGGCAAGAGGGGGGTGGCAGCTAAGACATGACCTCCTGACTCAAGTAACCACTCAGAACAAAATGTTCATATGAACTACTCCAACCCCTCTACAAGTGCTTGATTGCTTCCTGGAGAAGCTGGATGTGTGTGTGTGTGTGTGTGTGTGTGTGTGTGTGTGTGTGTGTGTGGAGGGAAGGAAGAAAAGGAGAGAGAAGTTTTCTTCTACCTCTTTCACTCTCCTCATCCTCTCAGTCTTTAACAGAAATCCTTGATAGAAGTGATCAGCCAATTTAGATTCACCTGAAGAGACTACTTGAAAAATACAGAAATTGATTAGAAATTGAATTTTGTTTGCAGGTGTGTCATCTTGATTAAAGCAGCTCAGGGACGAGGGCGTGTGAGTTTGGTTGTGTGTCTGATGTTTAAACAGAAAAAAAAATCTAATCCAGTTCTGCTGTTTTTGCTTGACTAAAACACTCAGAGTTTCTTTTTGACAGTCTTTAACAAAAAACCTTCTCTGTTTTCACTTCAAGAGTTTTCGTTAACAGCTGAACAAGAGGAATGAAGAACTGAAACTTAAGCAGTTCAGATGTGCTTCAAGGTTTCAGTGAAAGATAAAAAGATGTATGAGGAGGACAAAAAAAGACCTTTAGAGCATTTTTTCATTTCATTACACTCAAAGGCCAGTTTCACACCAGCCACACAGCGTGTGTGTAAATGAATTTATATCATTCCACTTTCTTTATTGAAAAAAATAATCTTAAAAAATTATCCTCATCTTCATAAAATATACTCAGTGGTTAATGTTTCAAAAAGAATCATCCTAACTAACATTCTGTTGTTACTACTAATAGAAAATGATATAATCTTTGTGTCCATGTTGCTCACATCCTAAAAATAGGCTAAAAGCTCTATTGTAGCTTGTACAATGAACATTAAACAGCATGTTAAACATCTGGCAGCTGCTCATATCATGCACAATACTGTTACACTGCAACTGTATCCAAAATAAAATAATGCATGTAGTACACTGCTGCTTTAAAGCAAGCTCAGTGCTGATCTAGAACACTTTTACACCTCTTACAGTATTTTCTGTTGTCGAGTTTAAGTTTAACCCTCTGGGGACCAAGGGTTTTTTGGAGAAATAAACTTTTGACTTTTTTTTGTTTAAATGCCACTAAAACTAAAAACTAAAACTAAAACACCACCTTTCAATGCCCCATAATGTCCTATACCTTGTTTTTTTTATTTTGGATTGAAATATCATAAACTGCTGTGTAAATGAGGCTCCTTTGCTTGAAATAAAGAGTATTAGAATAAAAAAAAAAAAAAATAGGCGAAAATTAGAATATCACACTTTATTCAAGAAAAACCCACACTAAATATCAATGAATAAGAAAAAAAAATTGACAACCGTGCGTCATGCGCAAAAGACAAAGGCTCTGATTGGAACACCGACTTTGACATGACATTAGCTACGTTTACATGCGCCAAATTTCCCCAATCTGATTAAAATCTTGGTCGATCTGAATTCCCAAATCCCTGTTTACATGGACACTAACTGAAATGATCTGATCATGCCATGAGTACACATGCACCAAGCACTCGATCAGGTTAAATGAGTTGAGCATGCGCACAGCGAGTTGTCTTTCCAGGGGAAGAAAAAAAAGTAAACAAACTCCGTCCTTTCTGCGCGTCTTTCCCGCCCCATCGTGTGCTCGAGCTGACTCACGTCATCCCCAATATGGACCTTCTGCGGGTGATTACCTTTATGTTTGGGTTTTTACTGGTCGCATTAACCAAGCTAGAGGCTGAATACATATTGCTACTGCTCCTCCTCCACAGGAGAGGAGAGCAGGATGACAGGATGACTGCACCAGCAGACCACTTCTGTTTACCTCCCGCCATGTTTTCTACTTGGGTCTGCGAAAGCAGAAAGACGTCACGCTGAAGTTGTACGCATGCGCAGTGGGCTTTTTTCACCCTTTCTTTCCGAATGGGTGTATACATGCACGTCTATCCGAATGAAGATCGGACAAAACCACCCCTCTCGATCGGAAGTAAATTTCATTCTGATCAGGCTGCATCGGATCAAAACATTCTGATTGACATGTTTACATGACGTCTTTTTTATCCGATTGGGCGTTTATTCCGATTAAATGTGCCCATGTAAACGTAGCTATTGTATCCCTTGTGAATGGGCTAGAGCGATACCGGAACTACCTTCTGAAAGCTTGGATTCTCCCGATTTAGAAAGAAAAAAAAAAGTTTCTATCTTTTATGGTTCGGAAGCTATGTTCGATTAAACACAACAAGGTCCCTGGCATCGTCGAAGATGACGGCGTCCCCGTAGCGTTAAATATCTTAGAGCTGATGAAAAATATGACCAACAGCTCTTTTACTATCGATCATCAAGATTGTGCTCGTCTTTGTTTAGATGTTATTGTGCGTTTCAAAAATAATCTATTAAGTTCCTCATTTCCATGGTTTACAATGTGAGCACATTTCTTTAACTTAAAAAGCATCTTACGCTTTGGTGAAAGATAAAAATCTAAAGAATCCACTTAGAAATTTTTTCCAAACCCGATGAATACTAAAACATTTCAACAGAAACCCTGTAGTAAGTGTTTTGGTTTAACGGAACATTAAATGATTTAATAAAGCAATGCCCACAAAAAATCTGTCTTTGAGTGATGAAAAATAACATTCCATTCTTTTTGTAAAACAAAATACTTCACATATGAGAGTAAAAAACAGACCTTCACAAATCAACTTAAACTTCGCTCTACGTTACAGAAGCTCTGCAGGGGCCTCATTGACATTGTGACTGTGTCATATTTGACTCACAGAGATTCACAATGCTGTGATTCCTTGTATCTTGTTTTATACAAGCTGCAGATATTTTTCTGCAGCTGCCGTGTTGTTTGTACACCGGATGTTTAAATTGTGCTTGAAGCTACTATCAGGTTCTGTTGACAGTTCATCACAGAACAGCCCTAGTTTTTTAACATTTTTTTTCTGAAGAGTATCTGATTCTGTACATTCAGCTCCAACCTTCATCTTCTCTCTCTGCTGGAGACGTTTGATGGAAGTAGCTGAAGTGATCAACTGATGCTAGTCCTCTTTGTTTTTGATTCAAACCCATCATGTCCTGACTATAAAAAATATTGTTCTTTTCTGAACTTGGTTTGTATCAACTGTCGTAAAATGTGGATGATTGTATTTAGCTCACCTCTCAGCTCTGGAGGGGAAATCTGAATCCAGGTTAAACAGGTCACATGACACAGAGGCAGAGCTGAATTGGTTAAAACAATTGAATCATTTGGAAAAACCCCAAATCATAAGATCACATGATCATATCACATTTCCAAGTGTTGATTCTATTGTCTGTTAGTGATTCCACCCATTTTTAACTTATGGAAATCCCAGGGCTTCATTTGAATAATTTGAAAAATGAGAAATTGTGGACAGGATTAAAAGACTTTTAATTAAAGTCCGATCTGAGATGCTGATATGAAGCTGAGAAAGTTCTTTGCATGGTTTTTATGTCACACCCCCTTCACGAAGCATGAAGACGGTCTGTTAGAACTTCTGGTTTTGTAAAACCTCCTTCAGTATGAAGCCCGTCATGGTGACACACTCTATATGACAGTCAGGTTACTCTTTGCTAATTTTTCATACTTGAAATGCTCTCCTGCATGGCACAGTGTTGATGGAGCTGTAGGCCCGACATGAGACCAGTTTGGCCTGTCCTGCTTCAAAACCAAGTGGACCCCACGTCATGGACAAGCTGCCACTGCCCTCCTGCACTGGAGTAGTGGATACTACCAACCTACCTAAATATACACCAGAAGACTTCAGTAAGACCCAGTAAGGACCATCTGTGTTTTTATGTTGTAGTGGGGTCTTAATCTGGTGTGAAAAGGTCCTTGAGTTAGAATTTAAGCTCCAAGATGACATAGACCGGGACTTTGTAAAGCCGATTTTACAAGTTAAAGTGCACTAACATCTCTTATCAAGTAATTTATTACAAAATAGAGAAAGATTTAAGAATACAAAAAAAAATAAGAGAAGAAATAGATGACAAGCAAGAATAGCGAAGGATAAGCAAGGTGAGAATCCAGGAGACAAGGGAGAAGGATGGTGAAGGAGATAGAGGAGAGATGAGAGAAGCGATAGCACGATGAACGCCTGAAGGACGCGTGTACTTTGATAACAGATGCCATCAGAGAAGATCCTATCGCCCATCCTATCGCTCAGCACCACACACTGTTAATGGACAGCAAATAGAGCAAAATTTGTGTGTGTTGTAGAATATATGTATGTGTGTTTTCTATATGCCTACACAGAAAAGGTTCCTTTAATGATGGTGGCTTGTTTGGACTCCTGAGTCTCTTCCACCTCACCATTTCACTTTTTATTCACACTACATCTGTCTTTTTCCTGCCGAACCCGCTTTCAAGCCATTATGTGGCTATTATATCACAAATGACTCATTACAGAGAACAAGGGAGCGAGCGAGAGAGGAAGAGGGGGGAGAATTATCTAATTGAATGAAATCATTTCTCCAAGTTGGCAAACTGGTTCAAGTGTTATTAAGTTGTTCACGGGTGCGCATTAGCTCTCTGTCTCCCTCTGAAAATGTTGGTAACAAAAGAAAATTGTCACTGGCTAGATGTGTTTGGGGGCTCGTCAGACCCTTTCTCTCTGAAATGCACGCACACACACACACACACACACACACACACACACACACACACACAGTCACATCCATCAGCCAATCATGCGGACAGATGGGTCATCAGCTCTCTAATTGTCTGATTGGCTGAAATCAGCAGTAGAGGATGCACCAGGCAGTTAGATGACACATTAGGTTTATTTCCATGTAAACAGAGTTTGCATAGTGCAAAGTGTGCATTTATTTTTCTCATATGTGTTTTTCTTAACTAGCTAAAGGACAGAAAGACAAAATGATAATAAGAAAAGAATTTTCTTTCTCCATAAACCAAAACCCAAAGTGATAAATAACAGGTGTGTGTGCTTTAATTTTTTGTGTCCACACAGAAAATCAGCCAAAACACATTAGAGCACATCTGTCCACTCCATATCCACTCCTCATACCCCTCATTCCCATTCTGAAGAGGTCTCCCTTTGTGTATGTCCATGCATCCAAATTTTTCTTCATTGAGTTAATCTGCATCGGGTGTCTTCTAATTTGGAAGAGAACGTAGGTCACACGAAGCGTAAACCTCCCTTTGACTTTGGTTCATGTACTGTCTGACTGGCAACACTGAATATTAGGATTATTTAGAATTAAAATGTTCTAATGTGTATCTCTGATATTACATTTATTTAAAATGAATACCAAAGTGTGTATATGTGGTTTAATGGTATCAGTGTCTGGATCCTCTGATGAATATCAGCGGTGACTCCGGTGGTTAACAGGCAAAACAAAACGATCAAGGAGTTAAAATCTGCCATGAAGCATGAGCTGAAAACCTAAATGGCCCCAGAATCAGATGGATGATAGAGAAGTCCATTATGGACGGGGTAGGTGTGGGGTGGGGTGTACCTGATACAAAGTGTCTAAGAATTTAGAAACCCGAAGCCCTAGAACAGTGTTGGTAAGACATGAAAAGGATCAAACAACATTGTTGAATAAAACAGGTGCTTTTAATCGAATCAGAAGGCTGTTGGTTAATCTGATCTAGTTACAGATATTTTGTAAAGTTTTGAGGACCAAGTTCATACTACATGAAAAATTACACAAACGCCTGATAAGATATTCAAAAGGCTCTTTTTTATTTATTGATTTATCTTTAGCTCAAGATTTTCATCTCTCAGTTACTGAAGAAATTACTTTGTTATCTAGCTGATGGCTTCAGTGAAAAACACATTTGGAAGTATGCTTCCATGTTTGCAAATAATTTGTCAGTCTATTTCTCACTGGGTTGTTGTTCTCTTAATTCTTCTCTGAGGCTTCTTTTAGCTCATTTTGTCTTCATTTCAAATGTTTAATTTATGTGCTGTTACGTCTAATTTGATGTTTCTGTCTGTCTTTCTTTCTTTCTCTTTCTCGCTCTCTGTGTAGCCTCATAATTAAAGTGTACTGATATATAATTACTGCACATATTTACCTCAAGTCCCATCTCTGTGAATGGGAAGCCTCTCCCCCTCTTTTGTAGCTCTGCATTATCAAATGTTATTATCTGCATCCAGTTCAGCTTCTCAGCCGTCCACTCATTAAGTCCTCAGCTTTGAGAAAATTAATGACCTCATATGCAAATTGGCAAGAAAAAGGTTTGTGAAAAAAGCTAAACATCGACTGAAAAGCTTCAAATCAGAGTCTGGAGATAAAAAAGATCAGAAATGTGTGAGAAAACATCTTCATTTACCTTCCATAAAAATGCTGTCAATATACTGTCTGTCTTTACCAAAAGAACTATTCAAGGAAACTTCAAGTTCACTCAAAACTTACAATAGTAAGTAGTGAATAGCCCTTAAAAATGTAGTGCTAGACAAACAGAAAGGTGCTAACCTTGGTTCGGTCCTAAACAGACAAAGCTGTGCCTTTATGCAAATTGTTGCTGTCTTGTAAAGGGTCACCAACAGCAGAAAAAAAACTAATTAACCTTTTTTTCATCTTCCCTTCTCATTCAACTAAAGGAAGATTTCTTACTTTCAATAGCACATTCCATACTTTTTGAAGTTTCTTTACAAATTCCTTAATTGCCCTTCAATCATCGAGGTCCTCTTTTATAAAACTCGTCTCTGATGTTATAAGAGATGGGAAAATTATTCTTCTCTTGCAAACAGTGTGCCTCTAAGTTAAGGAAACCAAAGTTTTTATTTTCATTTATTCATATTTGATTCTTTTTTAGTTTTTCTCTTAAGAGAAAACATTCCCTCAGATGCATCTTTCAACTGTTGTAACCTTCTCAGTGTATCTTTGTTATGCTTTCTCAAAATGTTTTAAAATTCAAAAAATGTCAGTATAACATTTTTGCAAAAATTGTTGCAATTTAAATCTTTAAAAATACAAGTACATATTTATCTGGAACACATTTATTCCACCTGTAGTATAGATCCTGGTGTTGGGAAAGAATGATACCTTCATTTATGACTGAACATCTAGTGTTTCATATTTACATATTTTCAGATATTTGTGTGTGATTTAGTTCAGTTTGACCTGCCTGCTGAAAATATCCTAGGTATTGCTTTAGGTAACATTGTACATTTGACAAAACATACAGATACAGAAAAAAAAGGTTTAGCTTAAGAAAAAAAAGAAAATGTGTAGCCTCAGGTTCCTGTTCTTAGCTGACATGAGCGGCACCAGGCGTGGTCTTCTGCTGCTGTAGCCCATCTGTCTCAAGGTTCGACATGTTGCATGTTCAGAGATGCTCTTCTGCCTACCTTGGTTGTAACGAGTGGTTATTTGAGTCACTGTTGCCTTTCTATCAGCTCGAACTAGTCTGGCCATTCTCCTCTGACCTCTGGCATCAACAAGGCATTTCCGCCCACAGAACTGCCGCTCACTGGATTTTGTTCCTTTTTTCGGACCATTCTCTGTAAACCCTAGAGATGGTTGTGTGTGAAAATCCCAGTAGATCAGCAGTTTCTGAAATACTCAGACCAGCCATTCTGGCACCAACAACCATGCCACGTTCAAAGTCACTCAAATCACCTTTTTTCCCCATACTGATGCTCGGTTTGAACTGCAGCAGATCGTCTTGACCATATCTACATGCCTAAATGCACTGATTGGCTGATTAGAAATTTGTGTTAACGAGCAGTCATGTGTGCCTAATAAAGTGGCCAGTAAGTGTATATATACATATCCCCTCAGTTCCCTCATAGACATGTTGTAGTCTTTAATGAGAGAGGAAAGAATAATAATTTCTCAAAATAAACAGTATAATATATAAAATGAATTCTAATCTATTGGGCTGTCATTTAATTATTAGAGGAAACTCCTATTTTCCTCAGTAAGAACATTTTATGAACATACTGTCACCATAAACCATAGTGGTTTAAACTAAAAGAAATGTCAAAAGGGACTAAAATATGACCCTAATGAATATATTAGATTAGAATGGAAACAGGCCACAATTTACAATAATAAAAAAAAGATAAAGGAAACAAAACTTTTGTAAAGGAGTGGGATTATAATTTAGTTAAATATTTGTAAATGACTTGTGATATTCCAGTTGTTGTAAAAACTGTGGATAAATACAAATTAAATGAAAAGATAAAACTCATGGAACTAAAACTTCTGAAGGCTTTATTCAAGGAAAGCTTTGGACCATTATTCAATAAGAAGAAATGATAAAACTTCTAATGTTAAAGGTACCCTGACCTCACCATCCTTGATTTTCTATCCACTTCACCATAAACCCATTTAGTGAACATTAATCATTATACAGCCTGATTGCATCTGAAGAGGACATGACTTTTGGTTTTGAATAATTCACTTAATATTCAGTCCTGATATAAATGTTCAGTGCCACCATGTTTCATAATATTCTTTTGAAGGAGAAATCCAAGAGAACTATTGAACTTCAAGTAGTTAAAGTATGTGGGTGCCACTGTCTGGGAACAAACTTCTAGACTTAGAACCATCAACCTCGTGTCACATCAGAGTTGAACGGAAAGTTTAAAAATCCCTTGCACAACCTCTTGACCTTGTGAATATACATATTCCACCACTCATAAACCAATACAAACCAACTCCTCACTCTGCTTTAAGCTGAAGTAAACCATGGCTTTATTGGTTTTGTTCATACACCTCAGATACTTTAGGAGAAGAAAAAAGATCAGGTTTTTAGTATGAAGACATCAGCAAGGGTTATAGTGGTGAGACAGAATAAAAAGGATAAAAGAAGGGCAAAAAGGCCAGAAAATGAGAAACCTGGTTGAGTAGCGAGTGACAAAAATGCAGTATAGCACAAGACGGAAAGAAAATGAAAAGCTCCACAAATGAATACATACTCCAAGGAAACAGAAATACGGTGAGTGTTTAGTTTTGTTTGGCAAAGGCACAGAAAGGCAGGCAGACAGCATACATCTCCATACTGATTATGCAGCATCTATTGTGCAATGGTTTGCTAATTATTGCAATGCGCAGTGCTCCTCTTTTCAAAACCATTATGAAGCTTGGATAAGAAGTCTGACCTCCTTCTGTCTGACAGACTTGTTGGTTCTTACAAAGAAAAGGGACTGAGAGCGGAAGAGGGAGAGGGGGTGAAGGTGATCTATCTAACATGGCCTCGAAGAAATGGAGGAAGGAAGGTTGAAGCATAAAGGAGAGATGAGAACAGGTAAGTTCAGTAAAAAAGAGTTTTATTTAAAATAAAAGAAAGAATGCATGTAACCTTGAAAATGTTTCTAATGTAATGAGCAAGAAAACCTTGATCAAATCCCTATTTAAGGTTCCATTGCTTTCTGTGTCTGAGACTTCAGGTCCCCTAATTTTAAAACAAGGAAACATTTTATGCTGTCTTTGTGAACAGCTATATAAAAGCATTAAACCAAAAATAAATGCAATAATGGTAACTTTTAATGGATAGATTTCAAAATAACTCTTGTTGACATTGTTTCATAATTAAATGCAAAGGAAATATAGCTCTTAAAGAGGCCCTTCCATTAAAAACAGTTTTTTCTGAGGTTTCCGTTGAATATTTTAGCTCCACAGGTGTTCTTACCTTCATAGTGGGTGTGAAAACAGGTCAACAACTCTGTTTTAATCTCTCAAACTACGCAGGTGGCGATAACGCCTGAGTTCTCCCAAGTTCGAACAGCCTGTATCTGTTTCATCACAACTCCTCGTTAGTATTCATCAGCTCCCACAGTTGAAACCACGCCTAGCATGCTGCTGGCTAAAAGCTGTAGCATAAGACGTATCAAACAGGAAGACACAACGTCTGATATTGCCATGCGCAGCGGGGCAGGAAACAGTATACCTTTTCTCTCATAGGCTAGTTTGTTAGCCAATCAGAGTCCAGCAAATTCAAACAATGAATATGAACAAGCTGCTGCTCGAGGCCTGACAGAAGGAGCCGGAACCACCCGAATTTTGATGCAGACAGATTGAAAGGTCTGTTAATCAGTGTTTCCTGATGTTTTCTAGATATAAAATGTTTCATATTACTGGTTGATACTTAAGAAATAACCACAAAGTCCTGAAATTTGTATGAAATGGCCTCTTTAAATTGTCAATAAAATACAGGAAAACTTGGAAAAAGCTTTTCACAATAAGATGTTCACTGGGCTAATTTGGATTGGGAAACAGAGAAGAACAACTTGTTTTAACATTTACAAAAAATAAATAATAAAAAATACAGATAAACTGTTAGAAATAACTGTTTCTACACTTTTTATCATCTGCTGATATTTACTTAGGGTCAGGCCCCAGACCTTTAAATGTAAAACATGACCTGGTGGTCTCTTATTTTGGAGAATATGTCATTGAAATTTCTGTCTTGCTTAAAACCTTTTAAATATTTGTGGTTAGGTTTAGGAAAAACAGGTACTTGGTACTTTAGAGACACTTTAAATTAATTATCTTTTCTGATCCCAGCTCATGTAGCTGGAATTGGTTTCTGTTTTGTTGTAGATCGGAGTGGATGGGAACACCTGACTTAGGCTCCCAGAAGGAGGACAAGGGCAAAAAGATCCTTTTCTATATTAAAAATGTGATACTGTCAACTTAACTTGCTCCCTTGGACTTTCTGGTGAAAGCTTTTTAAAAATACCATCAGTGATGTGAGCATCATCAGAATCACCACTAAAATAATTAATTTATCATGTGGAATTGTTTCTATATTAAAGTTCTGTTGGTCACTTTCAATCTCTCTAAATCAATATTTTACTAAAAACCTTTAAACCACAGATTATATTAAATATTGAATTTGACATGTATTATTAAAATCTGTTTAAGAAAATTTTACATTTTAATTTGATTCAGTCAGTGAAATGATTCACACACTGTAAATGTACAGTGTTGAGTCTGAGATAAAATTAACACCTCAACAACAACGTATCAATATAACCATTTTTGTCAGTTTTCCTTGATTTTTTTTAGTGGAACCAAAGTTTTCAAATCCCTCCCATTGTGCATCTTGCTATTTAAAATATAAATTAAACAGATTAGCCTTTTCCTTCAGAAACACAAGCCAAGTACAACAAAGTGCTATGAGGTAGTCCAAGTAAATATTATGTATTTTCTAAGTATTGTAACATGTGTCAGTCACTGAAGGGGGGGGGGCTGTGTTGGGCATTGATTTTATGAGCATAAAGGTAGACATTATTATGAATTCAAGGCTTTAATACTTAATATTTGCACAAAGTGTTGGATTGGAAACCCTGGACAGGATTTATAGTTACAGAGTGAAACCCTGATCTCAAATATTGGTTCTGGTATAGCTTGTGGTTTTGTCATCAATCAGGTAAGAGTCACTTTGTGCAGTATGATGACTGGCTACAACTTGGATGGTGTTTACAGTATCTTGAAGTCTTGTAGGAACCAGGTGGGCTCCTCATCACCTGCAATAAAGCATGATGGGTCCTTGAGAGCTTTGAGCATTCTAAAAACTTCTGTAGTAAGGTTGTGATGGTTCATCATCATGATGGGACTGGTGAATCCATGATGTTAGGCTGCATGCACTGGCCCGGCTAAGTCATTTAGAATTTGAGGCAGGACTGAGTTCATGCCATGGCTGTCACCTCGCTAGTGGGGCAGGATCTAGTGCACAGCTGTATCTTAATGTGGTCTGAAGGTGTTATTCCATGGCTGGACTCAGGCATGGTGAGATCCTGAGTGGACATGGTAGAAGCTTCTTTCTACCAACATACAGGTGAGGATGCAGGAGAGAGTTTGGCTGTTCAGGAATTAGCAGGGAGCATAGCACTGCCAATACTGCCTTCATACTGAAGGAAACATTTTATGGCAATCCAGCCACATTTTAATTAGTCATGTAGGTTTTGAACTGTAACAATCATCATTCACCAACTTCCATATCAATGAAAAAGATAATCATCAAACTATTATGAATTTTGTTGCTTTGGTCAAGTTGTTACATTCATACGGTCAGCACAACTTCATTAAGCTGGTAATTAAGGTTTTGATCCATGTTCAACAAAAAATAACCAAAAACATCTGTAAAGAGCAGCACTCTGATGAGAACTTGATTTTTTAAAGCAAAAATGCAAGATGGACTCTGCTACAGATGGGTTTGATTATTGTATCAAAATGAGTTTATTTAAATGAGTGAGACTAAGAAAAAGATTATCACAGTGAGAAAAGACATAACGTATGAGACTGAGATGATTGGGACAGTATGGCAAAAAAAAAGACCAGTGAAGGGACAATATGATGAATGAATGGGGTAGAACTAAAAAAAAACAGATGCAAACAAAAGAGAGGAAAGAGAAGTAGAAATGGGAACAGACAAGAAAATAAGTGAGCACACAGTTGAGAATGCAACAGAGGTAGGAGGAGAATAAAACAAAGTTTGTTAAAGAGATCTGAGCTGTTAGAACACCTCTTCAGATCAGGGCATGGTCACTCCTTTCGAATAAATGAATAGTAATTGATTGGAGCAAGAGCAGCACATAATGGCTGGTGTGGCTCCTTCACCACCCACTAATCTACCGAGGAGGGGATACGTAGGTGTGTGGTTTTTGTGTCTTAAGTATCAGTCTCCAGTCTGTTAGTGGGGTGAATGGAAGTTGTTTGACAGGCAGATATTAGGCCGTCATGGCCAGCATGAATAAAAGAGACTCAGATAGCAAGAAACATAAAACAGTCATTAATGTACGCGCCTCGCTTTCCTCTGGAGGAAGACAAAGACACACACATGTTCATACAGCCACACTTATAGCCTAAAGCACATGCAGACACAGCGGCCAGAGGTGAACAGAGCATCTTTTCCAGCGGCAAAAAGAAAAGAAAACTACAATGGGAAAGTAAATTATAGGACTAAAGACAGAAATTCATCAACGAGAGGGGATTAATTTACATTTATGTCTTTATGTTAAAAACAACCCCCCCAAATAGATCTAAATTAGTGTCTGGGTGGGATGGAAGCCCAGAATGAAGCAGGATGCATTTGTTCTGGACTGTTTTTATGATTAAATGAATCTTAACTATCAAGGTTATAAACAACCATATAAATCTGACGAGTGTCTGAAGGATTTCTCTACCATTATTGTAAAACATTTCTAACACCTCTTTAAAAGAATGAGAATTAAATGACAGTTTTTGAAACAAAATGAGAATTTGCATATATGTTGCTTTAAAAGCAAAGAAACTGAAACAAAACAGAGACTCGTTTGTCATTTCAAAGAACATCCTTCACTTGTTTAAAGCCATTGATGTAGTTATTTAAATATAATTTAAAGCAAATTTTACAAGTCTGTTCAAAAACATTCTCTAGGTCTTCCATTGAGATAAACCAGCATGAGACAAACAGAGCCTCCCTTTCATAGTAAATTCTTCTTTTCCTGGAAGCTGTTATCTTTGTTGTTACTTTTTAATATGACTTAAGGCAGTCACCTGTCACTGCACCCTGACGGCAGGAGGCTGTTGAATGATGAATGCTGGTAACAGTGACCATCAATGTGCAGCAGAGATACAGTTTTGTATTTGTTCCTCCAGAAGAGTCAAGGTGAGGAGACAATGTGAATAAAACAGGGAGCAAAGTCTTTGTGTAAAGACCTTATGTGTTCAGTGAGTAATACATGTTTTTTATGTTGGTGCATGTGATGTTTTGTTGGCCTTCTTACATGTAATATGCACCATGTTTGTTGGATCATCAGTCAGTGAAGGACAATAATGATGCACTCAAAAGGACAACAGGCGAGAAGGTGAAAATGATACGAGTTGGGAAAAAAGAATTATAAAGTAATTCAATCAAAATACATTGAGACTTTTGTTTTGGCATATTGTGAAACCTTAATACTGATAACACAATAAATAATTAGCTTCTTGGAGTTGATTTAGTGTGGCAACCTTTTATCTTCAAGCTCAATTTATGTATGTGTGTTTGTGAACAGTTTGATTTTTAAACTAGTTAAGAAGCTGTTGCAGCATGTACTGCAGTTAGTGACACATAACAACTCTCATTTAATACCCTGAAACTACTCCCTGCACTCAAAAGATTCAATAGATTTCCAGTGCATTAGAAATTCATTTTACTTATTTTCCAGAATATTTCAGCTTCTTTAAAACTAGAGGTGCAGAAGATTCTTAAAAAAAACTCTGCTATTTTAGGAATTTGTAACTTTTTGGATGCACAATCTACAAAAGCAGTTTTTATTGTCTATAATGTTTCCTTTAAGTGCAACCAAAACACTTACTGTATATCTGTTGATCGGTAAATAAGGCCTATCTGAAGTGGACTGCAGAGTACTTAAGGCTATCTGTAGTTAATTCAAGATATGTGAAATTGAATGGAGATATGAGAGTAAAGAGGGAGGAGAGGAAGAGAGAAATACAAGTTAAAAAGGGGAAAATGGGACAAAAAGTAGAAAAAGAAAGATGGAGATTGACTAAAAGAAAAAGATGTCATGGAAAAGCTTTCAGATAAATGTAAAAATGATAAATAGAATGACACAAGGACAGAAAACATGTATGGTGTGTGCGTACTGCTTGTTGTGTGTGTGTGTTTGTGACTTTGAGGTGCAGTCCTTGGCACACAGATGCCCCTCCATTATCTGCCTGTCTTCGTCGGCTCAATCTACTCTGCCTCGGGCAACTCTCTACTTTAAAGAGCTGTCCAAACCACACACACGCACACACACAGCCGTGCACACACACACCAGCTCTTCCTTTCTCCACATTCCAGTGGGGCAGAGAGGTTTGGCATGGAAGTGCTTGGCTAACAGCTTCCAAGTGTAAGGTGACATTTCTCTGTATTCACAGTACTGTGTGTGTGTGCGTGTGTGTGTGCATAAAACCAGCAGGTGTATCCCTAAAAGTTTTGTAGGTTTATCTTTGACTCTCTGGGTTGGAGGTACATTCGTACAGTAAAAGAATTGTTTACACGTCAAAGATTGTAAGATACAATTGAGTAAAATACAAACTTTAGTGATACTGTTGTTTTGAAACTTTTCTTTCTGGGTTTGTGATGAATCTGAATATGTGACTTAGGGCTGAAGCTTCTTTTTAGGATAAAGTCAGAATACAGTAAGCGACACATACAAACATAACTGGGACAAATACTTGATGGAAAGAGAGAATCTTCACTGCCTCTTCAGACATATTCTCATCTTCACTTTACTGTCCTGAAGCTTAATGTTTGCATGGAATATATTTCTTTCAATTTAAATGCGATTTTATGCTTTTACAGCTTTATAATGCACAAAAATGTAAAGCAACAAATCACATTACTCACAACACTCTAAGCAGAACCTATGTGCACTTTTATCTAAGCAGTAATTTTGTGTACCCTCACCAACACAAAGTAACTGTACTTTTACTCAAGTAAAAACTTATAGTAGTTTTCATACTGTACCTGTGATCCTGCAGTTACCTCACGAAATCTTCACAGAATCAGTAAAATAAAAGAAACATACAGTCAGATCATCTTTTACCTTGAATCAATTCAATTAGAGTCAAACAAATTACACAGTGACTCTTTTAAATTTATTGCGCATTGGTGATGGTCTCTAGCACAAAAGACCAAGTTAGTGTTTGCTCATTGGAATATATTTTAATGTGGATATTTACTTATTTTTCTTAAAATGAGATGCAGCCTGTGATGAAGTTGATAAGAGATTGAAGAGAGAGAGAGATCAGAAACTGCAGATCTGTGGCAAATTCAGTCTAATGAATGAAAAAAATGCAACTGTGTGTAGTTGTGTAAATGTGTGTGTCTTTGTGTCCCTATCAACCTATCAGCAGTACACCTTGAAGACATGACAGATAAGAAGGTCTCACCTTGAGTTGCACATACCATCTAAAACATTGTGTAACACACACAATGTGAACACATTCAGGTGTTTAATTCAAATCTAAGACTTTACAACACAAAGTGAGTTCAGTCTCTGGCACCTCTCTTTTCTCCTATTATTGATGAAGAAGGAGACTTGATGTGCAGAATGTAGAAACCAGCTGAAACTAGAGACACTTCTAAATGGCAGTTACTGTTCACATTTTTAAAGTAATTAAGTTTGTTCTGCAGATATTAAACATTATCAAAGACTAAGGCCCCATTCACATTCACACATGTTTGCAACCCTGCTTCGCTGTCAAAGTGTGGCTAAATCGCACCAAATTTGGAAAACCTCTTTCCACTGACATTGCTACTTTTTTAGTACTAACAAACAGTTTTTCCCTGCTGTTTTCTGCATCCTGAGTGTTAGTGGTCTGTGTTGCAGCAGATCTAACAAAGCCTCTGAATGAAGACACTCTGTTGTTGAGTTGCTGTGTTGTAAAGATGATGCTCAGGGTTTAATATGATGTTTTTCATTTGATGAAGCACCCTTACACAGTCAACAGAAGAGACTCCAGATCAGTCTCCAGCCTTCTTGATCAGTTTGTTCAGCCTCTTTATGTCACCTGCTCTGACTTTTAAAAGATCTTCAACATCTTCCTACAAACACAGAATGACCTGTGTTTGCTCAAGAAGTCCAGTCTGCTCTGTCCCTTAAAAACAGCATGGCCGTCGTGTCTCCAGCTGTTGTGATGCTGCTGGCAGCTTCACTTCATTTACAAAGCTTTTGAAAAAGTTTCCTTCATTGAGAAAGTGGCCGTGTGATGTAATATCTTCATACTTTGTATACCTGTGTATCTTGTCATTAGATGTGTTTCCTCCACCTTTCACATGCCCGCAAGTGAAATCGTCTTGTGCTGCTAAAACACATTTAGCCTGCATTTACCTGATTAGCTGTTTTCATTTGATATAATAATTACCATGTCTGTGTCTGTGGTACACACTGTAATGGTCTGTGTGTCTTTGTGTGTGTGTGTTCAGTGATTATGTGAGCTATTAGCAGCTAAGTGGACTAGTGTCTGGCAGCATGCCCAGTCTGTTCCCTCTGGAGCCAACAAGCATGTCTTAAGATGGAGAGAAGGAGCAGCGCTGTGTCAATGTTTGGTTTCTGCTCTGGATTGAGTGTGTGTGTTTAAATGTGTGGCATTGAGATTGTTTTCCTTGTCTGCAGTGAAACATGTTTAGCAGTGTTTTTGATTGTTTTCCAAGGAAAGAAGAGTGTTTTTGACAAACTGTTTGGATTGCAGTGATTGTTAAATGTAAAATAGTCTCTTCATGTTACTTTTTTGAAACAGTAAATAGCTGCAATTTCTCACTTCCAGTATATTCTAAACTTACAGAAGTATCTGTATCCAGGCTATGATAAACCTCCCTCATATTCAAACATGCGAATAAGTATGTGCACACAGATCCACATGTGCAGTAAAGTATAGGATAGAAGTGACCTTGGTCCTGCCCGGGGGGCTTCAGCAGATGGAGAGAGGGGCAGAGGGCTCTGGCACGTTACTCTGTACCTCATATACACACATTCACACTCGTATGGACAAATGCTTGAGCTGGAGGGGTGACATTGTGCACATCTCAGCAGGCAGTGGAGTCTGCCTTTCGTTCCAACACAATAGCTTTATTTGGGGAGTTCAGACAAGAACATCTTTTTTTGGGAATATCACTATCAGCTGTTATAGATGATCTTTTACTTTCAATTTAAAAAAAATCTCTTTTGTTTATACGATGATACATCTATCAGAGGAATCCACACAAATCTGCTGTTTTTTTCTTTATTTCCTTTAACAGATGTACATTAGAGTGAAAATTAAGTTGCAGTTTTAATTTGTTTAGGTGACAGAAGAATTCATAAAATGCCATTTGCTAATTTGCAGTTTTTATGTTGGACAATTTCTAAGGAGCCTGTGCAAAGGCAGGGAAACGTGCAGCTACATATGTCCCTCCAAATTGGGACAGCACATTAAAAAAAAGCAGCTAACGAGACGAGAAGGAAGGCAGCACGAGGGAGGAGCAATAGGGAGGAAGAGGAAGGAGGGAACATTTGTGAGGCTACGACTCTTTGGAAAGGGAGTGCTGCCTGCCCACCTGTCTGCCAGGCTGCCAGCTGCAGCACACACACTAAAAATGTGCATGTGCATATGGTTGATGATGTACACACAAACACATTAATAAGTTCATGGAAACAGATTTACTACATACAGAAAAGCTTGTGTAAATTTTCAGAAGTTTGTTTCATGATCTGGGAGAAATTATTGATCGGATGTGTTTTATTTATTTGACATTCTGGAGTGTAATACGCTGGATATTGATTGTGGGTGTGATGAATTTTACATAAATGTTCTGAAATGTGCACAACAAGGTGAATACAGTGAAGTTTGGGGTGTAAAATGTACAATAAGTTGTATTATATTCAGTAAGTTTTAGGATTTCTGAGAGAAAAACAGCAGAAAAATCCAGAATTGTGGCAGAATTATCTCCATATTGCATTTATTAGCTGAGGCTGTGTTGGAGGAGGTTTTATTAGATCTGGATTCTCTGCAGCTTTTTATCACTTTTAAAATTGAGTCCTACAAGGATTTCAGATACATGTTTTGAATTTAAATACTCCTATCAAATATTTTTATCATAATTGAGAATGATCAGTGTATCCATTCTTGTGATAATTTAAATTTTCAAGTATATTTCCTTTTGATTTTGAAACATAACTGATCATGTTCACGTATGTTTTACTAGAAATTAAACAGTTTTTTGTCTGAGGAATGAAGCTGTTGCATGTTCTAGTTGTTTCTTTATTAAACAGAGAAATAATAGGAACTGCTCACAATTTCGAGGGCTTCCTTGTTGGTCTTCTCTTTAAAGACATTTTCCAAGGAAAGCAGTGAGACCACAATCCCCCTTTTAGTAATTTCATCACATGTGGCAGAGTCTTCCTGCCAGTGGCACTGCAGTTGTCAAAGCAGCTTGATGATGGGTGGTTGATGGTCAACCAATAAGAGGAAGTTTGGATCAAAAGAAGGGATTCTCACTCTCTTCTGGCTCATGAGGAGCTTTAATCTACAAGCGTGCGGTATGAGAACACCCTGAAAGTATTCCACTCCACAAGACAACAGATGTGATGCAAGGAGATGATCAGCTGAAGTCCACAATCAGTTATTTAGTTGTGTTAGCTGTTTTATTCTACTTACTATACAGAAACACCACTAATAAGTTGTTTTTGTGGTACCTAGTAGGTCAGTGCAGTTATGTGTCAGCAGAATAAAGAGCAATGGACAAAATGCACATCCCAGAGGAGCTCATGTGCTCTGTTCAATGAAGATAAAGTCTTTTTCCTGCTTATACTGACAGGAAGTCCAGTTTCAGAGTAAAACTCTGAGCAGACAAAGTTTCAGTAAAAGCTGCTGTGGGTTGATGGTGTTAAAGACTGATGAGAATTGAATGAAAGAATAGGCATTTTTGTTATCATTTTTGGTTCTGAATAAAACAGAAAAAGGAACATTTTTAAAGAGGCCATTTCATACAAATTTCAGAACTTTGTGGTTATTTCTTAAGTATTAACCTGTAATATAAAACATTTTATATTTAAAAAACATCAGGAAGCACTTATTAACAGACCTTTTAATCTATCTGCATTAAAATTCGGGTTGTTCCGGCTCCTAGCCTATGAGAGCAAGGTATAGTGTTTCCTGCCCCACTGCACATGGCAACATCAGACGCTCTTTCTTCCTGTTTGCTACATCTTATGCTAACAGCTTTTAGCCAGCAGCATGCTAGGCCTTGTTTCAACTGCGGGAGCTGATGAATACTAACGAGCAAAGTAGTTGTGATGAAACAGATACAGGTCGTTAGAACTCGAGAGAACTCGGGTGTTATCACCACCTGCGTAGTTTGAGAGATTAAAACTGAAAGAGAAGTTGTTGACCTGTTTTCACACCCACTATGAAGGTAAGAACACCTGTGGAGCTAAAATATTCAACAGAAACCTCAGAAAAACAGTTTTTAATGGAATTTATCTGTAATTTTAATGTTTTATTTGAAATTAACTTAGTTTTTTGTAATTCAATCACAAACCTCTGCTTCAGTCTTCAGCTCAAAAATTAAATAATAAATTATTTCTTTCTGATATGTGACATACTGTTACTACAATGCGTGGAATCTGACACACTCAACTCCATGGTAACACATCCAAACATAAAACATGATAGGAATTCATTCTAGTTAAATTATTGTCTAATGACAATGTGCACAGACGTAAGAAATTCTAAGAACTTTTGACACTGAACACAACTTGTTTTAAGATACTTTTGCCATTTTACATTTTGGATGTATTATATTATAGTGTGTCTTATTTAATGTTAGATTTCTCATGAGGCCTTGAGGTAGTGTTCAGTATTCATCATGTAATTTCCTAAGAAGTTTTAAACAGTGTAATTTTTGTGTTGATGGAGTGTAATCACAGTCTCTGTCTTCAGAGTCCAGGCCAAGATGTCAGTGAGCAGGGACAGAAATGTGATAAGATGAGCGAGGTGGGGTGTAAATATGAGTCAGAATGAGGTTATTTATCTTATTAGAAGATAAAACCAAGGCAGCCTAATGCACACACGTGTTCACTGTTGTATACACTCAAACAAAACCACGCTTATGATCACACACACACACGGGAACAGTGAGGGCCAGTGCGGTTGAGTTAGCTAGGAGTGGATCTGTGCAGAGATGTCTTCCAGATGAATAGGTGGTAATGAGCGTGTAGTGGAACTGATTCCCCCACATTTCTCCTCCTCTTCGTAACCCAGACTCTCCCTCCTTTTCTCAGGGATCAGGTGTGCAACACATGGCCTCTCTCCCACTTTGTTCTCTTGCTCTTGGAGCTCTGTTTCTCTGTCCTTCTTTTTACCCTCTTCTTCCTGCATCTGCTGCACTAACCCAAAACTTTCCCTGAACTGACTTTTCAAAAGGCTGTTATTAGCTTTGTTGTGAGCATGAATCAATAAAATACACTTACCTGCACACCTACATTGGGTAACAACCTCGCAGTCGGCCACACGGTCTGCTCGTGTTCACAGAAAGGTAGTTCTTTGAATAAACCAAGCAGGATTATATTTTCCAACAGCGCTCCTCCTTTCATGTGCCTCGGCATTCAGGAAAACCCCAGGAACAATGACAATATGTAAATAATGACATCTTTGACAATGAAAGCAACTAAAGGAGCAATCTGAGTTTGATTGAAGAGAAGAGGTCAACAGACAGAGACACAGAAAAGAAACGGGGTGATTACATGATTGAAAGATGTGCCAGTTACAACAACGAGGCTGAAAAAGTTTAACATGCACTTCAAGTATCTGGCCATGTTTTTTGGTTAGACATTTCTGAACACATGGATCCATGTGCGTCTGCTTTTTTTTTTTGCTCACACTCGGGCTCGTCCAGGGCAGGTCCTCGGGGATGGAGGCACTTGAAGGAGTGACTGCCTAATGAGGGAGAAAATCTGTTTTACTGTGGGACAGGAGGCACAGCAGCAATCAAAACAGATTGTATTTACATTACACATGCACTAATTAAAGATGTAATTGACATCAACAAGGAAAATCTTAGTATGACATTTAATCATTTCTAAACTGTCCTCACTTGAAATCCTGAAAGTGAAGACATCTTACAAAAGTCATCTCATGGTGTTTGTTCTGTCTGATGGGGCCCTTTTCATTAAAACTCTTTTATGCAAAAACAGTCCTAATATTTAAAATACTAGAAGCCATCCAATCTAAACAAACTGTTTATTCCACTTAGACCAATAGAAGTATTTCATTATAAACTTTTTCACTTTAAACATAAAAAACACAGACATTTTAAGAAATTATTCTTGCAAAAGGTTGTTTTTATTATTTTAATGATTAACCATCTCAAGGCAGGTGTTGCAGCTTAGCAACAGCTAAATATTGTTACTAAAACTTAATTTGAGCCTAAGAGGGTTAAATCACACTTTAACATGTTTCTAAATGACATGATTTTACAACAATATTATCTTCTAAATGGCCACATTTTATTAGAAATTAAGCACAAATGTGTGAAAATTTTTGGATTAATTTCATGCAACATGATAAAAAGTTTGGGACATAAGCATGAAATTTTGGTGTAAAACACGATATTTTAAGCTGAAATTATAAAAATAAAATGTGGTTTATGATCCACTTGTACTTATGCTAGACTATTGTTTTGAATAATTTTAGAAGGTCTTAACAAAAAAATAGTATTTTGCAAGAACACAGTTTTATTGTTGTAGCATTGGAGGAGGGACACCTGAACACACAGGGACACACATTTACAGGTGTCGTTATCCAGGGATTATGAGGGAGTGTGTTTTCTGATAAAGAATTAGTGTTTGAGTTTGGGATCTGTGCAGGATTCAGTCTGTGATCAGCATGACCGGCCTCAAGAGAAGACAAAAAAACTCCTAAAGGTTAATACGAGTTATCATAATTCACTTCAAAGAGTTAGCACTGGACTAGACTGATTTAAAAGAATGGAATAATTGTATTCATTTAATTCTAAGCATCTAGAAAATGTGGATGCAGGGCAGAAGGTGTGATTTGTTAATCACAGGATGGAGGGATATTACGCCTGTGTGACAGCGTGTGGGGGGTTGATAAAGGAGGGAGGAGGGCTGCTGTGTTTGGGTTTGGGATCAGAGAGGAGACCAATGTGTGAACAGCACTCCATAAAGCACACAGATTATCAGGTCAACACACACACAGACACACTTACTGAACTAAACAAAAGAGGACCCACTGAACTCACACGAACTGAGAGAGATGCCATCGGATAAAAGCTGCAGGAGGGATGAAAAACACGCTCCAGGAGAGCCGAGCAGAAAGGAAAAACAAGCAATTTCATCCATTTTCTTTTGATAATCAAGAATTTAAAATATAATTATATCAAATCTTTCTACTTGCACAGATAAGTTTTAAAAGATCACAAAATATGAAATGTTTATCTGTAAGGTAGCGCAACGTGAGGGGAAATCTATCCGAACATGTCCCCACCTACTGACCAACTGCTGGAACTACAGCATGCAAAAACAGTCTAACAGGCCTTGAAATATATAGGATGAGAAAAATACATGAAAAATTACTTCAGGAATCATTAATGTTAATAAAAACCTTGTTATTAGGAATCTGAACATCATGATAAAAAGTAGCTGCAGACATTCACATAAACATAATTTGATCTAATAAAAGCAACATTCACTTCTGCACAAATGATTTGACACTGAAATAAACAAACATTAAACATGAAGCAGGTGTTTTTATTTTAGATTTAATTCAACATCAGCTGCTTTTCATAAACTTTGAGACAAAGATCAATATAGATTTTTACTGAAACATGCAGCATAAAAAACTATCTGCTGCAGCAGCTGAAGTGAAACAATTTGTTTAGTTGAAACATTTAAATCAATAAAAGTCGAAGCTTGATCATATTTGGAGCATATTTAAACATGAAAACAAAAATCTACACAAATGTTTACATTAAATACATTTAAATCTTGATGGATCTTTATTATTGGAAATAGAATTGTGTGTTGACAAGATCATTTTACAGTTTTTATCGTGTGAATCTGAATATTTTTAGAAGTTTGATTGAACTGACAGTTAAAATGGCTTCTGTGCCTCTGTATATCAGTTTAATGTTTTAAAATGGTGATAAAAAGCATCAGAATCTGCATCCGTGGATGTTTTTAAAAAAAATTTTGTGCCTCACTGCAGTATTTTGATGAGTTTAAAGTGCTGTGTGTTTGACTTCAAAGAAGAAAAAAAAGCAACAATGCATGAGTAAAAAAAAAAAAATGTTTAAAATTTTCTGAACAACTGCTCTCTGTGTGCTGGGAGACAGATGGATGTGATGTTGGCACAGAATCAGAGTGAGCATCAACAAAGAGATCTGACTACCAAACACAGACGTGCACACCTCTGTGTTGTGCTCTTACAGCTTATACAATAACCTTTTTTTTTAGGCATGTATTAGCGAGCGTACCTTTTTTCAGCATGCTGTTCAGTGAAACCTGCAGCTCTGCAGTGATGAACAGTGAGTGAGGCTCTGCGAAACAAGCACATCACTTTAAAAAGCCAGTAACACTGTGTGTATTTATTGTCTTGTGTGTATCTGTGTGTGTATGTTTAAAAATACTCAACAATCTAAACAGGTTTTCCTGTTGCCTCTTTCAGCCTCAACAGAAGCAACAGCTGCAATTAGCCCTTTGTGGCTAAAAACCAGTCTGATTAGACGTCTCGTTAGGCATCGTTAAGGCTTTTACTAACGGGGCGCATAGATAATGAGCCTGCCCACTGAACAACCAAGACACTAATCATAGGATAAAACACCTACGCACTTAATTGAAGGCAAGAGCGTAGAACAGCTGAAAGGAGGCACTTTATGGAGAGAAGCTGGAGAAAAGCAAAGGAATATACAACAGGAAACAAGGGCTAAACTTTGTCAGGCTGATTATATTGATCATGTACAAAGCTCAGAATCTCAGAGGATTTGTTAATTAAGTACAAACTTTTGTCAAGATGAAAACATTTTAAATGTTGTTGCTTTTATTCAGACTTAGCTTTTTATTAACTGGCAAACCAGGGCTGATAAATATGAGAAAAACATGATGATGAAGTTGAGACGTTACCTACCGACTAGTTGATCATCAGATATCAGCAGCTGATACCTAGTTTATTCAGAATAAAAACCAAAATGGATTGATACCGTCTTTAGACAACTTTAATCTAATACACTTTTTAGAGGCTTATGCAAACATTGTTTTATAATCATGTACATAGCTGTAGATTTTCTCATTACACACAATTCTATTTGCGAGAACAGCTGTATCACTTCCAGCTTGGGACACTTAATGCAGAAACATCATAAATTTTCTGCTGAAAGAAAAGTGTATTAGGAGGTTAACATCAGGTTTAAATAGTGTCTACAAAACAAACTTTGAGTACAGTAGTTGTTTTAATCACACTTGAATTACTGCTTTGTTTTCTGCAACTTCACTAGTGCTAAAAATTAAGATTGAAACTCCATTATCTTCAGGTAAAACTGAGTTCAGGAACCCTCCAGTAACTCATATATAGATGTTTTAATTGCTCACTAGTCTCCGTCCACCAAAACACCTTCATTGAATAGTTCTAATAAAGAATCTGTTCTCAGCAGGTGAGCTAATGTAAATAATTCTTAAAGGTGTAACTAACTTGACACATTCTTTCACCTCTGTTCCCTTCACCTTGTGCTTTATTGTAACAACACACAACCACACGTGTTCCTCTCCAGCAAAAGCATTAGCATGTTTTTCAGATTAATACAATGTTAAGTTACAAACCCATAACAGATGTATGCAAATGACTGCAGCAATTTACCAAAACAAAGCTGGCACCACTGTCACATGAAGTGAAGGGGAAGGTTAGACCGACGTTGTGTACTTGTGTTTGTGCATATAAAAAATAAAGGTTAAGGTGATCAATTAACAGAGTTAAATCTGTTATTGTTTTGTATGTTACAAGTTATTATGTTGATTTTTGTTTTGGG
This sequence comes from Pachypanchax playfairii, assembly GCA_006937955.1. NCBI lineage: Eukaryota > Metazoa > Chordata > Actinopteri > Cyprinodontiformes > Aplocheilidae > Pachypanchax > Pachypanchax playfairii. Next base: position 147,344 of record SSNP01000006.1, on the reverse strand, counting down.
GTTTTAAAAATGAAGTAAATAAAGGTATAAAACAGCTTGAAAAGGGGAAGAGACACTATGTTTGACTTGGCAGTGTAGGTGTGAACTCTGGGAAAAGGCTAAACATGAAAAACAGAGAGCGAGAAGGTCAGCCAGCAGCTTAAATGGAAGACATTTACAGCACCAATAAGATTGTATGTATGCACACAGAAACACAAATTTAAATTCAGATGAGCCAGTGTCTTTGCTGGAATAATCACACAAGTGAGAACATCTGGGGCACTTTGAGACTGAATCCAGGCTCGATGCGTTGATGATGGCGTGTGTTTGGGCCCAAATGTCACAGAGTTCAGCTCCTCTTATTGTCCTTTAAATGAAAATTACCTCAAAATTAAATTCTTTTTTATTTGCAACATAATTTGAATTGATACCAACTGATTTTAGGGAAAACATTATAAGATTTGGTGATATGTGCAGGTGAAAAACCCATCTGAGATCTGTGCTTTGCTCTGAAATGTTGTCGATAAGGCCTTAACATCTGAAAACGCTAATTATATGCAGAAAGAAGCTGGAGTGGCCACTAAAAAATGTCCGGTTGTCATGGTTACAGAGGCACTCACACCAAAGGGAAGGTCATTGTAAACACAGTAGAGTCAAATTGGCAGACATGTCACAACTCTGTCACTTTCCCTCCCGGCTATGAGACAAACCAGATCTCTGCTGGTCAGGAAGTTCAGGTAAAGGTTTTACAAAATAATTCATATTAATTACATGATCACACTGATGGTATGGTGAATAATGCAGATAATTCTCAAGGTTGTAAAGGTCAGCTATACCACACTAAGAAATAAATCAAATTTGGAAAATTATATAATTTATACTTTATTTGCTTAAATAATTGGGTTAAAGAAGCTGTAAAAAACATTTGAGCATAATACTGGTTTGGATCATGCTTCAAATCCCTTTCACTGACACCTTTAAGTCCATAAAATAAATAAATCAAACTACCCAGGTGTTAGTAGAGTGGTCATTAGGAGGCTGCACTGCCAGCCCAGCATGTGACACTTAATATTATGATTACATTTATTGTTTTTTTTCCCATTTATGTGATTTTTTGTCCTATTTTCACCTTCTCATCACATTAAACGATTCTTTTTAATTAAACATTTACACACTTTATATGAGGAATAAACACCAGAAAAACTTTTCTGCTCTTTGTAAGTATAATATTTATTATTTTATATTGATTTTTTTTTTTTACAAAAATGGAACGTCATGCCAAAGATAGCAATAATAATTTTAGAGGTTTATGACACTTGTCAGGATTATTTAACTTCCTAATCTCATGTTTAGATTAATAAGTGGTTCTATTTGTTTGTTGTTGCGACATGCTGCTGGTGCCACAGCGCCAGTCGGCCTGCTGTGCATCCAGTGTTTACTGCAGAGGCCTGTGAGGCATCTTAAAGTGTGATCATTAGGCAGCCACTTGTGTAGGTGTTCTTGCAGGAAATCTTGTCAGGCAGATACCTGCTGTCTAATTAGCCAGCCAGAACACACACTTGCTCAAGGGGAAGAAGCAGCCAGTGGATGTGCTGTGAAGTGAGCTGGTCAGCTGCTCAGTGTGTGTGTAAAGGAGTGTGTGTGCTAATAATGACCCGAGGCTCAACCTGCTGTCGTGAACACTAACTTGTGACTCGATGCCTTTGTTCACCCTGTAACATCTGGCTCTGACCGAAGGCTGTGACTGTGTTTGAAATGTGTTCAAGCCGAATGGCCCTTCACTCAAAGAGTGTGTGAAGCGAGCCTGGTGAGGACTAAGGCGAGGAGTTGATCATCATTGTGGAAACCTCTGGGGGGGCTGGAAGCCCCTTCTGTCAGCTGGGCTCGGCAGCACTTCCCCTCGACTGCCTTCACACACACACGCACACACACACACACACAAGGTCCCTCCAGAGAACCAGATTAGGGTCTAAGCAAGTGTAAGCAGAACAATACCCCAATGTGTGTTTGTGCAGCCGTGGCTAATTGTGTTCATTTGCTGCTCAAGTTGAGACAGTGAGGACGCTGTAGAGTTGTGTGTGTGTGTTTCTGCATATAAACAAAGGTGGGAAGAAGAAAGAGTGATAGAGGGAGGATGGAACAAGGACAGATGAGTAAAAGTGTGTTTGCAATGTGAGGCCATGCAGGTAATCCTCATTACGGTGAGTGTGTGTTATGTGTTTAGGTGTGTGTTGTTCTCTCTTCATACATCTGCCTGGCATTGCACATGTTACACACTAAGATGCACTTGCTATGGTCCTTGGAAACACAAACACATGCTCCCTGGCATTTTGCATGAATTAACAGCACTTAGAGGAATTAAACACTTATTTAACTTAACCTTTGCACAACGCACGCTCCCAACAGCAACGCCCAAAGTTACTTCAGCTGAAATTCATTAAAAGGTCAATGTCTTTATATACTACCATATCATATATCATTGTGGATGTATTAATGAAAAGCATTATTTGTTACATTCAGAGACTGTAAGAAACAGCTATAAAGTACCTGTTGGTCACTTGTCTTATGTCTCACAGACATGAGACAAGCAATTTAATCACATTCCATCCGAATATTTGAATTAAATGTATTTGGAGAATGAATTTGAGTTTATGGGAAGGAACTCACTTATACTGAGGGCCATCATTTAATCAATGGTATTAGTCTGAAACTGGAGTCCCTGCAGAAAACCCACACACTGACGAGGAGACATGCAAACTTTGTACAGATAGTTCACCAGCTGAATTTTAAACCCAGGGAACAGAGCTTCCATCTGCTTCACCGTACGGCACTAAGTCATGTCTGATTGCTTTCTATTTTGCTTCCAAGCAGCAAGAGTGTCTTGTAATGTTTTTAAGTGGTCATGATCAGTGTTTCTCCAGATTCCTTTCAGCTGTTTCTTTGGACTTTGACTACTTTTCACTCATCTTTTAGCACTTGCAGCTGACTACAACAGCATATTGTCCAATGTGTTATTTAAAGTGATGGACAAAAGAAGAAGTGTGAAGCCTTAAAGCTATTTTCCAGCACCTGACAATCATTTCTTTAAGAAATGAGAGAAAATCCATCAAAAACCTGAAACAGGACCCAAGAGATGCATCACCATTAGGCTGATCATTAACTATATAACAAGCTTTCAGCTCTTTGGGAATCACTGTGTTGATGCTGAAACCCTTTTCTCTGTCAGCCTGGGATATCTTTAATATTTTTATTGATTAAACTTCATTTGACAGTTGGAAGGTTGTCAGTTCAATCCCAGTTTCTCCCACTATTACCGAACAAGACTCCCTTGAAAACGCATAGTGTATCTCAATAGGACCTACCCTGTAAACTAAAGGTAAAAAACTGATTACAAAATGTTTGGTTGTAGTAATCTTAAAATCTGTACAGTATATATGTTATATTGGTCATTAATAATGTAAGATGTGAGGTACTTTGTCAGCAACAAATTCCAGACAAAGTTTCAGAACACATTTTAGATCAGGTACACTTTAGAAAGCTGGACAGTGAAATATAAAGTTTTCCACCACACAACAGCCTTGAGCTGTGTCTCAGTAAACACGCAGTCAGTAACATTTGATGACCATAGTTTATTTGGACTGTCAAGTTATTTAATTCCTAATTTTTGTTTTAGCTTTTGAGATAAATTTTTAGATTTCTTTTGAGGCTTTGAACAAAACCACAATTGTTTTACCTTTTACCACGAGGAACTTCGGTGTGGCTGTTTGTCTTTAAAAACTGAACAATGGAGGCCAATTGTTGGTACAGTAGTCCCAGTGAGACCAAATATGAAACAGAGGCAAATCAATGGCAAATAATGTCATCTTAGAAGGTCATACCTGGACCTTTTGGCTTTGTCAATACGATCACATGACCATGCGCACACACACACACATCATAATTACAACAAAAATCATAAATACACGCAAGCCATTTGACGCCTTTCTAACATTTCTAATGATAAAACGATAGGCACACATGCAAACTGCAATAATAAACTTGCACTTTGTGTCTGTGCACCTCCCTCACGTGTAAACTCTGCAGGCTACTAAGCGGTATTAAACCTCCCTGCCTGGCCACGCTGTGGTTTCCCTGAAGCTAAGTGTCCCTTTCTCCTCCCTGCCCAGGGTGAGTGAAGAAGAAAACAAACAACTAAAGAGACAAACAGCAAGAGCCACTTAGAGCCACTTAAAGCCAAGGCTCCTTCCCACAGCGAAACATTTCCCTAGGGCTACTGATGTCCTCCTGCCATGGTGGGAGACAGAAGGAGCAGAGAAACCAACTGAACAGAAATCTGGGAAAGGAAGTCAAGAATAGAAGAAAAGAGGTAGAAAGGAGAAGTTTCACATGGAAAAAAAGTAAGTGGACATGGTTCAGTTAGGAAGTTACTGCTTTTCCCTTCTCCTGGCCTCCTGGCAAGTCAGGAAGAGTCTCTTTTATGAGAACTGACAGTTACTTGTGGAGACCAGACGCCCTTCTGAGTGAACCTGGACTGATATTTAAGGAGAAAAACCCGTCTCTACTGCAAGGCACACAATATACATCACATTTAATAATTTTACTCAAACTTTTTATCTACAATGTAAAAAGTTCAATAATTTCTTTCTTTGATTTCATAAAAACATATTTTTTCTTTTAAAAAAACCATCCAGCTCATTGTACGATGTTTTTATGTAAAGTCATTAATTAGATTAGCTGCTTTGGTACTAACATGTTTGTCATCATCATGAAGATTCAGACTGAATCTGTGAAACCTGACTTCTGTCGTTCAGAGCACTTGTCATTGAAAATTAAAAAAGAAAATATTTCTGCATCAGTTGGGAATGAGAATTGATCGAAAACATGATTAAAAACTGAACAATTTTAATATTATTTGTTCATATTTTTCATGTTTTCTGCTTGGTGAGAAGTACACAAAGGCCAGTGGCATTTCAAAAGTTTTAATTTTAAAAACTAACAAGCTCTGCATCCCTATTTTACTTTCTGTTCCCAATTATTTGGGTGTTTTCCACATATTTTTGCTTCTAGTTTTTGTTCTTTTCCACTCTGTACCCACCCTTGTTTCCTGTATTTGGCCTCCACAGCTCATTCCCCCCTCCTTTGCCAGTTTTGTCCCCCTGACTGTGATCCCAAAGGTCACCTCTCCCCTGAGAGCCCTGTTTACCTGAACCGCTCCCCTCTTTCTGACATTCACCTACTTGGAGACAGAGGGAGAAAAGGGGACAAACAAATGTAGCTATTCTTGTCTTGGAGGTCAGTTTCTCTTCAAAACTAAATGTCAGCTTTCTGTCAAATTCAAACTCTGCGTGACAAGATTATAATTCATTTTCATGTTCAGTTTAATGTGGACAAATAAAAAAAATCATGTTTCCAATGACACTAAGAAAAAATCCAAATGTTTTAACATTTTTCTGAATAAGTGCATGCCCTTTAAAATAACTGATGATTCGTCTCTAAGAAATGACAAGAGAGATTTTATTGAGGCCACTTTAAAACAGCCTTGAATAAAAACATAGCAGGATCTAAGACATCAGGAATGTGTACTTTGTGTATCTGCGTCCATCATTGATTTACCCACAAAATGACACTTAAAAGATGAGAAGTGCTGCTTTTTTCTTAGAGGAGCTTTTAAGAAAAAAGTTTGAGTGCAAACCATCTTGACACAAGGGATGAGTGTGTAAAACTCTTATCTACATACAGTCACTGATATTTTTCAAATATACAAAAATCAATATAAGCTTCTGTAGCCTTGCACTGTGTGTGATGTGCATGATTTTGCTGCCACGTAATACAGCTAACATGTTTAGGTTGAGTGTTATACGTGCTGATGGTGACCCAGACCCCCACAGGGTTTATCCCGCCTTCAGGCCTTTCCCTCCCTGGGTTAGGACAGTAGGACAGGGTCAAACAGACAAACCTACACCCCCTGCTCCACAGAGGCCTGCCAGGGCCATCAGGATCCATTACCAGGATGCCACACACTGCAGTTTTCTTCTTTTTAACACTTTGCAATTGACAAGTGTAACAGCACAAACCTGATTAAGGATAGCACAGATGGGACATTTCCTTATTAACATCATTTAAAAATGTAGCATTCCAAAATTCATCATCACATATAATGAAACCTTTCCATCCACACAAACAAATAAACATGCCTGCCAGTGAATCAGGCCACCAGCAGCTCCAGACAGAGATCTTTACTTCAAACAGACACTCTCAGAGGGGATGACCTTCTGGGAGTCTGTGGGGTGTTTGTGTGTCTTTGTGCATTTTTATCTACACTAATTACATAAATTGTAAAGGATTTTTAAAAACGTTTTATTTCATTATCAAAAATTCTACATAAATCAGTTCTGTGAAGTCAGAATATTTTAACAAATATTTGTTCACCTGGTTGCAGATCTTTGGACAACAGTTACATCTTGAACCCAAAATGTTTTCGGAAGCATCTTTAATCCTATAGCTTATTGTATTTGTGTGATGGTGGTTTCATCCACACTTCAGTTTTGATGTTTTGAAGCTCTTTGTTGAGACAAAATGCATCAAACTGAACTGTAAATCAGACCAAACATGGAGGGTCTTTGCAGAGTTTTGGCGAGATCTTCATGTGTGTGGTATGAACACGATGAGCTTCCTATTAAACATGAGAATGTGATAGTTCTATGTTAGTTTGGAATATGCAGCGAGCATCTCGTGCAGTGGCATGTCTTGGTTATTTAGAGTTAGAATGTGAACTGATTCCTAATGCCTCGCCACTCTGTAACATCTTTCCAGCATTGCTTGATTTTCCAGCACGTAGTTCTGTCCTAACATGCTCTAAGACAGTGCTGAGCCGCGGGCGTGGTGTGATCATGGGTGTAGGTGGTTGGATCTTCCTGAAACCTGACAGCTAATGTACAGCCCTTGGTAAAAAATCAAATGTCTTGGATGAGAGAAAAGGAGGAAAAAGTATTTGGAGAGTATCAAGAGTGTAGCAAGAGAAAATTATCAGGAGCAGGAGGTCGACTCATCAGTCTGAGACAGACAGAAGTGAAAGTGAAAGGACAGAGAAAAATGTGAAAGAGGACTGAGACAGTTCAGACAGCAGGATCAAATGTGAAGGAAGAAATATAGAAAGAGCCAGAGGAAAGAAGATTGAGTCATCACTGTATCCTTGGTTGCTCTCTATTCAGTTCTTGGCTTTTGCCATCAGTGTGTCTGGAGTGTCAGCTGTGGCTGGTTAACAAGCTTCACCCTCAGCAGCCCATTATCTAGAGCATGGCAACTGGCCCATACCTGCAAGGTGTGTGTGTCTGAGTGATTCAGAGCGTGGCAGCTGTGTTTTACCTGCGAGCATCTTCGGGACACTCTGTTCATCTGTAATGGAGCAGAGGAGGAGGACTGTGGGGCAGCTGAAGGAGAAAACTGATATCCTCTGTGTCCCTCTAGTCTGTTTCTCTCTTCTTCACTGAAGAAGGGAAATGTGGACATTTTTTGTAGCTTCTTAGAGGACAGAGAGGTGACAGTGTGCTAGAGGCCAAATGAAGCTGGCAGATGTACAGTTAGACAGGCTGGATGCAGGCATGTTTGCATGAATGAATGTTCAGTGTACGTACAAGAATGTCAAGGACATTTATCATGCAGAAAATAAATGAATATCGAGACAGGAGTGATGTAAAGAAGATGACTTAGATGTGTATTTAAAAGAACAAATACAATTTATTTTGCTTGCAAAATCAACCAAATGTGAGTGAAACTGTAAACATTTATGAAATTGTGTTGATTATATTATATACAATATAACATTCTCAAAGCAGTTTGTTTCTTGCTGTGTCTTTATTACATAAAAGTGGAGACAAAAGTCAACATACCAACAAATTGGACATATTCCAAAAATAAGTTTACTTCCGTTTAAAATTTAAATACTACAGTTTAACTATTCCTCAGCACTCGTAGTTTCTTGAGCAGAAATTCTATATCAAAAACCAGCGGAGCGTCTAAGAAGTGCTTTAAAGTGCAGTACCATTGAAAGCTTCATTAGACTCTCAGCTTCCATTATACTTCCATTCAAAGATTGTTAACCTCTTTCATAAAAAATTACAATATAATAATTACAATAATATGATATTTTCCCACAGGTCCTTATGTGTCAACAGGCTGAATTTACTCTATACAATCAATATTTGAATAAAATGTCAATAGCTGTAATTGACGAGATGTTTTGGGGAAAAGAACTCAAGTGGTCTTATTCAGGCTGCTGCTATTTGTTGTCAACAGGCAGCAGATTTTCCACATTTCTGCTGTTTGTTAGATTGTTTTAATTAGTCCACAATACAATGTGATTTTAGTTTAATTAGTATTTGTGTTTTTGCTAAGTGGACCAACAAATGATTTGTTTTCATTAAGGAAAGTTTACTTTCTAAATGTGCAGGAGCTTCACACAAATAGGTAAGTTAGGATTTTAGAATTTAACTCACTTTGAGGGAAAAAAAATCAGCCCGAGAAGTTCAAGTGTGCATGTGTAGAAAAGGATTTGTGATTAATATCAGCACAAAAAAAGAGGTTAAGTTACACAGGCATACTAAAAAGTATTTTATGAACTTATTACTGATATAAAACCAACAACATCAAACAGTCAATTTAAAATATTTGGTTACAATAGAAGTAAAATAACTAAAAGCTTTGCACAGACATGAACTGGCTTTAATGAGGTAAATTTTAATTTAGTTGTCAGCTATTTTTAAACTTTACTTTGAGAATCTGCAGCAAAAGTTTTTCAATTGTGTTCAAGTAAAATGAGCACACATGCACAGTTATATTGTGCATGTGTGTTGTAATATTTTGATCTGTATTTTTCTTGTTTTTATTCATAGACATGCTTCACTTAGACCATTTATGGTCTCTAACCAACTAATTGCATGTGAAAAGTAGTTGTGAGGAGTAAATAAATGCTGTTGGTGGTAAATGTGGAGTAAAATCCTTTGGCTCATGTTATTTTCTTTTCACTCTGTGACCAGAAGAAGTTCTTCTGCACTGGTGCTCAACCATCCATCCTTTCAAGCAGAAAACTGGTGCACTCACACACAGACATTCTTCCCACCTACCCACACACTCCTCCAATACATGCACACACACACCTACTTCCCACCCTCCAACCAAATGCATACACTCTCACCATCGGCCACACCAGCGGAGGCCTTAGGGCTCAGCCATCTGCTGCCCACCCAGCCCGTCTCCTCCCCTCTGAAGTACCCGCCTTCCCAGCATATGCAGCCCTTGCCCTGGGTAAGGTGGCAGGGGCACTGGCCTTGGCCTTGGCCCTGGCCAAGAGAGGGGTGAAGGAGCACATATGTAGTCCAGACGGTGTGTGAGAGGGAGGGAGGAGGGGGGAGGAAAGACACTGAGACAAATCAAGGATTAGATTTCTCTCCTTGAATCATTACATATGGCTTCTTCCTTGTGTGTTCACACCAGCGCGGTGGCCACCAAGGTCGGACCCTGCACCTGCAAAGGGCTTCTGAGGCCTCAAGCATGACAGCTGAGAACGAAGCAGAGAGAGGGACACATGCAGGGAAGGAGGGGGGGTGATTATGGGGCTTGGCACTGTCATGAACATATCTGTTTTTTTCTTTTCACTTTTTTCTGTCCTTCACTTCCTATGTCTGTCTCTTCCCTCTGTTAAATACTGCCTCAGGGCATTCTCCACCACAAAAGGCAGGAAAAATGAGCATGGCACTTTAATCTTCCCATCATCCGTTCTATCTATCTATCCAACCCTCTGTCTTCATTGTATGTGTGTGCGTGTTTGCAAGACAAGTGGGCATTTTGTTTCAGCACTAACAATAATTAGACTGAATATTCCAGAGTCATCCATATTTCATGAATTTTCTTTTGCATGCACAGGCAAAGCACCACTCTGCTATTCTCTTTTGTCTTCCTGTGCCTCTTAACACATTCCAGGAAACCCAGCGCTCCTGTCACTATTCAATAGGAAATTTGGCCAAAATACTTTGGAAACGTGGCAAAAATGCAGGTGTAGCATCAGTCAGTTTCTGTTGTTTCCCCAACAAGTTAAAGTGTGACAAAGCTGAGTTTCTAAAAGTTTGTGAGTGAACACCCTGCTTCAAAAGCAGTGCAAAACTACACAGAAGAAAAACTACACATTAGCATGAATTCCACTTCATCTGGAAGCTCTTTTATTCCAGATCCTCTTGAATATTCTTATTATCTTTATTTGAGGACAATAAAACTGGTTAAAGTATGCTGCTGCATAAAAAAAGATTATAAACCATTTTACAGTTTCCGTAATGTTGTAAAGTAACAAGTAAAATTGAAACTTTACACGTTTTGTTACCTCATAACCCTCATCAGTCTGTTAATCAGTTTTCTATACTAAATTTTAATTCAAGGACTTTTAAAATGTTCAATGATTTTAGCATGATTAATCTGAGACTAGAGATCTGACTTTCAAAACAACATTTTGCAAAAGGTCTCAAGGATTTATTAGCTTGTTTAAATGCTTTTTTTTCACAGTTATTGTCATATGTTGGGAGATATGTGCTAAATTAATAGAAACAAGGTAAAAAGGAGATGCTCACATAGCAGAAGAAGAAAAACAGACCAAAGCAGAAGGATTCCTGGAAGTTTTGTGTTTGGTTCATTTTTAGAAAGTCCGTGAAATGATGAAAGAAAATGTTATTGAATATTAAAGTAGTAGACAAGGTAAGACAACACTTGAATTTGGTTAACTTGTTATAAGAACTAAACCAAAACAGATTTAAGTGCTAGAACTAGAGACTGTGGGTTTTTTATGACATGATGTACAGCATCTGATAAAGCAGGATGGAAATGAAGTCTAGCATGTGTGAGATGATGGGATGGTATTTTGTTTGAGGAGTTTCTTACTGATTTTTTCAGTTACAGGTTTTGATGAGGTCGAGGGATCCAAGGAGCCAACCAGAAGAACAAGAGCAGCACAGGTGAGTCCAAGTGATGGAGTTTCATTCCAGGCTGAAATGTGTGTTTTCAGCAGATGAACTGCAGAGAGGCGTTCAGGGGATTTTCTTCTCTCACACTTGTGATGTTTTCTGGAAGAATTGGTGAAAACTGTCAAATAAAAACTTAAAGAATTTTTTGAAACAAATAATTTCAGTAATTATCGAGTATTCTTATATTTATACATTTGGTTTCATTTTTTGTAAACCATTTTAAAGCAGAAAAAACAGGCTTTACCTGCTTTGTTGTTCAACTGATGGAAATTTTCTCTACAGATGCAAAAGAAAATTTGAAAACTAAAATGAAGGACATCTTTTCTATAGCTGACTTTTAAATTGCTTTTAAAGCAAAATGTATGTTGTTAATGAGTTTTAGACACACATCTTCTGTCAGAAACCTAAACCATCTGTACTGGAAGTTTTTTGTTGTTGTATTCCTAAACGATTGATCTCACATTAAGTTTATCGATAAAAACCAACTGTCAACTGACAGCTGAGCCTAAAAACTGAGAAGAGATTTATTCTGTCATATGGTACAAAACTAGTATCATTTTGCCCAGACGTTTTTGTTGTTATTGTTGTTTTGCTGCTATTCTAGATATATAATATTTAATTTTGATCTGACAGAAGATTAAGCTGTTCCACTTGTGCGGGTTGAAAGATGTGTTGGAAGTGATCATGTGTGTGTAAGGGGGGAGTTTGTGAGTGCTGCTTCTGGATCAGTGATTTAATAAATCATGGTGACCTTTCCTGTGACCTTTCCCCCTCCTCCCCAGTCTCTGTCTGACCTTACAAGACCCACACACATTAAAGACTCCTCTTTCCTCCTTCATCTCCTCCTCTTCCTACAGTAACTCCCCCTCCTCTTTCTTCATCTCCTCTACTTGACTCTTTCTTATCTTCTCTTTTTCTGAAGTGGTGTTTTGAGAGGTAACACCTCAGTCTGATAACAGCCGGGGAGGAATGCAAAACCAAACTGTTGGAAACATAATATTACAATGACAGGATGTAATGTTTTTGTCACACTAACACATGTAGTCAAGTTGAAGGGAAAACGATTACATCTCCTGTAAAAACTGCAGCCTTTGAGCCTCCATGAGTAAAAAAGGTGGTTTAAGTGTTCCCCTCTGTTAGCGTGTGTGTGATCTTTAAGATCTGCAGGTTCAAACGACTACACTCACCACGCCTTTCTACTGAACTCACCAAGAGGTCGCTGAGACACCACAATATGTGCAAATGTCTGCACACAAGTGTGTGTTTATGTGTGCAATGTGCATGTGTGTGCAAGAGAGCTTTGACTCCCTGATCTCCTGCTTTAATACCATGAAGACCTTTGGTTCCTTAACTGTAGGAGGTCCTAAACAACCAACCCACACACACACACACACACACACACACACACACACACACACACACTCACATCTTCAGAGGATATCAAAGATTAGACTTCAATCATTCTCACCTCTTGAAGTCTTAAAGAACAAGCACCTCATATGAAAGGTCAGCTCACACCTGGAGAGCCATAACAAAATCAATTTTCAGTGATGAAGGTGATGAGGAGGAGGGCTGAAGATGGTGACGATAAAGGTTGGAGAAGATGGAGATAAATATATTCAGAAGAGGAATAAAACTGCAGAAAAAAGCAACACCAAACTGTAATGTTTTATTCTGAAATGTTTTAATTTGAAATCTGGATCATATGGCTTGACTTTTAAAGGTTCTCTTTTCATCAAACTGTTACTAAACTAAGATGCATTTTTATAAGCAAACTAAAGGGATGAGTCACACCTTGTTCATAATAGTTAAATATCTAAGTTAGTAAAATAAACAAGTTCTCGAAAATGTCCCGATTACAACATTGAACTTAACTTCCAAAGCAAAATTCAAACACATTAAGATGTTTCCCTTGTTTTGATGCCTAAAAAACTTTTAAAACTTTTATTTTCAAATGTAAAAATCATAGATCTGTTTCTCTTTTGTGGGTTTGAACTTCTGTGATGCAGAACTTAGCTTGGCAAAGAGTGTTGAGCAACTGATTGAGATAGAAGCAGGAAGCCTTATCTCTGCATGCTTGGTGTTTGGATACGTATGATGTCAGACCAGTTCTCATAATGCTTTCTAGGCTGCGTGTACAGATAAGCTTTTGGATCTGGAGGAGGAAGAGACATATGCAGGTAGCAAACAAGACACAATTGAAATTGGAGTAAGAGAAAGTCCTGGTTTCTGTTTGTTCAAATGTGTGTTTGTGCTGTGTTCTTCTTCACTAAGCCTACTTTAGCTCACCGTACTCCCTGAGCAGTGACCGGAGCGGTAAGCCCCCACGTCCAAGCACTTGGAAACTGTAACGAAGCAAGGAGAATGAGGGGATGGATGGGAAAGAAAGGGACTGGTACGATAGGAGAGAAAAAGGATGGAGAGCAAAGAAAAGAGAAGAGAGTGGCAGCAGAGAGGGAGAGAGAGACAGGCAGCAGCAGCACATGGAAAGGCACAAAACGGAAAGAACTGACAGACAAATGGAACCAAAAGAAAGGAGGAGGAGGATTGGATTGAGGGATGAGAAGGAAGGCAAAGCTCTTCTCCCTTTTCTCTTCTCATCCCCATGAGAGTGTGTATGTGTTTTCTTCCTCGTCAGATCTGCTGGGCTTTTATTCCCACACAAATATGGAACGTACCTGGCACAGAGGGATGTGAAGGAGCTGGCAGAAGAATTAGTGTGCGTGTTTGAGTTAGTGTGTGTGTGGTTTACCTGCCTGGCAGAGCACGTGCCTGTTATAGGCACCTGACTGCCTGAGATCTCCCACTTAACACACGCGTTAAGACACACTTAACCCTCTCAGCTGCCGCTTGCTCCTGTCTTATTTTTAACTTAAACTCAACTTTAATTTAAATTTAAGTAAACTCTATGGATGAATCATATTTCCTTGAGTTAAACGTTAACCTCTAATTTCTAGTGAACATTTAATTTAAATAACAAACAGCAGACAAAATGTTCAAATTTGAATCACAAACAATAATGAAGACACTACATCTTATTAGTTTGAACATGCAAAACCTTTGGACGAACTTGTCACGGCATGTGAGACGTGTCGAACTTATTTTGTTTAGCGACATTTAATATACCTGAACTTGAACTGGTGTTAAAAAAATCTTCCACCTGTAAATGTTTAAATAATATAAATAAAAATGAGTAGGTCTTCTAAAGATGATTTTTAAATACAATGTCTTCCTTTACTGAAAGTTTTACAGAAATTCAGTGTGTATGAGAAGATTAAAACAAACACACTCCATATTTAGATATTTTAAGTTATGTGATGATGTGACTCTGTGGTGAATTCTAACAGTTAATATTTAAATCTGTACAAACCTTTTAACATTTCATTAAATAAATAGTTTGGATCTTTTAAAGTTGGTTTCTGTAGAAACAATATAATTAATATACTTGATGCATGTTGTTCTTTGAACAACCTCAGTTTGGATAAATAGAAATAAGGCACAGTAACTGTCTAAGGCTAAGTGGACAACTATTATTTTAAAACAACTGCAATGTTATAATATTTCATGCAAGTATTAAAGTTAAGTTTTACCTGACTGTAATTAGCAATGCACTCTGGCAGAAATAATATGAGCTACACGAGAAGTGCAACAGCAAGCTACTGCTATAACTAGTAATGCTTGCAAAAAATAGAATTCTTTATAAATAACCACATAATGCAAAATTTGATGGTAATTTAAAAGTTTACAAAATAACTTTTGACATTAAAGTTGTTTTAAGAATGTAAAATTCTACTTTGGTCTCTCGCACTAGCTTGTTCAAGGCTAAACACCATCTCTCCAAAAAAGGGTCTGTCAAAAAGCTATCTACAACAGGTAAGATATTAATTATTCATAACCTAGCCACAGATAAATACTATAAAGGACACAAACCAGGCAGGAGTTCAAATAATTTTAGCACTTAAAAGACGAGCACTTCTTTTTACATAAACAAAAACTGAGCAGTGGGGTTTACTATATGAAAATCAATTGGCTAGAAAGACAAATTGCAAACAGCTGCAGCAGAATGAGTTTTGTCGCCAGAGTGAAAATGTGTCCATGCTAAAGAAATTAGAGGGGTCTGCAATGCGACACAAACAAACAATAAACAAGGAAGCAAATAAGTCGACGTACACACAAACACACATGCACTGAGAACAAGCGGCTATGCTGCAATTAGCTTGTTTTAAAGGAAACAAATAACAGTAATTTAAACAGAACAGCATCCATAACAATTCACCCCTGGAGGGATCAGTAATTTGAACACACACACTCATGCAAACACGCTCACACTGGTGATCGGGTGTGTACACGCAGCCATATTCAACCACACACACACACTCACACACACACACCTCCATTAAGTGTACTTGAGAGCAGCAGAGAGGGTCAGCTCAGTGTCTGAGTTATTACGCTACTTTGTTCTGCCTCAGTGGGGAGGCTGCACCCTGCACACACACACTCTCACACACACAAATTATTATCAGTCATCAACACTCAAGGTGCAAATATAAAAAGGTTGCTTTGATAATGGATTGAAAGAGATGAATAAAAGAATGGGTAAAAAGGTGGATGAATAAATGGAGGGAGAAAGTGTTTGGTTGCTGTTCCTTTGCATGCATGCAGAAGTTTGCAGCTGCCTGGCAAAGCTATCCTCCCCACCTCTCTGTCCATCCATCCATCTATCCATCCATCCACGGGTGTTCAACAATGGCGTAAAACATCTGCGGCTACCAGGTAATTATGGCTGTGCCGAAACAGTGGGCAGTGCCGCTTAGATGCTCGACGGCACCCCGCAATTAGCCTCGCATCTCCACCTCCCCATGGTTCCATCGCTCCCCTGATGACCAGCGTATTATCTCTCCGAAGAGACCTGAGAGACAGATCAGAGTGGAGAGAGAAAATAGACAGATGAGTGGTCTCTGAGGGACACGAGAGGTGGGAGAAGGGGACAGTCACACCACCAGAACTATCCATCCAAAGGGGAATAAATGGCCTTATGAATAGATTTAGCAATAATTCTCTACGCGAATGTGTGCTTCTGTTGCTTTGCTTCAACTTGTTCTTGATTTATGAATGTCTATAAACACCTGCTATAAACAGAACTGGCTCGGAGTTCACCTGTTCTCTGTCTCCATCAGTCCTGTATCATTTTATAAACTCACTGAATACTTTAATTCCTGTTAAATGGAGTTTTGCTTTCAGCTCCACCCTGACAGAAATACTGGCAAAATATGGAAAAA
>SSNP01000006.1:79923-131070 GCA_006937955.1 Pachypanchax playfairii | reverse complement strand
TTACTAAACTAAGATGCATTTTTATAAGCAAACTAAAGGGATGAGTCACACCTTGTTCATAATAGTTAAATATCTAAGTTAGTAAAATAAACAAGTTCTCGAAAATGTCCCGATTACAACATTGAACTTAACTTCCAAAGCAAAATTCAAACACATTAAGATGTTTCCCTTGTTTTGATGCCTAAAAAACTTTTAAAACTTTTATTTTCAAATGTAAAAATCATAGATCTGTTTCTCTTTTGTGGGTTTGAACTTCTGTGATGCAGAACTTAGCTTGGCAAAGAGTGTTGAGCAACTGATTGAGATAGAAGCAGGAAGCCTTATCTCTGCATGCTTGGTGTTTGGATACGTATGATGTCAGACCAGTTCTCATAATGCTTTCTAGGCTGCGTGTACAGATAAGCTTTTGGATCTGGAGGAGGAAGAGACATATGCAGGTAGCAAACAAGACACAATTGAAATTGGAGTAAGAGAAAGTCCTGGTTTCTGTTTGTTCAAATGTGTGTTTGTGCTGTGTTCTTCTTCACTAAGCCTACTTTAGCTCACCGTACTCCCTGAGCAGTGACCGGAGCGGTAAGCCCCCACGTCCAAGCACTTGGAAACTGTAACGAAGCAAGGAGAATGAGGGGATGGATGGGAAAGAAAGGGACTGGTACGATAGGAGAGAAAAAGGATGGAGAGCAAAGAAAAGAGAAGAGAGTGGCAGCAGAGAGGGAGAGAGAGACAGGCAGCAGCAGCACATGGAAAGGCACAAAACGGAAAGAACTGACAGACAAATGGAACCAAAAGAAAGGAGGAGGAGGATTGGATTGAGGGATGAGAAGGAAGGCAAAGCTCTTCTCCCTTTTCTCTTCTCATCCCCATGAGAGTGTGTATGTGTTTTCTTCCTCGTCAGATCTGCTGGGCTTTTATTCCCACACAAATATGGAACGTACCTGGCACAGAGGGATGTGAAGGAGCTGGCAGAAGAATTAGTGTGCGTGTTTGAGTTAGTGTGTGTGTGGTTTACCTGCCTGGCAGAGCACGTGCCTGTTATAGGCACCTGACTGCCTGAGATCTCCCACTTAACACACGCGTTAAGACACACTTAACCCTCTCAGCTGCCGCTTGCTCCTGTCTTATTTTTAACTTAAACTCAACTTTAATTTAAATTTAAGTAAACTCTATGGATGAATCATATTTCCTTGAGTTAAACGTTAACCTCTAATTTCTAGTGAACATTTAATTTAAATAACAAACAGCAGACAAAATGTTCAAATTTGAATCACAAACAATAATGAAGACACTACATCTTATTAGTTTGAACATGCAAAACCTTTGGACGAACTTGTCACGGCATGTGAGACGTGTCGAACTTATTTTGTTTAGCGACATTTAATATACCTGAACTTGAACTGGTGTTAAAAAAATCTTCCACCTGTAAATGTTTAAATAATATAAATAAAAATGAGTAGGTCTTCTAAAGATGATTTTTAAATACAATGTCTTCCTTTACTGAAAGTTTTACAGAAATTCAGTGTGTATGAGAAGATTAAAACAAACACACTCCATATTTAGATATTTTAAGTTATGTGATGATGTGACTCTGTGGTGAATTCTAACAGTTAATATTTAAATCTGTACAAACCTTTTAACATTTCATTAAATAAATAGTTTGGATCTTTTAAAGTTGGTTTCTGTAGAAACAATATAATTAATATACTTGATGCATGTTGTTCTTTGAACAACCTCAGTTTGGATAAATAGAAATAAGGCACAGTAACTGTCTAAGGCTAAGTGGACAACTATTATTTTAAAACAACTGCAATGTTATAATATTTCATGCAAGTATTAAAGTTAAGTTTTACCTGACTGTAATTAGCAATGCACTCTGGCAGAAATAATATGAGCTACACGAGAAGTGCAACAGCAAGCTACTGCTATAACTAGTAATGCTTGCAAAAAATAGAATTCTTTATAAATAACCACATAATGCAAAATTTGATGGTAATTTAAAAGTTTACAAAATAACTTTTGACATTAAAGTTGTTTTAAGAATGTAAAATTCTACTTTGGTCTCTCGCACTAGCTTGTTCAAGGCTAAACACCATCTCTCCAAAAAAGGGTCTGTCAAAAAGCTATCTACAACAGGTAAGATATTAATTATTCATAACCTAGCCACAGATAAATACTATAAAGGACACAAACCAGGCAGGAGTTCAAATAATTTTAGCACTTAAAAGACGAGCACTTCTTTTTACATAAACAAAAACTGAGCAGTGGGGTTTACTATATGAAAATCAATTGGCTAGAAAGACAAATTGCAAACAGCTGCAGCAGAATGAGTTTTGTCGCCAGAGTGAAAATGTGTCCATGCTAAAGAAATTAGAGGGGTCTGCAATGCGACACAAACAAACAATAAACAAGGAAGCAAATAAGTCGACGTACACACAAACACACATGCACTGAGAACAAGCGGCTATGCTGCAATTAGCTTGTTTTAAAGGAAACAAATAACAGTAATTTAAACAGAACAGCATCCATAACAATTCACCCCTGGAGGGATCAGTAATTTGAACACACACACTCATGCAAACACGCTCACACTGGTGATCGGGTGTGTACACGCAGCCATATTCAACCACACACACACACTCACACACACACACCTCCATTAAGTGTACTTGAGAGCAGCAGAGAGGGTCAGCTCAGTGTCTGAGTTATTACGCTACTTTGTTCTGCCTCAGTGGGGAGGCTGCACCCTGCACACACACACTCTCACACACACAAATTATTATCAGTCATCAACACTCAAGGTGCAAATATAAAAAGGTTGCTTTGATAATGGATTGAAAGAGATGAATAAAAGAATGGGTAAAAAGGTGGATGAATAAATGGAGGGAGAAAGTGTTTGGTTGCTGTTCCTTTGCATGCATGCAGAAGTTTGCAGCTGCCTGGCAAAGCTATCCTCCCCACCTCTCTGTCCATCCATCCATCTATCCATCCATCCACGGGTGTTCAACAATGGCGTAAAACATCTGCGGCTACCAGGTAATTATGGCTGTGCCGAAACAGTGGGCAGTGCCGCTTAGATGCTCGACGGCACCCCGCAATTAGCCTCGCATCTCCACCTCCCCATGGTTCCATCGCTCCCCTGATGACCAGCGTATTATCTCTCCGAAGAGACCTGAGAGACAGATCAGAGTGGAGAGAGAAAATAGACAGATGAGTGGTCTCTGAGGGACACGAGAGGTGGGAGAAGGGGACAGTCACACCACCAGAACTATCCATCCAAAGGGGAATAAATGGCCTTATGAATAGATTTAGCAATAATTCTCTACGCGAATGTGTGCTTCTGTTGCTTTGCTTCAACTTGTTCTTGATTTATGAATGTCTATAAACACCTGCTATAAACAGAACTGGCTCGGAGTTCACCTGTTCTCTGTCTCCATCAGTCCTGTATCATTTTATAAACTCACTGAATACTTTAATTCCTGTTAAATGGAGTTTTGCTTTCAGCTCCACCCTGACAGAAATACTGGCAAAATATGGAAAAAATGTAAAATATGCAGGGAAAAATGTGACATTTATTAAAATAAATAGATTTAATAATGATTTTTTTTCTTGTTTTTAACCGTTTTTTTAATATAGCTATGGACTCCCAAAATCTTTCAAAACAGGAGTGAAAAGAATGCTGAGATAAAGAGTGCAATGAGTCACAGAAGGTCTCCAAGTTCTAGTTTCTGTTCAGTTTGATCTCGTCTGAGTTGCTGGGGTTCTGGTGTGACATCCACTCCTTATTTAAATCCCTTCACACCTAACATGAGCCAGCTTGAGCCTTGTGAAGACTTTTAAATTAGATGAAGATTTAAACAGGCCTGGATTCATTATTTATTATTATCTGATCTTATATCAGAATTTGGGGTATTGGGGTGTTTTGAATCTCAGTGGTTCAGCTATTTAAAGCTATATTATGTACAAACTTTTTTGTGAGTGCAGCATATCTTGATCTTCTCAGGCTTACCGTTTGCTCTGTCGTCATCACATGTGTTTTATTGGTCGGTGCATCAGTCCTCCACACTAACATGAGCTGTATCTGTTTGTGCAAGTGTTTGCAGTCTGAGACAGCGTGTGTTTCTGACTCTGGGTGCAATTTTATAATTTCTTTTTTTTTTCTCTTCTTAGTCCAGGAGTCCCCATGAGGACCCGAAGGCTTTCCCTGTGCCTGCCTGCCAAAAACGTCTGCATCTCCTGGACCCCCTCGAGGCGGGGGACAGCCAAATGTCACTTGGACCCTGTACAGAGCATCAAGAGGGGATAAAGAGACGAGACAGCTCAGAGTAGAGAATGAGAGGTAGATAAAAGTCAAAAGGGTTGCAAGGATGTGACAAGTAATGGAAGGATTTAATACAAACAGTAATCAAACACTGGTGACTGTCTTTTACTCAGCTTTTGGTCCACATCTGGGACATATATTTAACTTCAGTGTTTGTTATCAGGAGATTCTTCCAAGTGTCTTGGTTTCTCTAATTATAATATGCTCAGTAGAGAGAAAAACATCTAATTATTTTCATTATTTCTTCAAGGAACAGTATTTTTTAGCAGTACAATGATTTTCTCACACATTATTGACTATCCAAATATCCTTGACTCATTTCAGCTTCAAATATTAATTAAACCTTTCTGCTTTTGTACAAAATCCTGCTGTAACACCTGTTGGTGTCACCTGTTTGAAACCAAACTGTTTTGTGTTGAGAAAGACGACTATATTTATTTATTTATTTTTATTTTTTATGGAGAAGTGAGCGAATGGGTTCAGATGATGTTACGGAGGATTGTAACAGTGTATTTTAGCAATAGTAGTGTAGCACATCATTTTGCATCATTATATGCACAATTTAGTAAAACATCCTGGTTTCTACTACTACTACTGTCATTTAGCAGACGCTTTTATCCAAAGCGACTTACATTGAGAGAACATACAAGCAAGAAATCAAAGAGAAGGAAACAATATAAGGAGGCGGACTGTTTGGAGTCCAGTTTAATTCCGACGCTGATACATCAAGTGTATTTATTTTTTTATTATTTTTTTTTTTATTATTTATTTATTTATTTATTTATTTATTTATTTTTTTTAGAGATAAACTCCCAAATCGCTATCATATCATCATCGTTTCTCTTTACCTTCTCGTTACAAAAGGTTTTGCTGGTTTGAAAACAGGAAGTTGTTGGAGTTACTGAAAGCAGACATTAAACATTATATTTCTTAGGTTGATTATGTTTTTACAATGTAATGAAACTTTTTTTGGATTGTAAATTGTAATTTTATACTTTCTACTTTAACACGGTACTGAGATATTCTTTCACATGCTAAACCCAAAATGATACTTTCTACATTTCTGTCAGTTTCCATAAACATAAAAGTGTTGCACATAGAACATTACCTGATTAGTATATCACTGTAACACACACATCATTTTCATTTTTGCTCATTTTTACACTGATGAGGAAAAACTTGTTGCTCAAATTTCTTTCAGTCATTGAAAACTTTGAATGCTCAGATATAAAATCCCACATTTATTCTACTTCCTGTAATATTTTCTAGCCTTTTCAAAATGTTATAAAAGTGACCTATTTGTTTTCTTTCCCTCACAAATTACTTTCTTTTATGTTCTTTCTCCTGCTCATCTCCTTCTATTCATCTCTGTCAGTCCTCCCCTGGACGTGCTGCGTGTGTCTTGTTTCCTGTCCTTGCATGGAGGACAAATACAAGACAATGTGTCCATCTCTTTTACACCTTTATTCATATATAAAGTGAGTCATTTAAATAGGAAAGTTAGTTGAGGTGTGTGTGTGTAAAAATGAGTCTTATTCTGGGTCACAGCTGCCAAGATGGAAACACACCCGTACCTGTAACCTCTTGCTTTAACTCTACTATCCAACACACGAGTCTCCGAGTCCTGTCATGATTCTTGATCTTCTGGATGTACAGCACATGTGAAACTAGTCGATGGAGCATACTTCCTGCTTTTATTCCAGATGGAGTCAACAATTTCTGGACTTGTTATGGGTCGAGCCCAAAGAGAGAAAGAGACTCCAAAATTAAAAACAGTGAAATAATGAGATTATGTTTCATAGACAACAAGTACAAATCAAACACAGTTCCATGCAGTTAAATCAGCTCAGATTCTAGTTTTTTACTTTTAATTTGTTTAAAATCATGTTAAGTCCCAGCTTGTTTACGTCTTGTGCAGCTGAAAGGTTTAAAAATATGAAATTATAAAAGCCAAAAACTTAGAATTAGAAGCAAAACATGGCGTGTAATTAAACAAGTTGCTTTTCATTTACAATCCAAATGGATAATTTAAGCAGCCATGCACAAGAGAAAAGAATGAACTGGCTGTAACCAGGAGCCAGCTCTCCAAACAGCACCTACACTGCAATTACTGAGGAGAGATAGGTGTGTGTGCATGTGTTTGTATGTGTGTATCCACCAAGTTAATGGCTGTATGGAGGCGACAGTCTAAATGTTTTCATCTGTAACATTTTATCCTGGTTCACCTCACTCAGCCACTGTCACGCAGCAAACGCACACTCAAATGCATGAAGCAGGGAGGAAAAAAAGAAGGGGAGGGAAACAACACAGAGAGAAAATAATGTGCCAACATCAATGTGTGTCGTTTTCCAAAAATTCTCTGGGAGATTTTTAAGCATTTAAGAATTTTTGTTCACTTTCCTTCCTTGTTTTTTCTTTATGATCCTTTCAATCAGAATGAGTAAATAGAGAACCTGAGGTGGAAAAAGCAACAAAAAAAAATGCGAAAGTTTAATTCTTGGATTTGTATTTTTACACACTTTCTAGGATAAAATAAACAATTTTCTGTATTTGTCAGATATTTTTCCTGATATTGAAGCTTGGGTTAAACAGTATTAAATAAGTTAAAGATGATGAGATGAGATCCACTGACCAGGTCTGAACATGATAAATTATTTTTATTATTCTCTAATAAATGACAGATTTCTCTTTTTCTTTGGTGAGTTACAAAAGCTTTCACGTACTGCCAAAGGACTGCAATGTGATTGTGAGCACAAAAAAGATTAGTGGAATTTTTACTTTCAGTGTCAGTTAACGTGAATAAAAGCACCTGTTTGTAAAGATTAGACCGTGACTGGAACAGAGACCCTAATACACACAGATCCTAACCCTCATTCAGTCCAAAATATTTAGTGAAAACTTGAATCATGCTCTGAATTCCAGTTATTCATCAGTGTAATTATAGTTAGTATGTATTGGGGGAAAAAACTTGCACAGTAGATTGAAGTGCGTAAAGTATGTGTTTTTTATTGTATCATCTACAAATATTTAATGAAAACATAAGAGAAGGTGGAAATCACTATCAGATGCTCATTTATCTCTCCCTTGTGGCTGCTTGTCGCCATTACACCCTAATCACTGGAATTATAATGATTATGGACAGCAAATATCTAGAAATAACGTTTTTGTTCTAATTGAGGAAATAATAGGGAAATTGGGATGGGGTGGGAATTATGTCATAATATGCTGAATATTTTATATATGTATATAAATATAGCTAATAATTAGAGTCAGGAAGAGAAGAAAATAGTTAAAATCTGTTAATATGAAACGAACAAAAAAAAGAGCAAAAGTCAATAAGGACCATGGAACGCGTTCCAATTTGGGTTGTAAAACTCTACTCATGGGTTTAAAAACTTTCTTGGACTCACACAAAATTTTATAGAAAATTTAAAAAAAATTTTTTTGAAAATATTGTAGTATTTTAATATCTTTGCCAGAAGATTTACTTTGTGATTTTAGAAACGGTGAAATTTTGAGGATTGAAGAGTCCCGAGTCCGATTTGGAATTCGGCCCGACCAGGATCGTTCAGTCCCAACTAAACAGGAAGTTTGACGGTTTCAAGCTAGTTTATTAGCCTGCGAATTACGTACTTAGATCGACGTGTTTTAGTATCTTTTTAAAAAGGCACACCTTGCTCCAAGACAGTCATTTTGTGGGAGTAGGTTAAATTTATTTGGCTCTAAATAGTTTTATCGGCTTGTGTTAAAGCATGTTACGTAAACATTTTGTCTGTAGTTTTACAGATTAGCCAACTATAAGGTGACAAGCTAACGTTAGCCGATAGCAGCTTGACTCTGGAGTGCAATGCTGACAGTTGTATCTGTTGTCACGTTCCTCGGTGTTATGATTTTGACTGCTAACTAGACGGCAGCATAACATGAAGTCATGGAAGAGCGAAAACTAAAAAGAAAGGGTACCAAGACCTCCACCAACACAGCGGCTCTGACAGGAGGCTCTGGCCGGAAGACCAGCTCCTCCTCCGGGGGAAGGCATGTCGGCTACAGCCACAACACGGGGGCTCTTTCCAGCCAAAAAAACAAGAGCAGGAGGTAGCATCTTTTCAGCTGACAGCTGTTTTTTCTACCCTCTTATTATTACCAGAAATTCATAGATTTTTCATACATTTTAATCGTGATGCATATGATTTTTGTCATTGCTCTGAGAGTTTGTGTTTGTTTGTTTATCAGGGGAATGAGAGATAAACCCAGATATCAGTCATGCTTGGGTGGTAAAGCTACTCAGAACCAGGGCCAGGCAGCATCTACCATCCAACACTCGTTTCTGACTGATGTCTCCGATGTGCAGGAGATGGAGAATGGCCTTCTCAGTCTGCTCAATGATTTTCACTCAGGGAAATTGCAAGCATTTGGTAACTTTTAGCTCCTTATTGAGCGCACATTGTGTGTATTCATGTTAGCCACTTTGGTTTGACAACAGTCTTCCAATTAAAAAAAATGAAAGTTTTATAAAGGTTTTCTGACACATACCGTTTACCTACAGTGTTACAGACAACAGTCACCTACAAGCGCTCTGTTGGTTTGTTTCTCAGGTAACGAGTGCTCTATCGACCAGATGGAGCATGTGAGAGAGATGCAGGAGAAACTGGCACGCTTGCAGTTTGACCTCTATGGGGAGATCGATGAAATGCCCGAAGACCAGAGGAAAATGGCCTGTGACACCAACATGGACAAGTTGCTTCTTAATGTAGGATATACAGTCATATATATTTGAAAATGCTTAATTCATAGAATATGGTTTGTGCAGATGATGAATAACCCTAAAGTTCTATGTATTTGCTGCTGTTCAGCTGCTGATTTCCACACGAGAACTACACACGTACTCTTTTTATGGATGTACCTACTTATTCTACAGCAAATGCTAATGGCCGCGCTTCCCAAACGAGTTAAGAAGCTGTTGGCGCTAAGATCTTCTTTGGAGCGCTCTTAAGAGCGCTGTGAATGAGAACGCTTTTCCCAGAGTCACTCTTAGCTTAAGAAGATCTTTCACTAAGAAGGAAACCTAAGCTCGATCTGACACACTCTTAACAGCCTTCTAATCACTTTGCCTTCAAATGCAAAGTGATTATAGCCTGCCACCAGGGGCATCTAAATTTCTAGGCTACAGTGATCAAGTTGCGTCAGGGAAATATATATGTATATAAATATATATATTATATTACCGGCAAAACATGCTGTGCTGTAGTGAGTAGTAGTGAAGCATGTGCGTCAGGGTGCACGTTACGGCTGGCGCTGTCATGAACCAATGCTTAGATAAATTACTTAAAGGTAGAAATTGCCTCGGACTTTTTGTTGCTAGGTTTAATACTCATTTCAATGCAAAATGATACACACAATACATGGTTAACAAGGAAACCAAAGTTTATTGAAAGCATAATGAGGGAGGAGGGGTGGCGTCTCCAGCTTCACTGGGTCGTCTGGGCGTCTGCAATACCTGCAATGAAGGGGGACAAATTAATGAAATTGAATGGGATACATTGCGTAATGTTAATAAAACAAAATAGAACTGACCCGTACCTGAATCCTGTGGAAGGATGATTGGAACATAGATGGAGGGACGGATGAACTGCGCCTCGGACAGCGCCAGCTGTCTCCAGTGCAGCTCCAACATCTCCTGCTTCATCCGGACCATCTCTCCAGGAAGAGAGATGCAGCACCACCAGCTTCTCCCTCTCCAGGCACACCAGCGTCTCACTGCAGGTGCAGGTGGTTATTGCAGGCCGCCTGGTTAAGCCTCCCCGCATGTGGACACTGGGCCGTGCTGGTTGGCGCACGGGGACAGGGCACGGTTGTGTGGGGTCGTCCCACCCGGTGCTCTACCACCCGTGTCCATGGTTTCCCTTCTCACCTTGGCGGGCTTCTTTTTGGTCTGGCTCTGAAAATCCTGCCACTTCTTTCGGACAGCACCCCAGTCACGCCACATGCACTAATGGGCTTGATTACTACTTGGATACACCTGTTGGCACACACCCACTTAAAACAGAAATTAACTTAATGCTATCCACGTGCAAACACTTTGTTTGTTGTTTTCTTTTTATTATTTTTTCTTTTCTTTTTATTTTATCTATATATGGTTATCAGCACACAATGTGAAGCTAATTTACTAATTCTGTACTCATCATGAATATCGCAAGTTCTTATGAACAACGCTGTGTGTGACAGCGCGCTGCGCTCAGCGTTGATAAAGGAGTGGGTGATCGATTAGCCTGGCATGGATTGATTCAGCTTCAGCACCACCGCGGTTGACAGCTCCCGTTAAGAGCTTCTTTAGAACCTTCTTAAGTTTGATCTTAAGTTTCTTCTAAGGAGGCAGTTAAGAAGGCTTTTTGGAAACACCCGTATCTTAGCGCTCCTTCTTTGCTGAACCCTTCTTAGGAGCCTTCTTAAGTCCTTAAGAACGATTGCTTTTGGGAAATGTGGCCAATGTTGTTCTCACCTGCTGGGACCTGTGATTTAATAAAATCTGCTCTAAAGTGAACATTTCTTTCTGCTCCACAGCTTGAGGAGCTGAGCTCTTCCATGTATCCTTTTCAAATCATCTTTATTGTTCTTGTTAAAACATTTAAAAGTTTACAGTAACACCTTTTTGTCTCTGAAATGTTTGCCTGTTATTTTACTTAACCTGCTCCTCCAGTCAGAAGCTGAATCTGGCCGATACTCCAGAAATCCTGCGTACGTCCAGCATGTGACGAGTTTACTTTCCTTCTTCAGAAACCAGTCTCGTTCGATGCCACTTTGCAAGAACGGAACAGATGAGTTAAAATAGGCAGTTCCTCTGACGTGTTATAAATGGTTGTTTCTTGTCTTTGATGGACATTTTTTAGTAACGCACCAACTAATAGTAAAATACTTAATGTTGTTTTACTAAAAAAAAGATGTTATAAAGTAACTCGGTCATATTTGTCAACTACATCTCTTATTCTAAGTTACATTATGTTATTATTATTATTATTAATATTATTAAGTTTTAAGGAGGTTTAACATGTTTTACATTTTGGTTTTGGTGCATTGTGACTTGTTTAAAATCAACTTTTAGTGTGTTTATTAACTTCCAAACAGATTTGTGAAACGGTTCTAACCAAAGTTATTATTGCTAAAGGCCCCAGGCTGGATCTTATTAGATTACCAACAGAAATGTTTCTTTGCTCACAGCTTTAATCAGAATAGAGTATATATATATATATATATATATCAAGCTTGACTTGTGTGACCCTGAATGTTCCTCCTGTTTGTGTTTCATGAGGTTTCTTGCTGCTCTGGCCTGATCTCACCTCCAGCACGCTCTTCAGTGTTGAAAACGTTTGCACAAAAACATGCAAAATACGCCGCATATTGTCACCGATAGATCTGTTTGATGGAAGACTGATCCAACTGTTAACATTACAGTCAGCCTTAATTTAGTTTTTTAAACAGACTTATTTTTGCCTTATTGGTTTGTAACATTTCAGAGAATTTCATACACTTGGAAATTTTAGTTTGAAGTTATAAAATCATATCAATTTAGCTGAATTTATTTTGTGATTTTAAGGGATTTGGAGTGACATTAACATTTTACAGATCTTTATTTAAACTGACCAAATAAAAGTGTTTAAAACATGAACTTTTGAGTGTTTTTTTTTTCTTCAGAGAATATGGGAGTTAGTAAAGCAGTCCCTCGTGTTTTATTCATTAAAACATTGTTAAATGTGGAACTAGTTTTAGAATGTACTGTAACTCAGTCGATAATGAACATGCTTTTTGAAAAGAATTTCCAGGTTTTCCTTAAACTTTTTGGATCAAATATGTCTGTTCTTCGGGAGAAGCTTTAGGTTTTTTTTTTCTTTGATTGTCTTCTGTCTTTTTATTTAAGTTCTTAATTAATAATTGATCCCCAGGACTACTGGGATTTCTGTGTTAAGGAATGCACGCCTCCTTTTGTTGGTGCGTCTCTAAGGTTACAAGCTTCAGAGCAGCAGCTGCATCCGGTTCCAGAGAAGAAAGCTGATATTTTTGCGTAAACTTCGCTCTTTTAATCAGAATTTAATCCTAGTGTGAATCATGGCGTCGAGCCTGAAATCTACTCCTCACTCAGTGAAGCTGTGGCAGCTGAACGGGACGGACTATGAGCCACAGAGAGTCCCCACACTGCGATCAGAGACCCGTTTCAGCAGCTGGACTCCCTTGAACGACAGGCACAGGAACCTGCAGGTCAGAGTTTTACACAGTCTAATTAAAGCTGCATTGTGGACTTAACTGACACTCATTAACCTGATGTGAAACGCGTGAGTAATGGTCTGATGTGTGCACACCAAAAGTGCTTTAGGGCTCAGCTGAACTTAAGTTTTTCTTTATATAAGCTGTATTTCCTTTTTTAAACCATAAAACCATGTTGTAAGCCCAGTGTGACCAAATCAACACTTTTCACTCTTTTTAATCATGTGTCCATCTCTTAAAAATTATTCGTTTAAATATTTTGAAAAATTATACTTTGCATAATAACTTTTAAAATACATTGTTTATATTTTGTTTATTTTTTAAACTTGGTTCTCATTTCCATGGATGAAAAACAAACTTAAACAGTGTTATTTCTCTATCACTGCAACTAATTTGAACTCAGGCTCATCATTATTTCATCACTAATACAAAGATCTGATTTAATTTTATTACTGAAAAAACTGCATCACATGAAGTAAAGAGTAACTTGATAATAATATTGGGAAAATTTGTTTTAAAATGTGTTTACATTTCCATAAATTCAGATTTTTACTTGTTATAAGTGGTGTTCTAATTCATCCGATAGATATAAACAATGCTTTTGCACTTCTTCAGGGTTGTTTCATGGCTACATAAACCATCTAAAAATAAATGCTGAGAATATTAAATCCTTAAATACCTTTTCAAACAAGTGATTTCTAAAAAAGTACAATTTGATTGTGTCTATTTTGTGCTGTTCTGAATGTCCAAATAAGTCAATCTTTAGATATTTCTTTACAAATTTTAACAAATGTTGTAGGCCTTGAATGGTCTTCTTTATTCTAAATGATTAGAGTTGAACTCCCAGTTTAATCTGCTAACAGTAAAGGTTTTGAAAATCTGGAACTCTTACAAATTTACAAATTTCCCTTCTGTTTTAAAACTTGTTAAAATGTTCATTCAAACTCTTTTTGCAGTTTTTTTTTTTTTTTAGTTCTTCCAGCTGCTTTTGATATTTGATTTTTCTTCCCAGTTGTTTGAGGAGAGGGTGAATCTTGTGCTGCACTGGTTTGACTTGTGGACTGACACTCAGAGAAAACACTTGCTGCATGCTCTGTTCACACGCTGTTCCAAGTCGCAGCTCAAGTAAGACCTCAGGAAGTTTTCTGTCAGTTTCAATCTGTAAGCTCCAAGTTAGTTGAGGATCTTCTGGTGCTCTGGTGCAGGTACTGCAGGGATCTGCTGATTGAGAATGTTCCAGTAACTCGAGTGGATTTCACTGCTGTCCTGCCTCGGTTTCTGTCCCTGCACATCATGTCCTTCCTGTCTCCTCTGGACCTTTGCAGAGCTGCTCAAGTCAGTTGGTTCTGGAGGTTCCTGTCTGAGCAGGTGAGTGGTCCAAAACATGTTTAAGTTGAGTTATTTCATAAAAATGAAACTGTTGTTCTCCCCAGGATTGTCTTTGGACTGGCCGCTGTATCAGGAGAGGCTGGTTCCTTCCCTACGCTCCTGGAGGAAAAGAGTTTGGATCCTGGAAGAACCACTACGTGTCCTGCGTCTCCACACTGAACTGGCTCAACCCGCGGGAGGCGGCTGAGCTGTATGGTCCTCTCAAGCAGCTGAGTGTGGGGGTGACGAAGCAGGAAGAGGAGAGGAGGAAGGAGAAGAAGATCAGGAAGCAAATCAAAGATTTGCTGCATGAGGAGAAAAGTAAGTCAAAATCTAAGAAGATTGTGTGAAGATTTGTTCCTTCAGTCAAAATAAAATCAAAGAGCATAAAGTCCTGAAACTGACAGCATCTCTAACACAACGGGATTTTAAATCTGGTAATATATTTTATGTGATACTCACAGGATTGTCCATCAGAACCAGGAGACCATGGGGTAGCAACACAAAGTCGGAAGGATCTAGAGATCCCGGAAGGTCCAGCTCAGGGTTAAAGGTCAGCTTTTGGCCGTCTCTCCCCAAGCAGTCAAAGACAGCTCAGTCCTCCAGTTTCTGTCTCAGCCTGGATGCAAGACAACCTGTGGACAGAGCTCAGAGCCCAGAGAGACTGCAGACATCTGGAGTTAGCAGGTAACGCTGTAATAACAACAGTGTTAAAACTTTGAATCAAATGCTGTTAGTGTTGGACATGAAATTTTACTTTAGTTTGAAATCATGTCTGGTGCGTATCATGTTATAGTTGGCTTTGTTTTGATCTTTAAAAGCACTAGTAGCATAAGAGTTGGAGTTTTTGTTTTTAAGGCTACTCTATTGCAGTTGTCATTGTATTGTTTTCTAATGATGTTTAATACTGTATTTTCTGTTTAGTGAAAGATGGTCTAAAGCCAGAGGAGTGTTGTCATCATTCACCTGCAGAGCTGCACCTTCACGCTCAGCCTCTCTCTGGAATCCCACCCTTCCCCTCCTCTTACTCATCTCTAACAGAATCCCAGCTCACGAGGTTAAAACAACAACATGTGTTTATTGTTATCTAAAGGAGAGCTCATACAAGGCCATGAGAATATTTAAAGAGATTTTTCTCCCGTCCACTGTTTTGTCTTTAATCCAGCTGGTTCTAAGTGGTGTTAAAACTGGTGTGATGGTGGTCCTATACGACCACAGAGGGACTCTGTCAGCCCTTTCAGTCCAGGTGGAGAGAGCCGTTTCAGGGCAGCCAGTGCAAAGAGTCGGCCTGTTAGCTCCAGGAGGAACTGAGGAAGTTCATCTCCTTCATAGTAAGATTTGTTTAGCCTTCACTACTGGCTTTAAAACTCATTTAATTAATTTTTTAACAGTAAAATATGATAAATCTGCTAATTTTGTTTTAATAAATGCGAAAGACTCATATGTTATATCTGAGTTAGGGAACTTTTAAACCCTGATTAGATTGCAAAAACAAATTCACAATAATGTTCTATGTTTTAATCTTGACCCCTTCAGACTGTAACCTTTCAGAGAGAACCCTACTGACCTCTAATCACAGGGAATTCTGGGAAAAACTGTGCAGCTTGGTGTCATCCACTCAGGAAGGAGGCAGGATTGACATTTTCTGCCCGCTGGCTGCATCTGGTAACACACACTCAATTAAACACATACACACACAAGTGTGTTTTGTTATCCTTATGGGGACCGTCCAGTGACTTCCATTGATTTTAGTAACTAGATTTATACCTAACCCAAACCCTTTTCCTAACCTTAACCATTACTGATCTATAACTAACCCTAAGACTAACTAAAACTCTATTCACACCATACCTATAAACCTAACCCCTAACCCTAAAAAGGGGAGTCCCCCTCATGGGGACCAGGCTTCGGTCCCCACAAGAACCCTCGGACTCCAGAAAGATAGTAAAAGTCAGGAAACGGGTCCCCAGGAGGTCAGAAATACAAACCCACACACACACACACACACACACACACACACACACAGAGATCTCTATAATAAACACACTGTCTGTTAACTCCTCACAGCCTCAGGTGTAAACCTGCTTCAGAATCTTTCTAAGCTGACTGGTCTGCAGGTCCGAGCACCGATGGGTCTCGCCACTGGAAGTTTCCAGAACAGTGAGTTATCATGAGAGTGGAATCTCTGATCAGTCATAACATGTAAAAATAAATCTGCATCTAGACTGTATGAAATATCTCTGTCATCCTAGTGAGCTGAGCTTTCATGTGGTTCTGGAGCTGATGTTACTGTTACTATAGTAACTACAAGCATCATCCTGAGTGAAAATTGTTTTTAGTTATTACATGAAAATCCCATTTTCTTTTTCTTTTTTTTTAATAATAATTTAGTCCTCAGTGAGTGGTCGGGTGGTGATGTTGATGCTGGAGTCTTGGATCAGCACCCATCTGCTCCAGCACTGCTGTACATTTCTGACAGCGTGCTGCAGGCCTGGTGCAGACAGGCACAGTGGATGGAGGAGGTTCTGCAGGGTCTGAGGAGATCTGTGGAAGTGCAGCTTCAGCACACCAGTCTGCAAGCCAGAGGTCGAGCTCTGGGTAGGTTTCACATACAAGTTAAACACAAACACCGCTGATGTCGAGTTTAAATGCATGTTTATGTCTTTTAAAGGTTATTTTCTGTGGGAGAATATCTGCCTGGATAAAATTTGTGTGTCCAGTGAACTCAGCAAGGCTCTGACAGAAGGACTATCTGCTCTCACTGAACAGGAAGAGGTTCTGTTCTCTGAAATGAGATCTGCAGAATAAAAGAAGCTTTAAAATGTTTTATTTAAACTTCTTTATCCTTCCTCACACCTTCAGACCAGACCTGTGGTGTTTCTATCTGACTTCCTGTCGAGATGGAACAATCAGGAGAACAAACAGAGGGAAAAAGCAACAAAGGATTTTTCTTCTGCTCTGAATGGTTTTCATACAGACCCAAGCCTTTTACCTGAGCAGCCACAGGTGTGCACTCTCTCAACCTCTTCATTCAGACAAGATTTAATGAACCACCTAACAAATCTATTGTTGTTTTTTTGTCTTTAGTCAGCGTTTGATTGGAGGGGTTCAGTTGTAAGAGAGCTACATCAAAGCGAGTGTCTTTATGTGAGGAGGCTGAATTCTGTTCTGAAGGTGAAACTTTGTTTTTTCCAGCTCAAAAACAGACAAAATTTAACAATGAAAAAGGAAAACAAGTAAAAAAAATCACCCATTAAGATGATCCAGTTATTAGAAATATTATGAGTTTTGCCCATCAAGGACACCATACTGAAATGTCACCATAAGAAAGAAAACATTTCACTTTTGGTGTTGAAGGTTTACCAGGAGCCTCTAACAGCAGCTCTGAACTCCAACAGAGCCGTCCTCAGCTACGCAGATATCCAGATCATCTTCAGCCCGGTAACAACGATACTGCAGCTGAACAGGTAGACGTGCACACGCATGCACACATGCACGGTTATTGCCTTGTTTTCCTGCTGTAATATCTCTGGTGTGTGTTTATGTTGCAGGGTGTTTCAGGCAGAGTTACAGATCAGGTTTCAGCAGTGGGGTGCAGATCAGTGTGTTGGAGATGTGTTTTTAAAGTTCTGCTCCAAACTGACCGTCTACACCAACTACTTGAACAACTACATCACGGCACTTCGCACTATCGATAAGGTAAAGTCAGTGTGTGTCTGTGCTCTCTGTGTCCGCAACTTTACTCAGAAAACACACACACTTTGGACAGGAGTTACTCAATCACCTCCACACAAAGTCAACCAATTTATTTACTGAATAAGCTGTTACCTTTACTTAAAAATAAACCAGTGACTCAATTTACTCTTAATGTTTATAGTTCCTTTCTACAGATTGGTACTTTTAAACTTTAATAATTAATAACACATTAAACATCCTCCGGTAACTGAATGTGGAGCTGTGGTTTATCGAATGAGACTTTAACTACTGAGTAATTTCTGATTATTTCTTGTGATTTTCTTTTACTTTTTAATTTAAATTATTTTTAATAACCAAACTGTTTCAGTGCAGGGAAGCTAAACCAGCATATCGGGCTTTCCTGAAGAGGGTTGACAGAACTCTGCCAACACACATGTTGAGGTAAGAAATCTCATATACACATTTTTTTTAATTCTACAAAAGTCACCCTCTTCACGTAGTTAAACACTGTAAACAATGATCAAAATACTCTTTAACATCACATAAAACTCTGTATGAAGCTTAAAACTTGTGATAACCAAATACCACATTATACTTGTTTATTTAGCTTCAACAGATGTGAGATCACAGAAGATGATAATAGTTTGCTCTCTCAGTATTTATACCCATCTGTAGTGTTTTGTGTGTGCGTGTATGTGTTTTGAAGCCTACAGGAGCTGTTGTTGTGTCCGGTGTGGAGGATACAAGAGTATGTGATGCTCCTTCAGGCTCTGTCTTTACACACACAACCTGATCACCCCGATCACACTCATCTCTGTGCTGCCCTCAACACAATGCTGCAGTTCAGTCAGTTCATACAGCAGGTAACACACACACAGAACTGTAATCCAGGGTGATTTAGATTCAGGTGGATAACAAGTGATGCTTTTTCTGCTTCAGTTGAAGCGAAACTCTGAATCAGAGAAGCTGCTGGAGGAAACACAGCAAATGATACAAGGCTGTCCGGTAAGAAAACACACCTCTTTTTTTATTTAACTTTTGCAAAAAAGTAAATAAATCATACCTGATCAAATATCTTGAGAATTCTTTGCGTTTTGAACTTGCACAGAACCTCAAAGAAGGAAACAGGCAGCTGATGATAACTCAGGAAGTGATTCTGCTCAGGAGTACTGATGAACAGATTCAGGATTCACTCAAGTAAAAAGAAATCACATAATCGTTGGAAAAATATTTTCATGTAATTGTTTGTCAAGCTTTTTGGATTTCAGAGCTCTGCTTTGTTTACCTCCTGATCAGGAACTTTGAGCAGGTGGCAGATCTGGGTCTCTTCCTGTTTAATGATGCTTTGTTGTTGACACGGAGGAACGTGTACCACACACCCTTCACGGTGTCCCACAGGAGCACACACACATTCCTGACTTCTATCGCTCTCACCAGCCTGTCCGTCAGAGAGATTACACACACACGCTGTGAGCATTTACCTTTTATCAAACACAGTTTACAGTGTGCTTCAACTTTTAACATTAATCCTTTATCTGATCCTCAAAAAACAAAATTGTCCTTTAAAAATCTTTCTGTTGTAGATGTGCATCCAGTCTTTGTCCTGGAGGGTCCTTCTCGTTCTTGGGTTTGTGCCACTGAGCAAGGTGAAGATAGAGAATATTTCCTGTCTGTGCTGCATTTGGCTATGAACTCTTCTCTGCAAGGACATCAGTGAAGGTACAGAGTTGCTCCACCAGCAGGACAAAAGGAGGTTTGGACTCAAAGACGGACATGAAAACACTGGTGTTTTCGGAATAACGTCACATAGAAACAATATTCAGACACACAAAGCAAAACATTTATGACAAGTTCAATTAGATGTTCTGGAAGATTTCTTTATGATAATTAGTGTCCAGTTGAAACCAGGTTTGTTGAAACATGATACCTCTCTGATAGACTCAATAAATAATGAAACAAGTCCCATACCATCAAGCAGGATTTTTTATGTCGTGTTTTTTAAAGATTAATTTAGGAAATAATGTCTGCACAGTTTACAAACAAATAAATCTCATTGTAGAAATGGAAAAAGAGTAAAGTGAATAAACTTAGAGATTTAAAATTCAAATTAAAAAGCCAATTTGATCTCTGTTAACATTCTTTTAGAAAATCAGTGCAGTCATGTGTGATGTCTCCTGTTTACAGGTTTCTGTTCCAATGTTCTCCTAAAATTTATCCTCCATTTTCTTTTAGATTTAGATTAGATTAGTCATGTATTGTGTATTTACGTTTACATTTATTTGTTGACCTCAAACATCTTCATCTCCATAGTGCAATACGCTTAAACCTTTGACCCCAAA
Source organism: Pachypanchax playfairii (assembly GCA_006937955.1). Lineage (NCBI taxonomy): Eukaryota > Metazoa > Chordata > Actinopteri > Cyprinodontiformes > Aplocheilidae > Pachypanchax > Pachypanchax playfairii. Next base: position 111,099 of record SSNP01000006.1, on the reverse strand, counting down.
CGGGATTTAACTTTTAAAATCAAGGTCTTTACAAAGCAAGTCATACAAAGCTGCATATCAAGTCATCTCCTTATTTCTGCCTATTGATGAGTGAGCAGTCTCATGTGGAGTTGGCATCACAGGACAAATCACAACACAGTAATTAAAATGTTTGACATTATCACAACTAGGTTTTAACGTATTAAAACTAGGTTTTAATACGTTATTTTACTTTTTAAATAATTTTATTATGTTACATTTACAGCTGTGATTGAAATCAGTCTTATTTTATTAGATCACTGTGGGAATGAAGGTTTAAACAGACAGTTTGGTAAATATGATGCTCTCTGCACACAGGATAAACATTTCTCTAAATCAGAGTTAAAAAAAAATCTTTTATTTTGATTAAAAATAAGACAAATTTACATTTTTTTAAAAAATAACTGAAGTCGCTGTGTTATAGTGCTTTAGTTCTGTACATTATTGCCACTGTTTGTTTAGAAAAGTCTGTGCGTCCCACCTGTAGAAACAGTCAAGTACTTGTTTCATAATTTTTCATAGTGGATGTATACAAATATTCACAATACATTAACACATTAGACTTGATTGGACAGCACAAGCATTAAACACACTCACTGCTCTATTGTTTCTATTTATTCAGTGGTTCATCACAGTGACATTCTCACACAAATCTGTCGCAGCAGATTGAATTATTTCTCAAGTGTTTATTGAATCTACATAACAGCATGTGCACACTGAACAAAATCTGATGCAACAATCTGCTGCATTTCATATTTAGAGCACCACAGTTAAAGATCTGATTAACAGTTATTACAATCACAGAAAACATGTTGTATTATGTGTTTTATGTTTTAACAGAGTCTCTGCTGCTGCAGAGTACAAAGATCTCCTGATGTCACAGTCTTCGATTCATTAGATTTGGGTTGTTGTTGTTGTGAGGTGAAGATGTGTGTGCAGCCTGCTTTCCCCCTGTGGTTACTTGAGTCTGCAGCTGCTGACTTTTACTTTGCAGTCCTGGAATTGCTGCTGTGCTGTTTGTGCCTTTCTGGAAGCTGAAACCTTTTGGTTTGGGAATTCTTGTCGGTCCCGGACGTCGGAATGCTTCTATAGGGATCTGTAAGAGATGTCAATGAAGAATTAGAAATGTCCCAGTTTTAAGACTCAGGTCATAAAATACAGCAAAAAAAAGAAGGAAATAAGTGGATTCAGTTAATTCTATGTTGCAATACTGATACAAACCACTAGATGAAGACAAAGGACCTTTTATGGTGCAAAAATGACTGTTTAAAACTTTTACAATGTGATTTTTGCTCATTATGTGCAAATAATATGGTGTCACTTCAGATGAGGTAGTCGATAGTGTACTGTAATCAAAATATTCAGTAAAACATTTTATTTTTTTCACTTGTGTTTTTCAAAGAAAAATAAATCCAACACGCACTTCATTTATAAACCATATTGGGTCACATCACAGAAAAGATTCTCCTCTTTTATTGAGTCAAAAACTCCTAATGTGAGTTTCAATGAAGACTGACATGTTTAGGATGAAAGAGAATTTTAGTGTCCCTCAGCTCTTCCTAGTTCTTCCCAAAATTAACCCCAGAGTGTTGCTTAGAAACCAGTGTTTAGTTGTTTCTGCGGCACAATCTTGAAACAAGACGAGAAGTTCCCCTGAGCAACATTACTCTTCTCATTTTCTCAAACAACTGGCTGCTCCATTTACTGTGCAATCACATTTTAATCAGCATGTTTACGTGTAGAGCAGCATGCCAACATGCTGAGGTACATCGCTTTCAGAGTGGCTCAGTTTGAATCCTGTTTACAGAAACTCAGATAAGACGTAGAACCAGTTTGCATGCTTAGCCNAAGAGACAGACATACACTGTACACGCTACTACATGCATTGTTTGATTCATCAAAAGGTTACATTGATTTATATGAACATCTACATGAACTCATATAAGCAAACAGTCAGAGTACTTCTGTAGCTGGCACGAAACAGTTTCCTTCTCCATCACGTTGTTTCTTCCTTTTCCTTTGCACACAGTTCTGTAAAAGTTAATTATGTTTTGTTCCTGCAAGCTGCATCTGAAGTTCTAATCCTTCAGGGTTTTCTCCTTGTGATTTTTTTAAGCAGTTTATTGTTTTTGACAGAACATGATATGGATCTGTTCTCCGACTGAAATTGAAACTCCTCGGTATTTCCACCCATTTTATCACATTCCCGAACAGCCCACTTAAACTTCTCTGTGACTTCAGGGAAAGCACTTACAGTACGTGCCATGAAATCTAGGGAATTAACAAACCTCTCCTGTAAATTATATCCCTCAATATTCACAATAAGTGGAGCTAATGGGCCGGAACATTTGAAGTGGCTCCATGTCATGGGAGCAGTGTTGAATTTACACGAAGGAAGAGGGATTTTATTGTGCAGCTTTGTTTTCTCGTATATCAACGGTGCAGCAGGAGTATTTCCTCTGCCCTCCACTCTGCAACACCAGCACCGCTGTTGCTGTAGCAACCAAACACAAGTTTTGTTTTGGTGCTTGTCTTTCAGTAGGAGAAACTCTTCTCTTACAGAATCTTAGACTTCTGTACAAAGTATTTTGTTTGCTTAAGTTTTATTGAGTTTGTTGGTCAAGGTGAGGAACCCCCCTGTGTTTTAGCATGCTTCAGAACTTCCTGTCTGCTGTGGATTCCCATCAGCAGCTGATTGTTTAAAATGAAGATCAGGATGTTTGCTGTTTTCTTTAATATTGCTGTTATGATTGCAGTCCAAGTCATTGGCCAGCAGAAGCGAGCGATCTGTCTGGGCCTTTAAGAGACATAACCTTCCAGAAAGTTATACTTTCCTCACTTTATCAGTCTGACACGGACGTTCTGCAGAGATACGTCTTCCTCGGGGGAGCAAGATGAGCTCAGTTTATGAATCAAATAGTCCTGAGTGAGTCAGGGGGTAATTAAGGTCACAGACAGTCGTCCCAGCTGCTGGTGGTTTATCAAGTTGTTCTCTAATGAATAGCATCTTGTTTAGCCCCTGCATCTTTTCATCACACCCAGACAGATTTGGATCTGGTTTCCACAGCTGTGTCTCTTCTCATTCATTCAGTTTAATGCTCCATTTAATCATTTCTTCAATGTCATGCTGACTGTTGGATGAGTGAACCTCTCTCCACCACATTAAAAGCGTGTTAATAATGTAAGTTCATGTTCTTTTATTTGAAAGCAGTTGTATGACGATTTAGAAAAGAACTTGAGTTTTATCAGAAAGTGATGTTCATGGCTTCATGGATGTTCAAACCTTTACTGTATTTATTTACTAGATGGGGCTAAAATACATATAGTGTTCTATTGTTTTTTTATGACTAATTCCAATTTTTGGAAATCAAAGACTTCTAAAACTAATATATTTGTTTAGTTTTGGTTGATTACTATAACTATTTAATATGTATCTGTCTATTCTTGGAGCTTGACATGAATCAGTACACATTCTTACCTGTTCTACATTTTCCTGTAGAAGTGGCTACTGTCATTCATATAATGAATATATGTTATTTAAGACAATTGATTTACGTCAAAAAAGAGTCAGTATTAACATTTCGGAGCATAGAACTGTTGGTGTTTTTTTCTTCTTCAGATTGAAACAAAATCTCCTTTAATACAGTTTAACTTTCCTCCAACATGCTCTTACTAAACATTTATACAGACATTAATCAGCATGCTGCTACAGATGAAATCATCCCCACATCCTCTCAACTTTACTCCTATTTTATTACGTTTCTTTCATTGAGTCCATTTCCCTTAATTTTGTTAATTTTAATGAATCACACGTTTGTAACATTTCCACTGTGAGCACATAAACCTCCTTCAGAAGAATGGATATACATGGAAGAACTTGAGTAGGTTGTGCAGATGACTCATTTCATGTGAGAGGATTTGTGGTGGAAAAAGAAATCAAACAGATGGTTTTAGTGAACAGCAAGTTCATTGAGACTATTTGTAAAAGAACACTGATGTTTAAGGAAAAAGCAGCCAAAGTCCAAAGAAAAACACTGAAAAAAACTAAAAACTATTTATCAAGACTATTTTAAAAGATTCCAAGAAACTTTGGTTGTTTGGAAGCAAGAAGAAGAAGAAAAAATGACCCCTTTGACTCAGAAATGTTGACATATTACAGGATGTATCTATGGTTTGTATAAACCCAAAATGATAATGTTTCATTTCTGTAACTCTGCTTACTGTCCCATATGGACCCACTTCAGTTCTTGGACTGTGCATCACACCTCACAGTTTGTGCATTTTTCACTGTCCACTGGATTTTCATTTAGTTTCAGGAACACGTGTAGGTCCATCTCTATTTTTAGTAGTAAGAGCAAGGTTTCAACTCCATCTGCAGCAGCTTTATGGTTCACCATTTGAAAATTTAAAGGTTTTAAAATTAGTTTCCATTAAGTCATTTTAGAACACTCCAAGTTTACATCACCCTGCTTTTTATTTTCTAGCTCTGGGTTTTTCTCCTCTGGATGTTGGAAAAAACTATGACGTCAGTCTTATGATTTGAAGTCAAGCAAGCCAACGCATGTGGGAATCTTCAAGAGTTAATTAGTCTGTGAAGATAACAGAGATGTTCTGCATACAAACAGTTACGCATGCATTAAACAATCAAATCAAACTAATGTAAATGTAAATTCAATGTAACTCATTTAAAACATGCTGAAACTTTTAAATAAATGAAATGGACAAGCATGGATGACAAACTAAAACTTTTTTACACACTTTAATTCTCAGAAAATCAAACAATCATATTGTAGTTTGTGAATGCATAAAACTGGCATGATACATCAGTGTGAATACTCTGACTATATGGCAAATGTGCCATTGAGTACAATACAGTAAGTGCACATTAGTTACAATTCAGTGAAAAGTATTTACCCCTTATAGATTTCTCCTTTTAATGGTTTTTGTTTTAACTGTTTCAAATGTGAATAATGTAATATCAGACACTGATAACCTGAGGAAATGCTAAACAGACCTGTCCTTATGTGAAAAAGTAATTGCCCCCTATTGAAGATCATTGACATCCATCAGTCTGAAAAGGTTTCGGGGAAATTTCTAAAGCTCCAGCAAACATCAGTGAGACATTATCCACATGTAGGAAACGTGGAACAGAGGTGAACCTTCACAAGAGTGGCTGATCTATCAAAATTACTCCAACAACTCAGCCAAGAAGTCACAGAAGAACCCAGAACAACATTTTATTGCTGTTGAGCCACACTTAGTTCAGTTCCTGTCAGAGTTTATGAAAAAATGGAAAAAGGCAAAAATGGCCTCCATGGGACAGTGTCAAGGTCAAAACCACTGCTTACAAAAAGACTGACAAGCCCTATCTCAAAAGACAAAAGTGAAACTTTTTGGTAGATATGTGTCCTGATACATCTAGTATTAAACTGGTGCTGTATTTCAGTGAGCCGTTAGTTTGGGACCTTAAGCTCAAGCATACTTGTTTTATACAGCAGATCAGGATTAGGTTTATGAGGTTTATTATTTCTTTTTCATCTAAGGTCATTCTAGTTTGGGCAGCTTTTTACACCCTAATTAATGAATTCAGGTATTGTTCATGTTAAATTTTTAGATAATCTGAAACATGTTTCTGTGACACAAAAATCTGTATGGGGCAAATACTTTTTCACAGCATTGTAGAACCTGGTGTCATTTCAAATAAAAATTGCTAGTGCTTTAAAACATTTTTGTCATGCAGGCAAACAGTTTTTATATCACACAGCACCAAACAAACTGTTTAAACACAAATGAAGTAAAACAAACATCGGTCAAGGTTAGATGAGGGTGTCTGGTTTCAGAACTGAGGATGGGATGGAGGGTTCTCTGGGTTCTATGAGGTCAGTCATTACTTACTGTAAATTGTGATGGCCTTCGGACTGGGGTGGAGGTGGGCTTAATCATAATGCTGCTTGTGATTTTGCTGTTGCCTTTAACAGCAGGATCACTGCAGTTTGCAACAACCTGAGTTCTTTGCTCTTGGAGTCCGGGCGTGTGGCATGGACTTTGTGATGGAGTGCTGATGCTCTGAATGAAGGGACTTCCTAAGTGGATGTGGATTTTGTTATCCTCTGTTGTGATGACATTTGGACCCAAGCTGTTGGACCTCTGGACCTGCCAGCTGCTCTGCCTGTCTGGGGTCATGCGGAAGACAGCATGTCCACCTACCACCTCCACTGGCTCTGTGGAAAGGGAGCGTTCAGGGGTGCTCGTTGTTACTGAAACAATTTGTATCGGTGACATGGCTCGGTCTGGTGTCACAGAACCACAAGAGTCTGGGGTCATTGCCCTGGAGTATGTAGTCATAGTGAAAGGTGATAGGGCTCTTTCTGGTGAACACAGCTCCTCTGAAACCGAGGAACACTTGGATTTAGTTGGAGAAACAGATTTGGCAGTTGGGGATATTGAAGCGTTCTGGATGATTGTGATTCTTTGCTTAGGCGGAGCTCCACTTGTGGGTATGACAGCAGTGCTAGTGAATGACTGGGGTGTTTCTGTGGTTGGACTGGTAATCTCTAGTGTTGCTGTGTTGTGTCCATGATCAGGAGTCACTTTGATGTGCAGGGGCTGCCCAGGATGGTGGGTCAACACAACATCTCCAGGCTGCACGTGGTTGCCATTGTGCCGTGGTTGCTGTTTACCGTTCACCTGATGAGGGGTGGGATCTTTGTTTCTGAGGAACGGGGCTCTTACTCGTCTCAAGTTGTTGTTCAGATTGTTGACATTGATAAGGGAAGGGCTGCATTTGGTGAGCTGTAGCTCATTTCCATATGTTGTGTTGTCTTCAGGATCACTTTCATCGTACAGCTTCCCGTTAACCACCGCTCGTTCCAGGGGCAACGTTGTTTTTCCACTTGGAGACATGAGATCCTGTGGTTCTGTCTGAACCTCCTTGGTGGCCAAGTGTAGGTCTGAAAAGCGCCGTCCATTCATGCCAGGGCGAAGACTTTTGCTAAATCTTCTGTATCTTTCAAGTTCTCGAGTAAGTGTCTCCATTTCTCTAGCCAGTTCTTTGTTTCTGACTTCCTGCTGGGTGAGTTTTCTTTGCAGTGTTGAGTGATCTGTTTTCATGCGACAAATCGACTCCTCTGTCCCCATGTATTCATGAATCTTCTCTTTTAGCGCTGCCACTTCTCTGGTTAAATGACTTGACTTTGCTTCCTCCTCCTTCAAGCGTTTATAAAGAACATGCTCTTGGTTGCACTCTTTCTTTTCAGCCAGCTGGTACTTTGAAAGCTCCTTTCTGGAGATTTCAAGTTCCTCCATGAGGGTTTTAGCTTTCTCTTGCTCATTGTTGAATCTTTTCTCTAATGATTCAAACTCTGGCGTTTTTAATAAATCACCTTCAACCTCTTTCATGTCCTTTAATTTGCGCCTGAGGCGTTCAACTTCCTGTGTCAAATCTTTCACTTTGTTGTCTTCTTGCTGGAAGCGGTTAGCAAGAGGTGTTTTGATGTGCTCCTCTTTAGTTTTGTTTCTCAGGTATTCTCTCTCAACTGTCTCAAGTGATTGCAGCCGTTTCTTCATCATGTTCAGCTTAGACTCCAAGTCTTTGCTCTTCTCCTCCTCAGCTTTTAACATGGCCTTCAAGTCATCCCTTTCCTTTGTTGCACTGCACATTTTTTCTTCCAGATCTGCTTTTGATCTCAGTGCTTTCTTACTTTCTTCTATTAGCTTCTCTGTGACAGATGTAACTTTGTCTTGTTCAGCCTGAAGTTTACCAGTACTGTTTTGCACCTTGTTCTCCATTTGCCTTAGCTTTTCAGCCATTCCCTTCCTCTCATCCACCAGCATGACAGTCAGAGTCTTCAACTTGGTTAGATCTTCCTTCAGTGTCAGCTCAGTCTTTCCCAGTTGGCTCTCAGCAGCCTCCAGTTCTTTGACTCTGGCTTTCAGAACTTCAAGCTCACTGCTCAGAATCTTTGATACAGTCCTCTCCTTCTCCAAGTGACTTTTAAGTGAGATGCATTCTTGTTTGCTCTTGCTGAATGCATCCTCCAGTTTTTCTAAGTCTATAATTCTGTGATTGAGTTGATCAACTTCAGCTTTCAAGCATTGGCTCTGGTTGGATTCTTTCTCCAGTTTCTTGTGGAGGTCTCTGCAGTGGTCTTCCATTCTGATCAACTCTTCATCCTTTCCCTCCATCTCAAGTACCCGCTTCCGTAACTCTTCGAGCTCGGACATGAGGCCAGAGTTTCCGTACTCACCTCGGCTTATTTTATCTCTCAGCTCCTGCAGCTCCTCCTCAGCTCTACGTAGCGTTTTGTTGCTCTCCTCCAGCTCATCGAGCTGCCTGCTCAGAGCCGACAGTTTCTGGCGCAGCTGTCTGTTTTGAGCATCCTCATTGGTCAATTTGGCAGTCATGGCCTCTTGTTCCTGATGGTATCGACTGGTTTGATCTTGCAACTCAGCCTCCAAGCGAAAGATCTTCTGCTCCTCTTCCTGCAGACGAGCATTAGCTGAGCTCAGCTCCTCCTGAGCTTGGGAAAAACTGGCACTCAGTTCTTGGACCTTTGCTGCTTTTTGATTCAGCTGTTCAGTAAGTCGCTGTTGTTCATCCACAACCATCAACGAAAAAGACTTGAGTTTTGTCAACTCTTCCTTCAGACTGGCAATCTTTTTGTTGTATTCTTCCTCCTTCCTTTCTTGGTAGGCCTTTTCCTGATCAATGAGCAGTTTCAACCTGTAAAAATAAGCAAGCATGATATGAATGTCAAAATAATCTGTTTGTCTTTCCAAAACATCATTTATATTTTCTTTTTGATGATCCTAACATTTGAAAACTTTTATTGAGTTAACTGAGTATTCAAATTGTTGGAAAAATTCTCCTTTACTGGCCTGTAACTGTTATGAATACCTGTAGGGCTCATTCTTCCAAGCATTGACACGTCATAAACACTCTTATTTTCTGTGTATTGACTAAAGTTTTTATGTCATGGAAAATTTAACACATCATAAACAAGCAGGACTTTAGGGTCACAGCCTGAAATACCTGTGGTTATAGTTTTCCTCTTGTTGCCAATTAAATCTCTGGTGGATCAGAAACCTGAGTTATTGCTGTAAATACTTGTCCTTAAATGTAACAAACAGTAAATTTTAGAAAGTTTCCACGGTGGTTCAGGGCGTAGCATGAGGTCTTCAGCGTCTGACAGACGACTAAATGCTAATTCTTGGAGAATGATTATCTCACCGCAAAAACTGACTTAAGACAGAGTTACTGACCAGAATATAATCACAAGCTCTCTGCTGAAATAGTTTCTGTTCCTGTGGACAAGATTGCTCAAGCTTAAGCAAAAAAAATAAATAAAATAAATCAGGGCACCCTGAGAAGTGTGAAATGAATCCAGGAAAAATGCAGATGAGTGATTTTGTTGAAAGCAGGACTCGAGCAACATTTTGCTGTCACCTCTGAGCTGTTCTTGTCAATACTGCTGTTAAAAAAATACTGTGTCAAATCGATTGAGACATACCAGGAAATTACAGAACAAGATGTGGAACATTTATTTCAATAACATATTAAATCTCAGAATATAAGTGCCATATTGATACACACTGATGTGGTGCAATAAGTTGAGTGCGCAACCTGGGTCAGGGCGTCTGCCTACATCCCGAGAGGGAAGCAGTTGCCAGGTTTTTCCACACAGATGGCCCACTGGCATGGAACAATCCTCTAATGAAGGGGTTCCTCTACTATCAGGCCTCCTCCTTCTCACTCAAACTACCACTTCTCTCTTTTTAAAACAATTTTTAAAGGAATTCCCCCTGCTAACAAAGGCTACTACAGTCCCAGAGTTTATACAAAACCCCCTCCACGTATAAACTTGAGGGATCACTAATTCCACACTCACACGGGGGTTGTGAGCCATGTGAGTTCTGTACAGCAGGGTAGGTAACTACCAGTACTGCCGTGTAATTTCTCTTGTCAGTATCTAGCAATAAAAAACAAGAACTAGATCCATTTGTTACAACTGCACAGAATGACCTCCAATAAAGTGTAAATATGAATAAAAACCCTGAATACTGAGATTTAAGTGGATTTGAAGTTTGTATTTATATTGATCATTATTTTAATTTCATAATATTTTCTTTAAAACTGAAAGAAGAATTTACTGTTTAACAATATTAAACTAACTTGTGAATTTCATAGTTCAGTAATCTATTCAAGGCCAAAATGTGTGAAGTTTTTTTGATAGCTTTTGATGTTAAGCTGATGGACTTTTACTAAATTAATTTTAGTTTGAGATGCACAGCCAAAATTTAGTTTGTAGATCAGGTAGTCCAAATTGGACTTTAATGTTTAGAAATAAAGTCCGAGGAAACATGAGGTGTAGGAGAAAAACAAACAGATTTTTGATTTGGAAGGTTTGTCTGTTGCTGATTTTACTGTTCTGTAACATATTTTCTTTAAAATGACCAGTTTACACTAAAACAGAGAATATATTTAAATCCTGTCTACCTTCTGAGGTTAGGTCTGTGTTAATTTTAATTTCTGTTATTCTTTTCAGAATATTTGGCTTTGATGCTGCAGTTATACTTTTACATTTGGGGTTTGTTAAAAAAAATTAATTTATTTTAGTGTCAGTCTAATTTCATTTTTCCAAAATAATATCAAAAGATGTTTTAGTTTTAGGTCTAACTTAAAGCCCACCTTACCTTTAAAACTGGTTTTCAAGGTTTGCCTATTAAAGGTGTTGTGGAGATTCTGACTGATTATTCTGTTTTTTACTGGATTGTATACATGGAAACAAGAAGTTGCTAAGCCAAACTTTAAAACACAGACACACAAATCTCTCTTGCAAACTCCCGTCTTGTCTGTAGTCACTGTTTACTCAATCTCTTATCTCGGTCCTTGCTGTTTTGGTAGTGATGTCATCATCTAAAATAGAGCGAGAAATGCACTTTGTTCCCAAGCAGCAGTGGAGACGCTGTTGATCACTTGTTTTTCTAAAAGACAAGAACAAAATCTTGTTTCTGTGAACTTCTTTGCTTTTGATGTACTTTGAGTCACGTTTAGGGTTATTGAGGCTTTCAGATCAGATCATTTAATCTTTGGCCTTTTCACATGTGATCCTACATGAAACAGAAAAAAAACTGCTGCTGAGCCTCAAATACTGGCCACATTTATTCGAGTGGTAGTTGAGTAGCTTCTACACAGTAAAGCTGGTCTCCATAATCAACATAGGAGAATAAATTGTCACATGGTATGTCTGATGAGTATCATCCCTACAATAACTCTAACCACACCTCTGCATCCTTCTCAGTTTTTTTTTCCCTGAAACAGATGTTTGACCACTGTGGGTCTTAAATGTGTCATGGAATTTTTTTTCTCCGAGTGATTTGGTGGGTCAGTGAGCTGAAGTGGATTGTTTCTGCTGTTTCTGGCATTGTTGTAGGTTTGCATATCCCTCCAGTGTAAGCTAACGTCTGCATTAAAATTTAAGAAAATAGATCCAATGGGTAGCAGTCTCACTAGCAGCTTTTCCTCTGACCTTCCTCTCTGACTTCCGAGGCTGGAAAGTGTGGCTCAGTCGATACTTAAATCTGCACTACATGCTCCATATGTCAGGACTGCTGTGCCATTTCCTCACCACAGAGTGATTAGCTCATGTACGTACAGATTTAACCCCGTGAGCATCTTAACAGAGACTCTGCCGCTCGCTGTCATGTGAGAGGGTTGGAGAGGCTGTTTAATACCGTGCAAAGGCTGCATTAAGAGTCACTAAGTGACCTGCCTCCTGAGTGCAATTAAAACCTGTGAAATATGTCCCTCTGATATTTATTAACTTCCCAGTTCTGGGTGAATGGATAATGAAGAGGTGTGTTACCAAAAGAAACAGGATTAACTGGAATAATGATTTCAGTTTTCTAAAGTTTTAAAAACAGAGAAAAAACTTCTTTAAAATATTACTGCAGTTTTACAGAATATTGTTCATGTAATACATGGCATTAAATATTTGCATTGGAGCTGAATTTACCTTTAATTTCTAAGTTATATTTTTGCCAAAACATTTCAAGTTTTAAAATGCAAAATTTACTCTAAAAAGTAGTTTTTTATCAGCTTGTGTGATACAAAAAGTAACAATAAGAACATTTACTCATGCATTGTTTTTAACTTAATCGTGATGATCTTAATTATGAAATCCAAATTTATGCTTAAAAGATTAAGTAAATTGTTTTGAAATCCATATTTGAAAAGAAAATGTTCACGTTTATTCGACATGATCTGGTGTGTCATCATTCCTCATTAAGACACATTACATGTAAACCCCTAGTATGTAAGTAAGTATGGGATGAACTCTTAAAAAACACCTAAAAATTTTGAAATAAGAAATATAAAGCCTAGCTTGGATTCACAGGCTGTAAACTCAACGTTCTTTAAAATGTAAACGGTCTGAAATAGTTTCTATCTTCTGTCTTTAGCGTGTCCGAATAGCTGCTACTTTAATTTTTGTGCATCATTTCAATATTAACATACCAGCTTTGATCAAATCTATAATTAATCTCATTTTTAGAACTTACTGAACACTCAAATTTGACTGTTTCCTTCTCTGACAGCAACTTAAAACACTTTTCAACTTTACTGCCTAAAAAATTGGGAAAAAGGGGGACAAAACACACCGGAATATGATCTTAAATTAATAAAAATGTAAACGTGTTAGAGATTAATTTTTAATTTTTTAAACATAAATGTTTATGATCCTACCTTTGGCTTTCCCAGCTTTCCCGCTATAAGCTCATTATGTTGCTGTACAACACCCGGCCCTGAACTCTTCTTCTTCTCTCTGAGTAGCTGTAATGTGGGCATTCCTGCAGTCAGACCAAACAATAAGGGATGTGCTCCCTGCCTATGGGCATTACATCATCAACATGCCCTTATATGGGGTTTTGCACTGCAGACACTCACAAGAAGGGGGTGTGCTTGCTCATACAAGTGGCTGCGTGGTGTGCTGGTGTGTCTGAGGAAGACTCTGTTTAACTATAAGTTGCTGTGAAGAGGAGAAGAAGGCATTTCTTGACGTATGTACCATGTGAAGTATCTGTCACTGCTCCAGCAGCAGAGTGTGAGGTGAACCGGGTGGAGGAGTTCTAGCAGCAGTGTTTCCTTCTCAAATAAGTCACTCATTGAGCTGCGGAGGTTGAAAAAATAATCAGCTTGGAAAGTTAATCAGTAAGTTTTGGATGAGGATTTGGAATTGAGAGTAGTGGTGTTGTACAACCTCCCAAACATCAAACATGTCTTTACACTGAAGCAGTTTTACTGATTTCCTAGTTGCTGATGCTGCTTTCCAGTTTAGTCTCGTGGATAAGGGGGTGCCTTATGGAAACTAACATCTTGAGAGCACAGTGGCATAATTATTTATTAAAAGCTGGCCTAAGTTTTCAGCAGATTTAAAAAAAAGAGGGGAAAAGCAACTGGTGGTTAAGCATGCTGAACTGATCGGGCTTTAGAGAGAAATTTGCCTCTTCTCTTTTTTGGCAAATACATGCCATGAAACATGGGCCCCCCTACATATACAAAAAAAGAAAAAAAAATAGCAGAGGATTAAAGAAATACTTTCAGGATCAGGATTTTTGTTGTTTTCTTATGATCCTTTTTTATTCAATAAAGTCTGTAAAGTCAGTTTTCAGACACTTTCAGACACATTTTACTTTTAAATGGCTTATTTGGTTTTGTAAGAAGTATTTATCAACTCTATGTGGCTATAGAACAATTTTGCCAAAATTGTACAAGGCAAGAATAATTAACATTTCTTTCATGCTTTATGCTAAAAATGTTAGTAATAAACAATCTCCCAATTTTTGCTTTAAAATATTATTAGTTAGTTAAAATTTGTTTGAATATACATTTTTTGGTTTACCTGTGAGTTTAAATATGGATTTAGGACAACAGGTTCACTAACGACACACCGGTTTTTCTTGTCACCGTGTAATCATCGCGTCAACCAGCAAACATTACACTTAATCAGTGGCACATTGTTCTTATCACAATGCTGCACTTTGGGCTTTGTTTTTCAGACAGCTTCGATTCATTTGTATGTTTCTCAGATTATAGCTGGCCAGATTCTTATTTGACAATTTGTAACACCATGCATCACCTCTTGTCCTCTGAGGAGCAAACTGTGCATCGATCTGTCAGGAGGTTATTGCTCAGCTGTCAGTGTCTATTGTTGCTCCATCTATCAAACCATGAGAGCAGTGACGCTGTTTGGTGCAGAAACAAATGAGCATGTCATCCCCGAAGAACTCGCTGCAAAAACAGCAGGAGCTCGTCTAAGTTGACGATACATGACACAATGTAAGACAGAAAATTACTCACTTATAGGAGTTTTTAAAAACACGGTTTGCTTTGTCAGTTCATGCTTCAAGAAGTACATTGAACTTTGGAAGTGAATAACAAAATCAAAATCTTTCTGTCGTCATGGTTTCACAATGGCTGAAGTCACTGTTGCTGAATGTAACAATCACCGCCAGCCTTGCTCATAAAAATGGAAAGTTTTTGTTTTAATGTGAAACAACAGAGCAAGACTGTTATGTAAAATGAGAAGCATGCCGTGTAAAAATTATGGATACAGAAGTTCATGTCCAGATTTTTGTGAACATATGTCATTAAACCAGAGACTCTGCCACAGCTAGAGGTAGCTTGAGTATATCCTCTATTCAAAACCAGTTAGCTTTAAGGTCATCAGCCTCAAAGAACCATCCTCACTACCTTAAATTCTCAAACGGCAAAATAGCGATGTCCATTTTTCAGCTTAAAACTCTCTTAAAAAAAAAAGTGTTCTGCTGTTTTATCACCCAGACTTGATTCAGTAAGTTGAAAACACATGGCCTAATAGCTTATGTCAGAAATTGGAATTAATCACGTCTGCAACCAATTGGAGGAGACAGTTATGGAAGGACAATGAATGAGGCTGTGTGGAAAAAGTTTTCATTGCCAGTGTGTGAAGTAAAAGCCAAATACACCATGAACCTACCTATGCTGCCTTTGAAAACACCCAGAATTAGAATCAGGATATTACCAAATGTCTGTCCATCTATTCAAAACTATGACAAGATTGTTTGAAGGCAGAGGCTTTTGACTTTTTCAACTTCAAAATAAGAGTGATAGAGGTTTTTAAACCCAATCATTGATGGTTAAAGTGTATCAACATGGCTAATAAACCAATCAAAGGGCGGATTGACAGAACAGACATCCTCAACAGCCTTTATATTACTTTAACCAATTCATGATCTGTGTTTTTAATGTTTGTTACAATATGGGCAATATGATGGTAATATTTGAAAATGTGATTTTATATCTGTAGTACATCTTAAGACTCACAGGGTCAACCTGAACCCTACTTTAGGAACAGTTCTCTTCACACCAGAAAATGACTGTCTTATGATGTAAAAAAGTCAGACAGATTATGGATGGTCTTTGCAGGATATTTGCAAGGTCACCAAGCAAATATTAGGGATGCAAAGGGTTCTTACTTACACATAATAGAGTGGTATAGGGTCACAATGATTTTGATGATGCTTAAAACTTCCACAGCCAGATCATTGTGGTTTATCATCATACATTGTGGCCCTAGGTGAAATGGGGGGGTGGTACCAACTTATCCAGGACCTCCATACTCCAGCATTGCTTGGTCACTACGAATCGTAGATGGGATAGGCGATGCTGGCCTAACACCTTGGCTACAATTCTGTCATGTGACAGTTTTGTGTTAGCCTGTTGTATTGTGTCATTATGCAGAGAACACATCAAGCATTGTGAGGGTGCAGGAAATATCTTGAGGATTCAGAAAATAGCGGGACAAAACCTAATAAGTGAGTACTTTTCATCCAAAGAGGTTTTCCAAATTTGTTGTGATCCAGCCTCATTCTAATAGGTCACCTAGATGGAGAGCATAACAGGGTCATCATTCTGCCTATAGGGGTCACATGCAGTCCCAGATATGTGCATTATCATGCACATTTGTGTGACAACATGTCTGATTTCGTTCACCTTCCAACTTTGTTACGCAGTCTTCAACAAACCTCCAATGAGTTTCCATCCTCAAAACTATGATGTGTTTGTTCCTATTTTGTAACAAACAGTTTGTTCTTTGAACAAACAATTTGGTCATCTAAAACTCGGATTCTATTTTTGGAAATGTACACTTGAAACAGATGTTGGGGATCAAACACATGAACAGGCCACATGAGCATGTTTGCTGTGACAAGCTTCTGCCAAATGACAAATAGTAGGGAGATGAAGAAGTATTGTGTAACCGCTAAAGAATGACTCCAGCTCTGACAATACACGGAAGAATGTGGAGGTTTGGGATTTGGTTTGAATGAGGATCATGAGCTTGTTTGGTGAAGCACATGTTGAACCTCGAGGCATAATCATCAGGAGATCGAAGGTCTGGAAATTTCAAGTATGTTGGAAATACAAAACAGAGTTAAAATGGGATGTTTTTATCTTCTGCTTTTGGTGGGAGTTTGTGATTGAAGAGACTAGATTGTCTAAGATGTGACCTTTGCTCGGGTTTACAGTTATACAACATCACAACAGGGCTGATGGGTCAGAAATGCCAAGTTTCTGGTGGGAGTCTGTCTCTCACATAACTTGGTACTTTTTCACAACTTATATGGTGTTATTTTGCTCATTACCGAACAGCTGTTGAAACGAAAGTAACTAGAGTTTGACCATTACATTTTTTCAAATACTGTGTCCTACACTGAGCTTTGAAACCACGGCAGCTGATTAAAGTATTAAGAATTTTTTTGTTAAGAAGTTCTTTTCGAAGTTATAGATCTTTGGGGTCTGCTGGTGTTGTGTAGAAAAAAGCACCACCGCAATAAAAGTAACCTATTTTACAAAAAGCACTTTAACACAATGGTATCATACAAATATAAGAACAATATGCAACACTATATAGACATACCAGCTCAGATACAGCCAATACACATTCTGTTTTTTTAATGCAGCTTACACAATCTGCTGACTAAATAATTGAATATTCATGTTTAGCTGAGAAGCTGGACATTACACAAGGACTGGGACTGACTAAGTTGTGATCACAAATCCCAGGTTTTATGATGTAATTATCCGGTTTGTGGAATGATGATTCAAAAACAGATAGTTGAGCAAGTTTGCTATTTCACTATTTTTCGTTTCTGTTTTTCAAATTGAAATCATAACCGAGGAAAAAACATGAACTTTTTTTGTTAGCAGCTCATCAACGTGGCCCAGTTTTACTCCAGAAATACCCAAATGTGTATTTATTTCTCTAAATAGGATCACATTTATAATATTTATGTCAATCTCTTCTAAATAAGAAGTGAAAAAGACAGAGTCTTTCACACAGCAATGTTTCAACTGGTAAGTTAGAGTTCAATTAGAAACGAGTTGGTTTCCAGACTCACTTAACAACGAGCAGTTTTCACAGCGTCAGTATGTAATAATTACTTTTTGGCTGCACATTTTTTATAATGATGTTGTTGTTTGGATTCAAATATCAGAAATTTTGGGGTGATGAAAGAACAGAATCGTGGAAAAACCTTTTGCCAAAATGAAACCATTGGATTTAGTGCTCAGTTCACATGTTCACATTAGGTCTTTTACCGTTTCCAGCATCTTCATTCTAAACACTAACACTGTGGCACCAGCTGGTACCTGATATGACGGATGAATCTGATAACCTGTTAATATCTGAACAAATGGAAACACAAGGGATTTTAGACTGTAGTGAGTTCATATCTGTCTGACACACATTAACACGTGCTTGCAGCTGAATCAGACAGAAGAAGACACACAATCACCTTCTCCTTAGTCTGATTCTAGATTTCTGTTGCACATCAGACTCTCAGCAGCGAATACAGACGAGGTCTGGTCTTGCCCTAACACTCACATGCTTGTGTGATACATGCAGCCCAGGGGCTGATTACCTGACATATACGCATGACATCATCAGCTTGTAATCAAAGCCATATGTCTCCTCCCCGCCTCGTCCTCCTCCTCAGTCTATCGCTGCTGTACTCTTTCACCAATAACTTTATGTCCTATTTGTTATGAATTTAACTTCTTCTCGTGATACTCTTTTCCTTTCTCTTATTAGGTTTTGTGCATCATTTCTATTTTTCTTCTCTGACTGACTCTTGTTTATGATCTTGGCCCAAGTCTCAACAAAAGCTACTCTGTAAAAGTAGAACATGAGTTTGACTGCCAGGCTAAAAAATCTCATGTGGATTTTTGTTGTCCTTTTATGGCCAAAATCGGGTTTTAGTTCTATTCTATTACTCAGGACCTTTTGTTATGATGATAAACTGTAGAGTCTAAATACACGTATGTTTTTATAGCCTGCCTTGATGGGATTTCATCACATTTTGAAGTTCTTACATGATTTTTTGGAAATGTTTCCAGTTCTTTGTACTCACTGTCTTTGGGTGAAACACTTTGCAGGACTTGTTTCATATATAATGCGTTTGTGTCTTTTTCTTTATTGGAAAGTATGGCCGTGTGTACAACCATGACCCTTGACCTTATATTTCTGTCAAGGGGGTATTCAGCCCTAAACACTGCAATAAAAGCAGAACAATATTCAGGATTTTTTTAATTTAGCTTTCTTCTCAGCTGATATTTGACACTAATGTTTTTATCCAGGCAGTGATTCAAACATTTCCAAAAGTTTATGCAGGACACAAAGTTTTATCAGCCTTTCAGCTATTTTTTGACAAGTTTTTTCATTTGACATCTGGAGATCAGCACTGGCCCCTGTGACCATGCACACCAGATAGAGAAATTTGATGGATTTTTAAAATATATTTATTTTACACACAGTAATAACAAGTTCTCAAGATGTTTTAGAGAAATAGCATTTGCTTCAAATTTATGTAAAAAATCTCACTTGAATTACATTTTTGCCAAAAAAACTGTGATTTCTATGTTGTTTTCTTCACTTGGTAGTGTAGTTCAGAGAGTGTCAACTTGGGTCATTTGGTCATCTACTCACACGATACACGAGTAAAGCAACCACATTGTTTAATGTACAAAAAGAGACTGTTTAACACAGTGCTTTCCTGATTCGGGGAGGGCCAAGATCCTGCTTTCTGATCGTCTCTAAGTTTTTATTCCATAGAGTTTAGTGACAACAAAAGTGGTTAAAAATACTGTACATCAGCAAATTGTGCCTTAATATTTGGTTTAAGTGCCTTGAATTGCTGTAGGAGCTTATTAAAGAATCACAAAACATTCCAGTAGGACTTTTCTCTTGTTCTTGTTAAAACATTTGAACTTAACCAGATTTGAAGAACATTTTGGTTTACTGACAAATTTAACCCGATTCTCCAGGTACAGGTCCAAACTTTGGATCACTCAAGATTTGCACACTCTTGTCTTAACTGTTAATGTCTTATTGAAAACTTTATCCACAAGCAGACATCCTGAGCATGTTGGAGGCTGCTGTTTAGGTTTCTATTAGAATCTTCTGCATTCCTTCATCTTTACTAGTTTTCCAGTTTCTTTGGCAGAAGAACTTTTCCATAAAATGCCATGTTTCTTAAACGTCATGCTGAGTGCCTGGTGTCCTTCATAAGCACTTAAACCCTGCAGCCAAGTTCAGTCTTTTGTGATGACATCACATAATCTGGTTCCTCAGTAAATTATTCACCCTTTTTTTAACAAACACCTTATCTTGTATAGTCAGATCTGTTCCTCGGCACAGTCTCTTGAATAATTACATCATCAGCTTGTTTGTGTTTTCTTTAAAGATTTCTGCTTAATTTAAATACAGAGTCACAGTCAGACCTCATTTAGACAAAAAGTCTTAGTAATAAAAACTCAAACAAGTCTTTTTGTCTTTGGCTGTACTATTATCTACCTTTCACATAACTCTTGTGTTCATTTGAATGAATAATAGATAGACCTTTTTCAGAAAGTAAAACTAAAAAGAACAGTTTTTCTTCCTTTTTGGAAAAAGGTCTTTGGCTCCTTTTGGGACAAATAGGTCTTTTTACCTAAGTGCATAACAGTGAAAACACGTCATCCCACCATGGAGTGATCTGAGATTATAGGCAGGAATCAGTCATGCAGCTTCAGATTGAAGGGCTCTGCAAAAAATAGGCTGTAATTTGCAGGCTAACAACAGTTTTTAGCTAACAAAGGATCCCAACTTTAGGTAGGGAGGAAAATTAAGAGAAGTGTGTAGGTGTGTGTGTATGTGTGTGAAAACAGGCGACAGGGCATGTATGTGTCTGCTGCTCTGAGTTGATACAGCTGATAATCATTACTCCTCGACCACGTTAGACTTTGATGTAAATTGCAAACACTTAAAGAGGATGCTGTTGTTGTTTGCATAGACGTGGTGGAAGTCAAAGCCCAGGGGCCACACATCAGCCACCAGTTGCTACAAAGCTGCAACAATTTAGAAGAAACTGCAATAACTCAACATAAAAACATGTAGGTTCACAGGAAGAAAGGATGTGATACTGGATGCTCTAATCTGTCCAGCTGTCAGGTGAACAGGGTGGATCTGCCTCTTGATGCTCTTTGATGGTTTCCTGATGGATTAGCATTGATCTCATATAGTCCATGGAGATGTATAAGAGCTGCTCTTTAATCAGATTTCAAGGAGCTGAGCGTGCTCTGTCAAGTCATGAAACCATTTTACTTGTCTTTGTTTTTCTACATCTACCTGCAGATCTGTTTATTTGGACTTTGAAAGCTGTGCCTGCAAATAACTGTTTTTCAAAGTTACTGCTAAGTGGGATGAAGGTGCCACTTTTCCAGCCATGCAGCCGCTACCAGGCTAATCCCTTAATGTCTGCCTTCCAAGAGGCAGAAGATCAAGTTAACTGCACTTCATATTACTGCTGGGGCCGCATCTATGAAGAAGGGGCTCCTGAACTGTTTAGTCCAAAAACACACCAGTAATTTATTTAAAGCCCATTCCAGCTGAATTCAGCAGTTAAAGTAAACTGAAGCATTTTGTTTAACATCCTACTCTGAAACATGTTCTCATAACGGCTGGGGAAAACAAGGGGTTGTTGGATAAGAGGCCAGTGGCAGAGAAAATAGAGATTTTCAACTCCTACTTGGATACTCAATTTCAGACTTATACAGTTCAGACATCTTCAAACTGGAAATGTGTTTTCTAATCTGCTCGTTCTTTCTCAACAACTCTGTTGGGGGTAAAATATACAAAAGTCCTCAGCATTCATAAAGATGTCATCACATTCCTGTTTATACACTTACTAATAAAAGGCAACACATCTGAGTATAAACATATTTTAAAAAAGAGAACTTGTTTTGTGATTAAGATATAACTTGTATCTTATGTTAGTTTAGCTGGAGGAGTTCTGCTTCTAGCCTTTCAGTTGTCAAACAAAAGTCAGAAGGATGTGCATGACATCAGAAATATTTCACACCCAGGTTATACCCACAATGTGTCACTGACACCTGAAGGAGCAAGAGCTGTATGAACAACTTGAAAACAGAGAGAAGAAGAGCAATTTACTAACAGATTCAGCTGTTGCTGTTAAACAGGAGAAGAAGCAAACGTTCCACTTCACTTGGTAATCCACAATGATTGATTTGGATTTCCTGTAAAATTTATTTGTGCCGGTGTTAGTCTTTAAAGTAAAACCCTTTCCCCCCAAAAAATATTAGCAAATTAAGGATATTTGTTTAGCATCATGGCCGAGGTGAGATGTTAGAATCTAATTTCTTCCTCTGTTGAGAAATCCTTGCAAAAATGTTGATGATAAATCCCAACCATTCATCCAGGTTTGGTAACAGCCCTCAGCCTCTGATTTGTGAATTCAGTCTGAAAACAGATGCAAATAATTATCAGAACCCAAACTTTTGGCCCAGTTTTATTGTTTGTAGCGCTAATTTTTGGATGGTTTACAAGGATCCTTATCGAGATCTGAAAACTAATTTCCAATGTGTCATTCTTAAAATCCCATGACTAATGTTGGCAGAGTATTTTGACACTCTTGGCGTGTTTAAGTGGGGCTACCTCTTGAGTAAGTTATTTGGTTATTTTTTCGGTCATTTTTTATCATCAGTTAGTGTTTGATGACTGTATTTAGAATATATATTAAGAACACATGTATATTTTATAGTATTTTGCACCTGTATTTGTATAATGTATTTCTAGTTTTACTGTCCACTTAAAGTGCTTTTACATTACAAGTTACATTCACTCATTCCAACACTCCAATATACAAACTGGGGAGCCGCACAGGGTTCAGTGTCTTGCCCAAAGACACTTCGACATGCGGACAAGAGAAACCAAAATCAGACTGCCAACTTTCAGATTGGAAGGTGACTTCTCTTCCCACTGAGCTACAGCCCCCCCAAAATACTCAACAGTCTTATTAAATAAAATGTTTTATCTATTGTATCCCTCCTTTTGTCCCAGAACTCTCTGTGGATGACACAACCCAAAAGTCTCCAGATGTTCTCATTAGTCATCTATCTCAGCTTTCTCATAATGCTTTGTCTTGCTTCCAAAGTACAAGCAAGACCTCAGATGACACATACATCATTTTTTCAGAACTAATGTCTCACATGTGAGGTGATTAAAGCAATTAGAAACAGGTTATAGGTCATCTATTACATTTGCTTTAGAAATATTATCAGATTACAAAAAGAAAAGAATCTGACTCATAACACACAAGGATGTTCATACTGGCAGACTTATTCATAGAAAAGTTGTAAAACAGAAGGTAAATCCCATATTCAGAAAAATGGTGCTAGCAGTGATTAAAAAGTTCTAATAGCTTGAGTTTCCCTTTTAAGTTAATGAACAACTCATCAGTCATTTATTAGTCTTTTCTTTGTATTTATGTTTATCTAGATAATTAGATCATAGTGTTACAAAAGTTTTGGAAAAAAAAAACAGTTTGTTAGCTGTTTGTTCCAAAGCAATGCATTGTCTCTTAATAGCTGATCAGGATTTTCAGGATTTTGTGGTCACAAACTCAGAAATCTGTCAACACATTCTCTAGAATAAAATTCCCACAAACAAAGAGAGTGTTGAGGATGAGTTGAAGAAAAACATTTGTTTTGATCAAATTCTGAGTGAGGGGTTTTGTTTTGGAACACTTGAACAGCAGAAATATTGTCTATTTTCTGGTTATCATTACCCTCACTGTTTAAAATCCCCACAGCAGATGAGTTTGTGCGGTTCACTTGCTCTCCTGTTAATTCTGCAGCAATCCATTGTGACTTTGTCACTAGATTACATGACAGGTTACATGACATGACTTGCATGTTACATCTAAGGGTGTTCTGAAAAGGTTTGATGGTCTTTAGCCTTATATAAACCCATATGTTTTTGTGAGAGTGTCATTGATGTTAGATGTGACCTTTCCAGCATTGGTGACATTGTAGCAATCACAGTCTCTTACAACAACTTTGTCTGCTCAACTCAGCCTCAAGCTGCTGTCCTCTTAGTGTCTCCATCACAGCTGTCTCACTCAGAATCCTCCCACTCACTCCTCACCTCTCATCTTCAGCGGGAATACAAATGATAGTCGTTTAGGATGTGGGGCGTGATCCTGGAATTTATTTAAGCAACACATGGTTGAGGTGATCTTTGTTGGAGTGACATCACCCCCCTCTTAGGGGTGATCACAGGGGATGAGAAACAGGCTGGGTGTTAGTTTGGAGTCCTGAACAAAACTTCTTTCTAGTGTCAGCTCACTTCCTGTCCAGGCCTTCATGATCTCAGTTACTTGGCAACCTGCCTCTGATTGTCTCTGACTCAAAGTGAGAAGATTCAGACTGGAGCAGCTTTCTGTTCTCATGGGTTTCTGGATGTCTGATTTAGGTGTGGACTGATGAAATAAGCTTGACTTAATCCTCTGAAGAATGAATGAATGTTCAAGTGTTGGATTTGTGTGTTTCACACCAAGAGCCAATAAACTAGTTACTTATAACCCATAGATATAGATATACATGTATGTATTAATGCTTCTGTCTAAATGATAAATAAAAAACTATTTCTGGAGATTTAATAATATTATAAGGTGGTACATCAGCAATCAGACAGCTCTGTCTTGTACACATCTGGCCATAAAAAGTCAGATTTAATATGAGAAGCTCAGACTTCAGTATTGAAATGTTTTACTCAGCTTTGACAACAGAAGCATTTCCTCTGAGAGAATATTATAACTATGAATAAGTAAGATA
The DNA here is from genome assembly GCA_006937955.1 of Pachypanchax playfairii. NCBI lineage: Eukaryota > Metazoa > Chordata > Actinopteri > Cyprinodontiformes > Aplocheilidae > Pachypanchax > Pachypanchax playfairii. The sequence goes on along the minus strand of SSNP01000006.1, from coordinate 86,873 downwards.
TTGATATTGAAAATAACATTATGTTTAATCCCAGGCAATATCACAAGATCTCATCCAATCTGTTAGCACTCTGAGCTTGTGTTGTGAATGACTCTTTTATCTTAAAATAAAATAAAATAAACTGAGTTCTAGCAATTTCTTTAGTTGGCTAATGGTAAATGTCTCAGGCTTATTGAATCAAATTAGCTTCAGAAGTTAATCACCTTGAGATGTATATGCAGTAATCAAACACACTCACACAGTTAAAAACCTTGTCAACCGTGTTAAATAGACTCGTCTGATCGATCCTCATGTAATGACAAAACGTTTTTATCAGCTGTGAGCTGCAGATAGAAATCAGAAGGACCCTAGAGACATTGGGTCTTTTATGAAGAATATCAAAAAGCTAAACTTTTAATTACATTTAACAGCTTTTCTTGTTGCACATTGACAGCAGAGTCAGAAAAGTTGTAGTTTGTACTATCTTCTGGCTCTTGTATCTAAATGTGTGTTACAAAGCCACTAAACAAAGCTCTTTCTTCTTTATCCTCCAACCAGGTTTTTAAAAAGTCACATTTTCACACTTTAGCTTTAACCATGACCTCATGTCATGCCTGACCATAAAATGTGAAACCTCAGAGGGGAGTATAGGGGCATTTTCAGGAGCCTTTTCTGGTGTCTCAGCTGCATTAGGCTCCTCATGGCAGAAACACTTAAAGCTTTGAAGTGCAGCCGTGGATACCTCAGTGAAGTCTGAAAGCCTCGGATCTTTGGGGTTATTAATGAACAAGCTGAATGGTGGATTTCTGGGTGATGTCACTGTCTGGATACAACTAGTCTCACCTCCATGAGACACAACAGATGGATCACATCTGGAGGGAGTCCAAAGCAGCATTTTAACTCAGAGTTATAGGTTTTAGCTTTGTCCACTGATGATGAGGACTGATGGTGATTTCATGTTCGTTCAGTGCAATTAGCTCTGGCAGGCTTCCTAGACTTGAGAGGTTTTATAAGACTTTTTTAAATCTAAAAACATCTGTTCATGAAGGTGTGTCCATCCTAACATCTGTTTTTATTCCTCCATTTTTTTATTTTATAATAATTTTATAAATGTGTTAAATCTGTTGAAACCATGTGGCACAAAGGAAAAAATAGTTACTGTAGTAAAATTGTTAATTATTTAGAATTTTAATGCTTAAACATTTTTAAAAGGACATATAGGAAATGTAACAAATGTGCTAAAAATGACTGAATCATCATGTTTTAATTAAAAAACATGATGTATACTGTAAATTTCTGATAAGTGAGGATTATTGGTTTTTACATAATAGATTTGTCTTTGCAACACTGACGTGGAAAGCCAGTTTTACACGTGCAGTTTAGTTTCTAACCCAGTAGTCCTTAAAATAAAATACCAAATGTTTCCTTTTTTATTTGATGCAAAAAATGCAGTTAATTTCATTTAAATGAAGGCTTCTATTTAAAATGAAGCATTCAAGTCTGGATGAAGTTCAGTCCATCTAAATAACCATCCTAACGGAGGAAATAGATGGCTGCTACATCTGATTTATTTTTTACATGATTTATTTTTATTTATTTTTTTATGGTTTGGCTGTAATACATGAATACACGTGTTGAAATGTGAGCATATATTTCTTTTTGTTGTGCCTTACAGCTCCTGGTGTACTTGGTAAAATGAAAGAGATCCACACATAGCATTTATTTTCTGTTTGTTCTTGGTCCAAACCACAGATACCGTACCTCCTCTTTGGCATGTTTAAACTCTGCAAGAACCTTTCCTAAACCAGAGGATGGTTTACTAATCCCCTCTGCTTTTGGCACTGGAGCATTAAACTGCTTAAGAACTGATAGTAAAACAAAATCTGACTTTTTTTGGGTAGTTGAGATAAGAATTTGAGTATTTATGTTTTCTGTCAGGGTCAGCTCTTTGCAGGAGGAGAATCCAGCCTTCTTTGTCTCCTTGCTGATATGGATACTTCCTTTTTCTTCCACTTCACTAAACCATCAGAGGACACTGAAACTGGATAGACCCTTTAACCCATTTTTCCACTCTTTAGTCATACTCCCACCCCGCCTGGTTGCCCCCACATCTGTCACTTCCAGCAGGATTTACTCAGTGTTGAGCTCAGAAACATTTGTTCTGAGATATCAACCTGCAGACTTTGAAAAAAGTCTGATTTTAGCATTCTAATCTTTCCTGGTGAGTCTCTCATTTCATCTTAAACAGAGCAGTTTTTTACATTACAGTATTGCTATCAGCAGAACATCTTTATCCCTCACTGTTGCAAGGAAGCAACAAGAGAGCTGCAGTTCCTCAGTGGGTCAACCCGACATCAGGACAGGAGATTTTTAAATAAAACTAAATTGACTGCATAATTTAATCTTGGAGAAAAAGCGTGTAATTGGGGTTTTGGGCTTGGATCAGAAAGGCTCTGGACATGACTTTGGAGGAAGTGTGTGGTTCAGAGTTTTGGGGGCAGAGAAATGTTTGTTTTGCTGTTATGATGCCGCTGCTTAAAAACATTTTTTTTTTAAATATAAATTCATTTAAAAAGGGTTGCATGATATATCTAAAAATGTATTAACAATGTAAAATATTTCTTTTATTTAAATAAGTCACAGACGATCTGTGCTGTGCATTTATTTTCTTCATCGTAGTTGACCAATCAAATGGACCCTTATGACCTAACATAGACCTAATTGTTAAGGTGAAAAGTGAATCACAATTAACTTTCTGTTTACAACATGGCAACGTAAATATCCCTTCATGCAATATATTGTAAATGTTTTGCACATAATGTTGCAATATTACATTGAATATCTGAGTCCTGGAGTAAAGTCTCAGATCACAGTGTCATTTTTTGTTGCATGCAATCTTTGCAAAGGTCTATAAATTTACAGTCAGTGTCTGTTAAAATAATTTTAGCACATTACTCAAACACACTTTTTAATATGTTCTTCCTAAAATATGTTTGGAAACAATCTTTTCTTTGTGAAACTATGTTTATCCTTGTGTCTCAACACAGAACAGCTCACTGCCAGTTATCCTCCAGTCTCATAACCTTACAGGAAAGTGTTCTCATCAATCATCTCCAGCACCTTGCATTAGATCTGTGAGGAGGGAATTTAAAACCCACCCACAGCTCTTATTTCCTGGTTTCTTGTCAAAATCTAGGATGAACTGGGATCGGGTGGTCCCTCTGGCAGCTTTCGATTGTTCCTCGCCAATAAGCTCTAAATTTTGGGTTCCTGTGTCACAACTCGACACTCGACCACCTAAGATTCGACAGGTTCTTCTTGAGCTCAGACTTACTGTCTTTATGCTATTTAAACTGTAAGGAATCTGACATTTCTCCTAAAATGAGTTAAAAGATGTTTAAAACTGCTGAGCAAAGAAAATCAAACTGTCCCAGCACAATAAATAACAGCAGTTTCTAACATATAATTTGGCTTTATTATGTTGTTTTTGTAAAACAATGTAAAAGTGAATTCTGTGTTGAATAACTATTGGTGATTAACGTCAACCCTCTGAAAATGAGACACCTCCAAACATTATTAGAAACTCTATTGTGATGTTTTCAACTCTCCTAGAACTACAGAAAATGTGTTTAGTTGTTCCGCCTTTGAAAAATAAAACATGACACATAAAGGACTTTTTTAACTTTATAAAATACTATCTTTATTGTAGAAAAGGTTTCGTACTCAGATAAAATCTTGCATCTCCAACAAGGAAGATTTCTCATTAGGTTTGAAAAACAGCCTTGTTCTGGAGTTTTTACAACTAATCTAAAATGTTTTTTGTGAATTATAAGAAGTAACTGAGTGCAACATTTTCCTTAGAATAACATCCTGTAGCATTTCTATAAAGATTTATTTACCACTGTTCCCTCAAATAGTAAAATATTAAACATGCTTTTTCATGTTTGTTTTCTTTGTTAAGTGACTTTATGTTACATAGAGGTGGCTAGATTTATGAAATCAGAAAAAGCCCAACTGTCACAACATTAATTCAGTTCTCTCATTTCCAGTATTCATAGTTACCACATTCAGATAGCCCCTTCACCACAATGAGACGTTTACGTTTGCAGGCTGTTTCCTCCTTCCATATTTCACTCACTATCTCAGCTCTGACTTGGCCCAGAGCGCGGGTTCAGACCCTATTGTTCAGGAGCCACAACAGCTGCTGCCAGCAGCGAGGACATAAAGTACGAGTTTCATGCTGTCGCTTCCTTCCACCCTGACAGGTTGGGAGGATAAAATGCTTTCCCTTTGCCACTTTTTGCAAAGCTATAACTCAAGATGGTGTCTGCTAGAACAAATGTGAGAGGGGAGTAAATCAGAGCCGGCTCGGCTGGGTAAAAGTATCCTATGCAATGTCAAGTTTGCATTGGTTTTCTCTGCTGCAGTCTCCACATCATTTGTCTCCTGCTCTGGCAGAGGCCGAGCACAGTTCACAGCAAGCATAGAAATGTCATGCTAAGTCTACATTAGCAGCATTTTTTCACTCTGCGACCCCCTCGTCCCTCCACCCTTGGTGCTATTTCCCTTCACAAATAGAAGATTAGCTCATGCATCACTCCTGCAGATTCCCAGTCCTCACATTCATTTATCAACCTCTGTTTAGTTTGACCATTTTGGTTGTTTCTGCTCTTTTTTACCTCAAACATAAAAAGTTAAAAGTGACAAACAAGCTGTCAAAATGTTTCATTAACTTCAGCTGTCTGAACTCCTCTTTGTGAGCTAACTGTCCTTTTTTGTCCCTCTTTGATGGAATACAACCTCATCCTCTCAGTTTAACCTGCTTCCAAAATGATTTCAGCTTTAAACCTTTTAAAATAGTTTTTATGCAGACAAGGAGCTTTAATTTAAAGAAGACATCAACATACTAATTTTACAAATAAATGTAAGCGTTTAAGTTTTTTCACTCTTATTTTTCAAGATGAAGCAGATAAAATGACAACAAAATTAAAGCAAAACAAAAGAGCAGATATTTGTCGTTGCTATTCTGGGGTTTGTTCTTCCTTTTAAAAAGTCCCAAAATGGTTGGATAAATACAAGCAGTACGTCTGGGAGCTTGTGGTTGATGAGGTCTTATCGTTGCATTCTGTCAGAGAGATGTCATCACATTACGCCATTCAATGACGAATCACTGGATCTAATTACAACCAAGTTTACACACACAGTGAAGTAACATTTCAACAATCATGGATCCAGTTTAAACAGCAAATGCAGCCAGTTTCGTTTTTCATGTGCATCACAGTTGGACTGAGTCTTAACTAGTCAAAGCAAACGGAACCATTTCTAATCTCTGTTTATTTACTCTTTCAAATATTCCTGAAATTTTCATTTCAGCTTTCTGTTCATCTGTATCTTTATAGATCACTACCTTGACAAGTGTTAATGTGCTGCAGTTTAAGTTGTTAAAACAAAATGTTTAAGATTAAGTGAAGGAAAGGAAGTTGAACTTAACTTCGATAAATGTGCTGGAGGTCGAGAAGTCAGAGTAGAAATCTGGTTATCTGGATAAAGAGGAAGGGAGTGTTTGCAGGACAGGCCAAATTAGGTCAGTAGCCACTCAGATTTTCCTTCTATGTGGGAGTTAAGTGTTGCACAAACTAAACATAATGAGAGGAGAAAGAAGAAGCAGCAGTTTCTCATTAATGTCAGAAAATACTAACTATTTCACCTATTTTCATTTTGTTTGTGGTTTTTTTTTTTTGCATCGCTCGCTTGATCTTCCTCCTCATTTTCTGTCTCTTTGCATCTGGACAAATTAAAAGACTTTTAATTTTTTAAATTTAGAATCTTGCAAGACTTACAAAACTTCAGCTTTAGCATTTTTTCCACCATTAGTTTGTGCATTTATTTGACTCATTTTCATTTACTGCTTCGTTAGGGTTGGGCAACAAAACTGATCGTGTTTAGTTAAATGTGTTATTTGAACAACCAAACGATTCCTGGAAATCAACTCAAAACTGGATTCTGACTTTGAATCAATAATCATCTTAAATCATTTATCCTAAACCAATGAAGACTCTAATTATCTGAAGTGAGTCACTTTATGTTGTTGTTCCACTTTAACCAGTGGAGGCAATTAAATTAAAATGCAAAACTTGTAACTGCTGTTGCAATGTTCTTTCCAATGAACATTGTGCAGATTACATTCTAATGTTTTATAGCACAAGTATTGAGACTGCTATTGCAGTTTGAAAGATTTTATGACCTGGAAACTATGACTGTTTGAGATTTTTTTTTTAAATAGTGAACTTGATTATTAAAAGTTGCAATTTGCTATTGATTTTTATTATTCAAGTCGAGTTACTGATTAGAAGTGGAAATATAGAAGGGCAGGCTTTTGTCACAAATAAACTGCAAGTGCAAATTTGCACTTAAAGGGGTTATGACATCAAAATGCACTTTTTTGAGGTTTTTGGGGTATATCATGATGTGTTGTGCACTGATGAGGCCGTGTGAACGTCCAAAGCGAGTATCAAAGTTCCCGTTTGTGGGCGGTCCGCTTTGTTTCATATTTAAAAAACGGTTGAATCGGAAAGCACCATTTTTTCCTACGTGGCATTTTATCCTACGTATTTCATAGCGTCCAATAACAGTGCACAGTAAAGTAAACAGTCCGCCCCCCCCCATCCCCCACCCCCAGCCCATACACCGTTAGCTGCGTTGCGCTAGCTTGTGCTGCTGCTCTTGAGAAGAGATGGCTACGCAAACGGGGACCTGTTGTGTCCAAGGATGCTCAACCCATGCTGGAAGTTTCCACTCACTCCCGAAGGACGAAAAAACAAGAGAAGAGTGGCTGAAGTTCATTTATGGAGAAGTGCCACGCAGTTATAACCTCAATTTGAGAATATGTTCAGCTCACTTCACGGAGGACTGCTTCCATAACTTGGGTGAATTCAAGTTGAGATTGTCAAAGAAACTGATTTTAATTAAAA
>SSNP01000006.1:35622-79913 GCA_006937955.1 Pachypanchax playfairii | reverse complement strand
AAAGAAACTGATTTTAATTAAAAATTCTTTACCAACCCTGAAGGAGGCGACCACATCGTCAATACCCGTAAGTTTATTTATTTAATAAAATGCTGCCTTGCCTGATAAACGTTTGTTCGTGGTCTGAAGAGTTCATGATGCTAGCATGTGATAGCCGCTCTAGCAACAATGTCCGTGAGCAACAGGTTTATCATACCATATTGTGAATCTATTTTCATTGATAACATCTGACAGCACTGTTTATTCGCTCATGTGATTAGTTGAGTTTTATGTGTTCACCCCTCCGTCTTCCTCAGAAGACGTTTCAGGCTCGAACATATACGGTTGTAAACGTTCACTCGCCATGTTACTGGACTGTTGACGGAGCCGAGAAGAAAGGCTTGCTGCGGGCAATGGTTGTAACCAATCAGAGCGAAGTCAGCCAGGGAGACCCACATATCATTAATGAAAGGAACCGTGTTGCTGAGAAGAGGATTCTGACCTGCCCGTACACCCCCGCCCTGTTAGTTTTTTAATCAAATTCTTTTGTGAGTTGACATATGCGGGCATATCTACTACATGAAATAGCTTTACGCCAGTTTAAACAGTGATGTCATCACACCTTTAAGCATTTTTGGACACTTAAACTGTATACATTTCAACCATTAAATATTTCACAAATTTTCCCTTGAATTTGTCACTCAGAGGCACCAAGACTGAACTCACCATGTGACTGTCTGAAGTCTGAATCTTGGTTTGTTTGTTCAGGAATCAGAGTAACTCAGACTCTTAGAGACAAGGCAGTGTGTGTGTTTTAGACACTTTCTTTACTCGCTTCATGTGTTTTAAGGGTGTTGCTGAATCTGCCATATTTGTGCAACTGCTGACCTCCATGAAGCTACAAATATCTGCATATAACGTCATCCAAAGTTTGAGGAATGACTTTCCTTTCCATAAAAGGAAGTTTGAGTATTACAAAAATTCATTACAGATACGCCTTAGACTCTAGTTACTACGAGACTCGAGTTTCTACAAAGATATATAAACACCCCTGATCTCAAACTGTCATCAATCATTTCAAAAGCTTTCGACAGGAATGTTCAAGATTCACTATGGTGAGAGATTTTTGTAAGACTGGAACATTTGTGAGGAGATTACAGGTGTGCTGCTACTTAAAGTCTGGAAAGATGCAAGAAACTTTATCTGAGCCATCAAACATCAAAATGAGGCGAATTTCTGTCCCTCACCATCAGTTTGGGGGGTACTGATAAAATCTTTACAATGAAAGGTGAAGACAGATCCATTGCTGCTCAACAACTTCCTTAAACATGATGTCATCGATACCAAACAAAACCTAACTGAAGTTCACAACTTCCTCTGAAGTGAACATGCAGAGACACGAAAAACCATCTTTAATATCCAAAAATCCCAGATAGGGAAAAAATCCAAAAACTGCTTCAAATTGCAGGGCAGGTCTGGATAATAAGCACAATGAGGATGAAGACATTGCTAAAGAATTTTCTCAATATGATCCTCATGAATGATGTCATCACGACTGTGAGTTAAGTCAACCAGATGGCATGAACATACACCGCGTTCCCTGTCAGCTCAGAGGAGGTGGAAGAAAGTTGTGTGTTGTAACAGTGGCAACTACTGAGCTTTTATAAATATTACAAACATCAGTAAATTTAATAAATCGTCATCTTTGTTTATTTACCCATAAAAACTCAGAAGGGTTGTGGGAGTAAAATGAGCCATTGTAACAGTTTATGGTTCAAATCTGAGGCACTTCTGACCACATACAGGATTGTTTCATTCATATAATTTAATTAAAAATGCATAAATGTACGGCATGTTTTCTTTATGACAAAATACAGAAATTGCATAAAAATGTTTCAGGTACACGACCTGCAGCTTTAAGATAAACATTGTGTTTGATCCTGTGCTGAATAGTTGCAGGTATCTTTTCATAGTTTTTGCTTTTATCCCCACTGACAGCAATAGATTATTTAGTTTCAGTGCTAATTCTTTTTTTTTTTTAATAAAACCAAGATGAGAGTGAAGCCTGTACTGTTAGCACATAAACTTCTTGTTCTGAATTTTCAAGAGATGGTTGTTCCTCAGAGCCTTTTTACTATACGTCTGCACCAAAAGTATGTTTGTATGCAGCTTTAACAAAGTAGTCTGCTTGCTGCCGACGTCCAAACGTGTTTAAGTGTGTTTGTGCGTGTGCATGTGTGTGTACTGTATGTGTGAAAGTATCCTTTTAATTATAGCACCATCAGATTTACCCTGGGACCTGCTGAGTCAGTGCAATGACAAGTGTTTATTCAACTCATTTGTGATAAGAGGCTGTGAAGCAGATAGAGATTACCCACCTCAGCCTGTAGCACACACAATATCTACACACTCATAAAGTTGTATTTTTAAACCTCAGTGTTGAATCAGACATAAACTAGATTTATAAATCTAATATGTTGTTGACAGCTCAACATCTTTAGCAGATTATTCCAAAAATATGTTAGATAGAAGTCAGTAGAACACATTTTCCTTTATATCTGAAAGCAGATGCTGAAACAAAAATATACAGTTTGGTTTTAGTCATCTGGATGCATTATGCAACACAATCTTTCTTTTTGAATCTTTTGACTCTCTTTGCATGAAACTAGAGGTTGCACATGGTTGTAAAATTTGCTCTTTGCCCCTTTTCGGTAGAACAAAGGTGATCAGAAGGGCTGCAGAGGCCTCACTAGTGCAGTGTGTGTATATCTGTGAGCTGAAGTCATGTTCAAACCAACATCTGTTGATGGTTAGGATGCTGCTCAGACTCTCACACCCCTGCTGCTCCTGCAGTACCCGGCATATAGTGAGGTCATCGCGCGATCGACAGTTAATCAGACGAGAACCAGGTCCATCCCCTACCCCGCTATGGCTTTACAAGCTTTTTAGGGATTCCTGGAGGTCAGTTAGGCTTCCTGCTAGGAGAAGGATCAAAATAAAAACCAGCAGCAGAAGACGAGGAGTTTGTGAATGAACAGCAGCAGTGTGACTTATGCTTCACATTACCAGAGTACGGAATCACAACTTACTGCTTTTCAAGGGCCAGTGAAAGGAAATAATTATATGCAGCCAAAGCATCAAACTACAGTAGATTAGCAAGAGCACTGTACATGAATGGCTGTTTCAGCTCTCCTTAAATAAGTGATAAGTGACTTTTTCCGTGTTTCAGTTAAATCTTCACCTTGTTTTTCAAACCATCTGTAACAATGTTTAGGAAGGAGTTAAACAGAAGCTGCTGAAGAGTCTTTACGTGAAGGGATTGAATGTTTGTCCAACCTCTTCAGGGATTCTTACTCTCTTCCTGCTTCAGGCATCTCGTTGACAGCTCTACATCTTTAGCAGGTTATTTAACAGAAATGCATTTCTCAGGTCTTTGTTATGACTTTCTATCACTGAGCACAGGATGTTTAAAATTGCTTTGAATTCACCAACTAATTGATACTTTTAAAATGTATTAAAAACTAAATCTAGTTTGGTTATGCTGACCATCATTTCTATTAGTTCTGATCATTTTACATAAACACAAGTAATGGTTGAGATCGTTAAAACAACACAGAATGAATTTTTAGCTAACACTTCGGATCATCACTTTGTATTTTAAAGATGAATAAAAAAAATTATACCACTCCCTCGTCTGTACATTACATCATGTATGAAGCTTGAGCCAGAAAACTGAGCAACAAAAGTGAATTATGGTTAAAGTTAAAAATGAAGCTGTGTGTTTTACTTTAAAATGTGCCTTGTGTTATACTTAATATTTACACAGCTTTTAAAGGGAAATATTAATGGTCATGCTTTGACTCAAAGGGTTTTATACAGCTGTGATGTTAATAGTCAATTAAGTTGCAGATATTATTACATTTCTTTGATGTTTAAGACTGTTTAAAAGAAGAAATACAGGTGCAGGTAGTTTCCACATATTATCCAATGTAATTTGAAATACTATGAATTCAAGTTTTATACCTGAACTTGTTATAAATTTACTTTGATTTTCACAACTACAACAGATTTTTGTACATTGTTGTGTTTGTAGTTCTTCAAAGTATTTCTGCTAAAATGTTTAGTTCAAAGTCTCAGGAATTAAAAGCATTGGGATCAGTTGGACAATATTTAGACAAAGATTTACAGTATTAGAGTTTGTTCAATGGTTCAGTCATTTCTTCAGGGTCAAATATACTTTGATCTTGTCTCACATATTTTGGACATTTTAACAATTGAGGTTGTTTCAGTAGGTTAAATAGATAAAGCAACATTTATTTATTAATTACCAAGACTAATACAACTAAATGGGCTTGAATTCTTGCCTGATTAGCAGCACCTGTGAGCATGGAGTCTGCTCCAGGCATGCCACATGTGACTGGTCTGGATAGGACATGTGCCTTTGGATAAGTTCAAGTTGAAGTTCTGCAAAAGTAAAAACTATCATCAGTACCATCTGTAAACTGATGGTCAAGCTCAATATGGTCAGAGACAGGCTACGTCCCAAAAAGATGTTTCCTCATTCTGTCAACATTCAGTAACTCTCAGCAATCTTCTACAAGTTTGCAGTCGAGGTTTGGAAGATAATATGGCGGCTGGTTTTCTTCCCAGGAAACCTGGAACAGTGTGCAAACAGCCAGCCTCTGGTCTCATAGGGTTGCCAGGAGGCCTGACATGACTGTCCTCCACCTTCAGGCCCGTTTGTGTTGGTGTTAGTAACATGTGGACTGGAACCTGAACATGTGGAGGAAGATTATGTATCAAGTCCAGATTCCAGACTTGATGAGTGTTGGATATTTTAGCATTTTTATGTACAGTGGGGCAAAAAAGTATTTAGTCAGCCACCACTTCCCAGCCTGGTGAAGGTCTACAATTTTGTTTCTGGTGTCCTTTGACAGCTCTTTGGTCTTGGCCATAGTGGAGTTTGGAGCGTGACTGTTTGAGGTTGTGGACAGGTGTCTTTTATACTGATAATGAGTTCACACAGGTGCCATTAATACAGGTAACGAGTGGAGGACCGAGAAAATGTGAAAGCCAAAAATCTTACTTGTTTGTAGGTGACCAAATACTTATTTTCCACCATAATTTGCAAATAAATTCTTTAAAAATCAGACAATGTGATTTTCTGGATTTTTTTTCCTCATTTTGTCTCTCATAGTTGAGGTATACCTATGATGAAAATTACAGGCCTCTCTGATCTTTTTAAGTGGGAGAACTTACACAATTGGTGGCTGACTAAATACTTTTTTGCCCCACTGTATTTCTGGCATATTTTCTAATATGCAGGCTAATAGATTATTCACAGAGCCATTACATTAGACATCTTGTTCTCAGTTAGATAAACTGTTCACTTTTTCTCACACAATAATTACCTCGAACCTGGACTGAGGCCTATTTTTCATGGCAGCCTGTTCTTCCCGACATGCTTGGTGACAAAGCACAGACCGTCATCACATCGCCTCTCGGTCCAACTCAAACACGCTGTTCCAACTTGAGTGCAACAATGTGATGGTCCCTAATAGGTCACGGGCCGCTGTTCAGCTGTGTTTCCCTTGTGAAACTAGTTGCTGAGAGTGCGTTTTAGAGTGTGTACATGTGTTTCTGTCAGTGTGGATTTGACATGATATTTGATATTGCAGAGGAAGCAGTAAACGGAGCATCGCACATTAACTGCTCTCAGTGTGACATTTACAGGAGAAATCAGGCTGAAATGTTTCAGCCTCCAGTTGACTCGATGGTTGGCAACATTAAACAGCACCTCTAAATAATCCATCCCAGGTTTATCTCAAGTTTCAGGATTTTGCTGATCACTGCCTTTACAATTTGATGCAAAATGTCTGTGCAATCACTAAAATTGTTGCAAAGCAAAGTGTAAAACCCCCTGATGTGATATAGATGAAGCTGTTGAAGGATTAAGTGTACGGCAAAAGTGATGACAATTCATCCCGAGCAGGGAATAACCAAAATGTCTGGCATTTCTTTCAATAGCCATCTTGACATTTCACAGAAAACCACAAATGTGAACCTGATAGCTTTAAAGAGTATTGCTAAAGCCATTTAGCACGTAGAAACTGTAGATGTCTGGACTAACATGCACAACATTCCTCTAAAACTGAGGCTAAAACATTTCTGTTTGAATGCCCAGAAGATCGGAACCTGTTGTGGTCTCAGGAGAAGTAAAGGACAGGGTATTAGGAGGTTAGCAAGAACAACTCTGGGTTTAGGCAGCCTCAATACACCACTATTATCTCAGGCAGTTTGGAGAATTACATCATGGCAAATTATAAAACCACAGAATCAACAATTTAATCTTCAAGTGTTCTTCATTGTGACCTTCTGCCTCAAATTTCACTGGCTTTTACGTGTTGACTTTAGTTTTCCAGGGAATCTGGTTTTTCACTCCAGTTCACAAATAAATACACAGTGCTACAATAAAGAAGAGCTGTAAGTGTGAAACGTAGTTGCGTATTTAAGCTTCAAGCTTAAATTGTCAAAAAAACATCTCCTGCCCTCATAAACTGGGTCATTTCCAGAAATAATTCTTGGTTTGTTTCAGCTTTGTTCAATAAAAGGTGGAAAAATTAAAGTACAGGTTCCTCTTCAGGTCATGGGAACAGCCGTGATGTTTCTCTCAGCGCTGACATGATGTAGAGTTACAAAGAATTTAGTGGCACTGATTGGCTATAGTTTGATGACACTTTAATTGGCTTGGATACCAACTTTAAATGAGGCACTAATTCTTAAATACTGTTGAAGACGCTCCATCTTCAACCTCCAACAAAAGGCCACGGGAAAAAACTCCAATTTAATGGCTGTACTGTAACTCAAAATGCTAAAAATGACTGAAAAACAACTTGCTGACATTTACTCATAAAGACACTTGTACCGCAGAGACAGTGAGGCATTTAGAGATGACAGATACTACTTAAAAAAGAAATATGATTATATAATTATGGCTTCCTTTAGTTGCTACACTTAGAGGCTAAATTCATGCTTGGAGTTGCATGCAGAAAAGGTCAGCATGGGTGGTCTTTAGTATTTGATGCTCATCAAAATGCCTCAGATGTTGCTTGAAGTTAAATTAAAATACCCCTTTCTCTCCTATATGCAAATACTAAACACCTGAAGCTGAAGCAAATGGAAAATATGGTAGCTTGTTTGTGGAACTGACCGTTCGCGCTCCTGTTCCAGCAGGTTGGTGAACTCGTCACTTTTCTTCATGAACTCTCCGTGGTTCTTCTTCTCATCCTCCAGCTTGTATAGAGCCTGTTTGTGTGCCTGCTCCACCATCAGCAGCTGCTCCAGCATCCGCCGATGAGTCTCCCTTTGCTTCTCCACTAATTTGTCCAGCTGTTTTGAGACCACATAGAAAACATCTGTCTCATCTGGAATGCTCAATGTTACCATACATATTGGTTATTATTAGCTGTATTATAGTTGGTTAAAGTTGGTGTTACCTCTACCATCGGTTTCTCGTAGATGTCTTCCTGGAAGACATCAGACTTGCCCTGGATGGCGTCCCTCTGCAGGGCCTGCAGGACTTTATGTGGTGTCACAAAACCATATTTGGCTTCTAGCAGGGCCAAGTCGATTTTCTCTGCCTTCAGTACAGTGATCACCTCATCTCTGGCCTACACAGAAGAAAGACTGCAGGTTAAAGTTTTGTTTATGGGATTTATGAAGACATTATTAAAGTCCTCTGTTGGTTTGACCATAATTAGAGGAAAAATACATATTGGATGAAGATTCAATTAGTTTAGGGGAGAAGAAAGTGGATGAATTAGCTAAAAAGTTAAACAGTGCTGCTCAAAAGTTACAAATTATCCCTCATTTCTTTATATTTTCTTGTATGCAGTCACTCTTTTTGGTAATCTTTTGCTCTTGATTAGTAGCTCTTTGGTCTTTTTGTGAGTCTTTCAAAGTTTTTCTTTGGACTTTGGCAGCCTTTTCATGAATAACTCAGGTAGAAAAAGACTCCTCAACTCTACAGATGAATCAGTGTTGTCATCACATGATGAACAACTTAGCAATGAACTAAAATTCTTCTGGATCTTAAGGTGCTTTGTCACAAAAACACAATTTAATGCAAAAACAATAATAGCAGTTGGACAGAACACACAGCAGCTTCTCTATGACCAGTGTTTCAGGTCTTTGATGGATTTGTAGTTTTATTTTATTTAAGACCTGATTTTCAGTTATGTTTCATCTGCTGGTGATGGTTTATTAAGAATAACTCTTCATTTATCTTCCATTTGTCAGCTTTCCTCACTTTGCACAATGTGCTATAATGGTCAGGTACAAGAACAGCACAACAAATTTATGAAAAACAAGCCAAAGACCTACGATAACCTTTGCAAGAGCTTGAGAAACCCCAAAGAATTATTTGTCAATTTTCAAAGATTATAAAAACATATGGCTCACAGAAAGGGAAAAAAAAAAGAAATTTGAGATGTTTTCAGTCTTTTGTGCAGTACTGTGAATGTAATGTAGTTTTATTAAGGATCATGAACTAGGTGGACTTCTGATGGAGATGCTTGCGAACCTCTGGGTTCCAGATTCTGCAGAAAGACGGATTTTATGTAGAGGATGTCTTTGTGTGGTGATTCATCAACATCTTCCTCTATGGAACCTTTGTGTTTTTCAGTGTCTCTAATTCATTTCGGCTAATTTCTTAAGGCTCTTTTATAAACAGCATTACTGCCAGTAGATTCTTGGATCTGATGCTGGAATGACAGGAAGTAGCCTCAGCTGTTAGCTGTCTATTAATGCTGGCTTTTAGTCCTTAAGCACCCACTTCCCTCTGAGCCAGCATAGCTGACTCTTGTGTGCGACTGGGGTTGGTGCCATGTCTGCAGGTTGTTGTAATCCATTTTGGCACATTACCTTTAGCAGTTTATATTACCTGAAGTTCTCCTTCCAACAAGCTGAGCAGAAAGACGAGGTCATCTCGGGAAAGGTCCCTGCCCTTCTCCCTGCGGCCTCCCTTTGCTGCACTGCTGCAGCTGCTTCTCCCACTTCCACCAGCACTGGTGCTGTTTTTGGATATCTTATGGTTTCTTTGAGTGGTGTCAGTGTCATCTGGTGGTTCTTGATATCGACCACGACGTTCTGCTCTTCCTGATGGCTCCTCTCGCTCTGTTGATCGCTTGCAAGAATCCACATGCTGCTGCTGTGTCAGCTTGGCCTTGGCAACATCCTCCAAACTGCTGCTGCGGGAACGCATGTTCCTCCACCTGTTGAAGATAAAATGTTAGAATTATTATGATGTTTATTGCTTACAGATTTGCACACAGATTTATTTCATTTTTGCTCTTTGCATTATCTTAGTGAATACTAATTTAACTCTGTGTTTCATCTGTTTGAAAATGTCACAGAGGCATGCATGTGACAAAGTTATTTAAAAATACAACATTAAAATACTAAAAAAAATATTTTTAAGATACTTTTTATGGCTCTATGTTTCAGTTTTTATTCAGTAACAAAAAGAAAATAAGCGTAAAGTCAAAGTTTGACTCCTTCAGACAAATATCTAATTTATTTAAAGATCTTCCGATTCTGGGATTTTTAAGCTGTTTTTTAATGAATTGCTGGTTTAAAGTTTGTCAAAAGATTTTTGGAGAACTTACGGAACTTAATGAACTCCTCAAAATCCTATTTTGCTGCTTTGTGAATTGTTTATTTCTTCTACTCATCATTATTTGGGCAGATAACTGCTAAACCCTTTGTCCTTTCCTTAGTCTGGAAATTTCTGGTTTACAAGAATATTAAATGCATTTTAGGAAAAAGTGGCAAAATGCAGTTGGTGTCAATTTTCTTTTTAAACTTGGTGAAAAATACAGAGATCAGATCATTCCCCTTTTTTGATGAGAGCCACAACTTTTTGGGATTGTTGGCCTTCGGTCATGTTGCCAGAAATAAACCCAAAACTTGTAACTATTATCAAGTACAAGAATCAGACACTTAGCACATCCACTGGTTTCACCTTTGATTGTTGTTTTACAAGCTGTGAGTAACAAAACATGGTAGTGTGTTCCTGTCTTCAGTGTGACTTGGTCACATCTGGTTTGTGAATGGTCCATTCAGGGAATAACTGACTATGATAAATCCAGTTATGATAAGCAGATAAAAGCTGAACTCTCTCAGGGAAAAGAAACCATGAGCTCCTTCGCCAAGTCATTTATTACTTGTTCAGTGTTTGCTCTCAGCTAAAGTAAATATATCCAAAGGACAGATTCGAACAAAAGTCTGCTGAGACTCATTTCTTTGTGCAATAATCTGCCCGAAGGCATTACATCATCTTCTATCAGGCTCAGTTCAAATGAAAATGTTTTCAAGTAAAGGAAATGAAAATACATACTGCTTCCAGTTTTCTCACAGCTGTAAACTTGAATGTCATTTATTTGTTACTGGGAAACACTGTCACAAAAAACCTTAAATGCTTTTAGAATTTAATTTTGTACCCAGAGCTGTGATTCTAAGGCCTGCGGGGATCACACAGATAAACATGCATCAAATCACAAAGTCTACTTACTTTTTATAACATTTTTCTCAATATAATAGTTTGAATTAAAGGGTTTGATTCTTTTTATCAATTTAAGCTGATATGAGCTATAATTGAATCAAAATTTGACACTGTCACTATTCTGAAAATTGTTGCTACAAATAAAAACATCTAGAATAATTTTTATTATCATGGTCAATAGAAAAAAATTGAAGTTGGCCCAAAGGCACATGATTTGGACATTTTTCTGAATATTTTTGTCTCAAAAAGACATTTCCAGTAGTAAAAAACTTTTCTGGTCTATAGTTGAGTCAAAAGAGGCTCTTTATCTGGATACATTTGAGATGTCCTAATTGGCACATCTAATCAGATCTTTGGAGGGTCCTGCTGTGTGTGTCCAGCCTCTGTGTGAGGCCCTCTGACAGTTTATGAGTAAGAAAGATGGCTGGCTGATTGCATTGTGCACACTCTAGGCAAGGTGCCACATGATTCCGAGCTGAGGTAATTCCCTGTAGTCAAAGACAGGCTCCACAGCAGCTTACTCCGAGATCTGGGCTGCACATTGAACTTCTAAAAATCTGGGTCCAGGTCTGTATTAGTGCAAACTGAAGGACTGAACAGGCAGCTTCTTTACTACATGTGAAAAATACAGAGCAGCTTGTTCTAAGTGTCATCGGAGCTTCTTGGATGAGCGCACAATGAGCTGGAGCATCCACATGCAAACTGAGATTTAGCAACAAATCCAGGGGTCACAGAAAGAATTCATACACATGCAAGTCTCACATATGTGTAAAATCTATAAGATGGATCTGAAATATATCACATAGTTCTTAGAAAATATGTAACAGTTTAAGTCATGGTCAGATACAAAGTTTTATGTGTGTATATACGTATATCCTCTTAAATACACTTTATGTCATTATCTAAATCCATTCACAAGTTTTTCATTCAAAATTTTAGCAAACTGAACATCTTAACTGCAGTGAATTTATTAAATTGTGATGATTAACTTCAATATGAAACCTTTACAGATAGATACACCCCAAACAAACTTCTCAACTGTTCTGCTACAAAATCCTGTCATCTGTTAACAATTTACCAGGGTCCAAATCTAAATAAACACAAACTGCAAACTCACTGTGAAAGGCAGGAAATGGAAGCTGTGATGAGCTTTAAAAAGATACTGTTTTTAAACATCTGTCAGCCTTAATTCTCAGGATGTTGCAGAGCTTGGATAAGCTGTGAATATTTGGTACGATGAAGTTAATTAGCTACCACATGTGTCAAGAGACCACAGATAACCTCTTACCATTGTAATTTGGCCATGAATAAATTAGATTCTATTTATCTTTATGATAAGAAAACACGTCATCAATTTCTCAGAAAAAGTCTTATTAGTTGGAAAACTTATCAAAACATGTCAGTATTCCAGATAAAGTGACAGAATGAGGTAGCCATCAGCCTCTGGTTATCCTGTTTGTACATGCTTTTGTAACCTAACAGTTCATCATGAATTCCATCTGTTGAAGTGCTAACAA
This sequence comes from Pachypanchax playfairii, assembly GCA_006937955.1. Taxonomy (NCBI): domain Eukaryota; kingdom Metazoa; phylum Chordata; class Actinopteri; order Cyprinodontiformes; family Aplocheilidae; genus Pachypanchax; species Pachypanchax playfairii. Next base: position 67,856 of record SSNP01000006.1, on the reverse strand, counting down.
TAACACCATGAAAGAAAGGTGCATGATGTATAAAACTGCTCAGAAATGACTTAACCGTGCTTTATATCCTCACCTTGAATAAACTCCATGTCATTATGAGCGACGGTTGGAGCCAAAAGGTGACATTATGACAAACAGGTACTGGGATCTTATGCAACAGACTTGGCTGCCTGTTTTACCAAAACAAAACACTGAGACAGATCTGTCAAACAGAGCCGCGATTAAACTCTGAGCTAAAATTAATAAAGTTGGAAGGTAAAGCCGGTTCTCTGTCAGGTGTTGTCAACCCTTCAAATTTAAAACTAACTGCAGGGTTCCACCTCTTCAGCAAAACATGCAAAGTATAGCAAACCTGCCATAAAAACATTCAAAATGACATAAAAATAGCGTAGGAAGCTGATCTAATCTCTATGAAGAGAATCTGGTCATGAATATGTAGCATCTGTAGGGAAAGAGAACAATTTAAAGTTTTTATTTGTTGGTTATTGTTGTTGGATTCAGGCTATTAACAAATAACCAAAACTACATGAATTGAAAATGTTTTGTGAACAAAGATGGAATCACAAATTAGATCCACAACATGTGCTAAATCTCACCAGGCAGTTCTTCCTCTGAGTGACGAAGTCTTCTTAAAAAAACATTCCAGAAAATAATTTCCCACCAGGAGCTGAATTAAGTATTTGGTTAAAGATATTTAGAAACTAAATACTTTCTCAATGGAAATTTGGGGGTTCATTAAGGGAAATCTGCTTCATTGTGGCTGTTTCTTCCAACATGGAATTTAAACACATTGTCACCACTTTGTGACTCAGTATCAGAGAATATGTGCTGCTCATATTTTACCATTTCTTATCAGAAAACTTTAGTTCAAAGAAAAATGGACAATAACAACTACAAAATCAGGCATGACCCTCACAGGCATCAGTTTCCTTATTTAAAAGAAATATTTCACGGAAAATCATACAAAAAGAGTCAGGTTAATGTTCCCATCCATGTCACGTGCAAGCATGGTCGTAACCGATCAATATTCATAAAACAGTTTTGTTGTTCATTCATGAATTCTCTCCTGAGCTCCTTCCATTACTTTGTGCTGTCATTAAGCAGTTAGATGATGTTCGAGGCCAAAAGCTAAGCTGTTACTGGAAACATTTAGCCGTTTGGCTCATCTCACACAGACCACCAAGGTTTCTCCAACTTGCTACCAGGTCAAATAGCTCATTCATTTAAATAGTTATTACACACTAAGCTAGCCGGCCAGTCGGGCACCAACTTACAAACCCCTGTAAAATCTGTCAAATAATGACCATCAGGTATCTTTTATCACACATCTGAGCTACTTAACTTTAGTATAGTGGATATTTTCTTTGACTGCAGGGACTCACTAACCTGAACCTGCACCACAAATAGAAAGTATTTCCCATGTGATAGCTCAACCGAGTCAATATGCTTTTAAATAAAATAAAACCTAGAGATCAAGTATTTTACTACAGTAAAAAAGTATATTAATAAAAAAAAATAGTGATGACTTCACTTTTTATGTGAGCTGGAAGTGAAGCAGAAGGGCGGCTGTTAAATTCAGCAGGGTGAAAGGTGAGGAAGCAGGTGTGCCACAAAACATGAACTGCTTTTCTTTTCTTCCCAGATGCACAAATGCAAACAGCAGCCTGTGTGGCAGGCGTGCATAAATGCAAAGAACATATGCATGTGTGTACACACCCACTGCTGCACAGACACACACAAATTAGAGTAAATTCCTGTGGTCTGACATCATGCTGCTGTCAATATGATTGAGGGGAAGAGAAACACAGATCAAAAGACAAGAAGGAGAGGAAAGGAGGGGAGGGAAAGATGGAGGGGCAACAGTTTATCCTCAGGAGGATCTTCTGGTATTCTGCAGCTTTGTATGCAAAGCTTGGACTAAATTACCACTTAAAATCATTTCAAGAGGAAACTTTGGTGTTTGAGTCCACAGATGAGTACAAAGTGTTTTCAGGTGACTGAAATCAGTTCTGTCACATTTTTTCCACCTTTTCCAAAAACATCCAAAGAGTTTTTAAAAATGTAAATGTTTTAAAAACACATTGAATCGCTGAGTATTTTTTAATATTCTAAAATATTTCTCTCAAATGTTTTATTCCTGTCGGATGTGAGTGCAGCACACACCAGCAGATGCATTAGTTAGCATGAAATCCATTCATCAAAAATAGTTTCTTATACATTCCAGCGGAACAATGCAATCTTGTTTTCATTTTCATCTATCCGCATCATTATTCACAATCCTAATTATGTGTTCTCATGTATGCAAAGCCACGTACAGTAAGAGGAAGAGCAGGAGCCTGTGGTGATTAAAGTACAAACGTGTTCGGAAACAGAAGAGGTCAGAAAATCTAAGACCCAGAATCTGTGCTTTTGAGGTTTTAAAATGCTGTAGTTTCCAGTAATGAGTGCAGTTTTAGTTCAAGAATTTTGAAAAAGATGTGGAATCGCTGGAGAATCATTTCATTGTGAAAGTAAAAAGTATTTCTAGTGTTTTTGTTCATATTTCTTCATATAAAGTGTCATCAGTGACTGTAAAGTGAAGCCACGGTGCTAACGGCTTCCAAGAATGACTGCAAAGATCAGCAGCTTGTGCCGGAGGGGTTTCCGTCATCAGGCCAAAAAAACAGTGAAATGTTTACAAACAGACCTCTGGTTACCACAGCAACCAGTAGTGAACAACTCTCAGGCCTTGAGGTTGGACGAGGTGCCGTAAACCGGTCAAAGATGTTTCCTGCGAGTGCAAGCGCTGCCGGATCGTAAAGCAACAAAAGAAGCAGTTTGGGAGTTCCTCAGCCCTGAAGTGGCCTGCAGCTCAGACCGTAACTCCTTTTTAATGGAGGATCAGACAAACAGAGATGTTTCAGCTAATATGAAGGCACGCTGTTTATTTAAACCAGGAGGATTTGGGTCATAATTGTGAAAGTACCACTAAAGAACATTTTTTTCTCCTTTTTGTTCCATGATGCATTTCCAGAAAATATAATGGCTTTACAAACTCAAACTAGCAACTTTTCATCATGTCTCAGAAACAGGCTTCAATATAAAGTTGAAGTTTCACATTTTTTCAATATGATGGATATAGTAGGAACACTAAAGTGTGATAGAACATCAAGAGAAATCTTACAAATAGAAAAGAAGCTCAGATTGTAAATGATGATCTCAGTAAACATTGATGAAGGAAAAGATTGAAATCTGCATCTACTTTTAAATCTGATGTGAAACTAGCAGCAGTAGAGTCTTTGTTTTTCACCAGGGGGCGCCATGTTGCTGTTAAAGTTTAACTCTTTGAGGTTGTCTGGAGTGAAACACATCCTAAATCCAAATCAAATGACAAATTCTGATGCTTTTTATTGAAAACGAATAAATATTGATAAAACAACCGCTAGTCTTCTTTAGGCTGGTTAAAAAGAAAAACCATTTTCCTTATTTCAGGTTGTTTTTGATGCAGTAGGATATTTGTCAGCCAGAATTCTTAAATTCATTTTCTAAGAATTTATCCTTCATTAACTCATGGCCAGCTCCAGATGTTGCATTTTAAAATGACTCCATTTGTTTTTCATTGTCTACATCCTCTCTGTACATTAAAACCTGTTTCTATTTCAATGTTGTCCTAATAATGTCGCCTTTAACAAGATCAAGCTGGTGAGAACATCATTTATGTGACCTCTTAACCCTCATTGAGACTAAAAAGGCTTTTTAATGGCGCCCACCCTGCTGTTTTGATTCAAACATCAGCAGAACATCCTGCACATGAAGCGAAGCTCATCCTGTTCCTGTTGCTTTTTACTCTCACAGAAAAGGCCTCTATGTTTAGCCAAGCCAACAAATACATGTTCTAAACACGTCTGATACATTTAATATCCTGTATCGGCTTTCATTCTTTGGCAGACTGCGCTTCGAGCTCGGTGTAATCAGACTGTAACCTTGTCTGTTCTCCAGCAGGTGATTATGAGATGGAGGGTTGATGAGCTGGCTGTGAGCTATAGGGAGGCAGAAGTGAGGGGTCATTCAGTTCAGTAAAACAGCAGAGTGATGTGGTTCAGACTGTGACATAATCAGAATGAATATTTATATTCTCTGATAAACTCTGTCTACTAGTTAATATCAGCACCACTGGTTTGTTGCCTTGTGCTTATTTATTTCACCGTCTCTTATCTTTACTGATAGCAGACAGAATTGTGGGTGTTGGTGTGTTTCTATCTCAGGGTAGATTTACTCTGTAACAAGAGAAGTTAAATTTACTACTTCTGTTGTATCATTTTCTTTAGTTAGGTTTGTGACCCAGCAGACAGCAACTGATTCATCAGACATGCAGAGTGACAAAGTTACTCAATGACAACACTATACAGCAGTAGAAATGTGTTTGTTGTTGATATCTACAACTGTATGCATGACAGATAAAATCCTCACAGTTATAGATTTAAGCATGCAACATTGTGAGTGAGTTCATGGGTGTGTTTTTGTGCATGTATGTGTCAGTGAGCCTGTGGGGATGTGTCTGTTTGCGTGGAAGTCTTTCTATCTGTATGTGTGAAGATTTATCATGTGGAGTGGTTAGAAGAGAGTTTGGATCTGGATCAGCCACAAAAACCCAGACGCAGAGGGGAATCAGCAAGAGGGTCCCCTGTCCCTGGGACCTGACTAGAAGCAGCAGGTCTAGCACAGGGAGACAAGACTGGATGCTAGATTTTTTTTTAGATTATATAAATTTTACTGAGAAAAGCAGGCATGTGCTAATGATTGTATCAGCAAGAGAACATGACTTCATAAGTGTAGGAGGTAATTTTACATTCTAAATGGACAAAAAAACAGAATGAAAATAAAACTGAAAGATTCTAGTACCCAGTTTTTAAGTTTTGTTATCTTTAATTAATTTATACAATTTTTTGTAAAAATGACTGTTTTAGTGTATTGGTAATGAAGTAAATTAAATGTTACAGTAAGAAAAGTTGTAACAAAAATTATTTTGTTTTTACACAAGAATCCATACTGGAAAAAACCCACTGACAAGAAGAAAAGTAAAGATTTTCAGTAACTAGGGAAATGTCCTGTAAAATACTGTAATTTATATAAAAAAGAGTAATACTTACTAAAATTGAGGCATTTATACATAAAATTTATGTCAATTATTTAGGCTTTTTGACTTAAAAACGCTGGCTTGCAAGTGCTTATATGATGTAATACCAATATACAGTAAAAGTCTTAATATTTAGAAAGAACATTCCTCTGCTTCACCCACTTAGACTAAAGTTATTAAAGAAGAAAATCACTGAAAAAATACAGAAACATTTGTTTTCATTGAACTCATCAGACTTAGGATTATACTTAAGGATTGACGAATGAACAGCCAGTTTTGTGCTTTTTTCACATGGTACTTATTCCCCAAAAGAAGTCCACTGTGATTGGTCAGAAATGTTAAACTTTTTTTGGTGATGTTTCTTGTTTCATCTGTAAGTCATTTCAGAAAGCTGCTCTTGGGTCTCTGAGTTTTCTGTCTGAGAAATCTGGACTATTTGACTGAATGTAAAAATGTATAATCTTTTTTTTATAAGACATTAGTTGTAGAAACATCCCAAACTCTTTTATGCTGAACTAGAGAAACAGATTACATATTAAACCTCCTACTGTGAATAACGTCTTTCTAATCGGATAACCAAACTAGACACCACAAAGGCACAGTGGGGATCCAGTCCACATCTCCGCTCGGCTCAATCTGCCTGATCTTTTAATATTCTTCAAAGCAGAGTTAAAATATTGCTGAATTTTTATTTTAATCACTTTTATAAGATCTAATTGACTTAAAGCAGAACTAAGTAAGTTTTGCTCTCGCTCTCCCCCTACTGGTCCCCTGTGAAAGCTCACTGTCGTAACGTTCCCCCGCCGCCGCCGCAGACCCCCCCCCACCCCCTCCACCCCGCCGCCGCCCCCCCAACAACAACACGCAGAGAACGCTTTTGCAAGAAGAAAGAAAAACAAAACCAAGAAAATGTCTTGACAGGTGAGTATTATTGTCATCTTTGCGCTCCTAAGGGTGGCGTTGCTAACAACGGCAAGGACTTCATGCTTGTATTTATGTACGTGAGTGTGAGTGCCGTAAAGCAGGTTTGTTCTCGCGAGATTAGTCGGGTCCGATCCACTGAAAGTTGCAAGTGCTGCTTTCAGGACACAGACCCCGGAGGGAGGGGAGGGACCCACGAATCATCCCGCCAAGTCCTTGTTTACCCCCACAGGGACTCTAGAAAACATTTATTGAGGTGAAAAAACAGACTTAGTTCTGCTTTAAATGACATCTGTTAAAAAAATGTTGATGAAGCATCATTTTAAAAAAACACAGATGTCTTTCCACCATCAAAATCTGATCCCCTTGCACTGCTACTATCTGCACCCAGCATGACTGAGCAGCTCCAGACAGATCCGATGGTATGGGGGCGTGAATAGCTGAAATGACTTGTCACCACAAGGGCCACCATGAAAGGAGATGGATCACGTACAGGACTGTACAAGCCCCAATATCCTGACACCACGAGCCTCTCAGATCTAAACCAATTATACATTATAAGCAGGTAGCTACCTGATCAAAATAATGTTTACTGGCTAATGAGATGGATAAAATGGTCTTTTTTATCAAAATGTGTTAATAAAAATTCAGGATATCATTATTTTAAAGTCTCTGGCTTTAGTTTGGGTCAGTTTCACAACCATTACATCAAAAGTCCTGCAACTAATTTCATGTTTCTAAAATAATTAGGGCTGATTAATTCAGCTGCAGGATTACAAACAAGTGTATGTCTCAAGTTGGGTCTATTTATGTAAACACAATTTTATAAAAAATATATTTTTAAATAGATATAAAATAGTGATTCAGTCACATTTTACTTATGTTTAACATTTATTCTGGTTTTTAATTGTCTTACAGATGTTCACTGCTGTGATCAACCAGCAGATGGTAGCATCCTTTAATTTTTAACCCTCAATATAACTGTTTACCTTCCTTGTTACTGTCTGTCTGCAGTAATGATTCACCTGTGGTATTTTAAAATCAAAATTAGGATTTTTTTAAATTATTTTTTTTACACTGAAATATGTTTAGAGACAGTTGTGAGGGGTTGTAGTCTGCCCTGAGGGGTGTTCAACACAACATGGCTTTTTTTGGATAATGTGGCTTAAAGGGACTTAAGGCAAGATTTGTGAAAAACTACACATGCATTTCCAGTTTATTCAATGCTAATGGGTCATGAAGCATTAAAAACCCAAAATAACGAGGCCATCCGCATATATGTCTGTTGCCTTGGAAACGCTGTGTGCTACATAATGCGCTGCAGTTCGACGTCCGAATTTCCCGCGCAGTTGTAGGGATGTGACGTAAATTGACGCTGCATGCGCGTTGCCGACAGCTCTTGAACAGGAAGAACATGGCCGCCGTGGACTTGGATTCAAACACTGAAGGTATACTTATGGATGTTTCTGCAGCCAGCAAATGACCTGCATCCACTCTCACCCCCCAAAAAAGTGGCACCACGAAGAAAAAAAAGACTTTATCAGCGGCATCTCGTGAGTCTAAAAAAAAATATGACCGAAGCCGGGCAGGCACCCGCATAAATATTGGATATGCGTTCGGTTCATGGAGGGAACTTCAGCTGCATTTGGGAGTGAAAACGGATGCTGACATGGCTCATTTCCTTGTGACCAGGTGAGAAAACATTATAGGTCGTGTTTAGAGCCTGATACAGTATGAAAATGATGAGATCAAATCAAATAACAGAGTGGAGAGACCTGACGTGAAGTATGTTAGCCTCCCCGGTGCAGTGCTGTGAAGACGAACAGTCTGTAAAGTGTCTGTGCGCGCTCCCGTGCCGGCTTGGCTGGTGGCTGCAGTTAGCCACAGCGCCTGTCGCGGCAGCACTGAGTCAGATTTTGTAAAGCTGCCTTAAGTTCCTTTAATTGTTATTTAAAAAAGAGCTCTGATCAAAAGGAATAATTTTTACTCTAGATTAGAATCTTTAGGCCAAAATGTGTTTTTAATAAATTCAGTAATTAAATTAAAATATATCCCTATACACACACACACACAAGTGTGTTTTGTTATCCTTATGGGGACCGTCCATTGACTTCCATTGATTTTAGTAACTAGATTTATACCTAACCCAAACCCTTTTCCTAACCTTAACCATTACTGATCTATAACTAACCCTAAGACTAACTAAAACTCTATTCACACCATACCTATAAACCTAACCCCTAACCCTAAAAAGGGGAGTCCCCCTCATGGGGACCAGGCTTCGGTCCCCACAAGAACCCTCGGACCCCAGAAAGATAGTAAAAGTCAGGAAACGGGTCCCCAGGAGGTCAGAAATACAAGCCCACACACACACACACACACACACATATATAGTACAGACCAAAAGTTGGACACACCTTCTCATTCAAAGAGAATGAGAAGGTGTGTCCAAACTTTTGGTCTGTACTATATATATATGGTGATCAGATACCCTGCGGCAATAATAAGATGGCCAAAGGATGAGATACAGACCACAGATGTTAAGACACGAAAGCTCCTCACCATGCATGGCGGGTTCCATCCCAAATCCAGCACCCTGAGACTGTACGCACGCCGTAAGGAAGGAGGCAGAGGACTAATGAGCGTGAGAGCCACCATCCAGGATGAAACATCGAAGCTCCATAAATGCATCCAGGACTGAATGCCTGAAACAATGGCAAGATGAGGACGTGCTGGAGGAGGAACCATCATGGGGGGACAAGCCCCGACATGGGATGTACCACCGGAACATAACTGAAGTGGCTGACCTCAATAAATCCTACCAATGGCTGGAGAGGGCCGGCCTACAGGACACCACACAGGAGCAGGCTCTAAGCACCAGAGCGATAGAGGCCCAGATCTACCACACCAGACAAGACCCAAGGTGTAGGCTGTGCAAAGAGTCATCTGAGACAATCCAGCACATAACAGCAGGGTGTAAAATGCTGGCAAGGAAAGCATACATGGAACGTCATAACCAAGTGGCTGGCATAGTATACAGAAACATCTGTGTGGAGTACAGGCTGGAAACCCCAAGGTCAAAGTGGGAAACACCTCCAAAGGTGGTGGAGAACGACCGAGCAAAGATCCTGTGGGACTTCCAGATCCAAACAGACAGGATGGTAATGGCGAACCAACCGGACATTGTGGTGGTTGATAAAGAGCAGAGGAAAGCAGTTGTGGTGGATGTGGCGATACCAAGTGATGGCAACATCAGGAAGAAGGAACATGAGAAACTTGAGAAATACCAAGGGCTCAGAGAGGAGCTAGAGAAGACTTGGAAGATGAAGGTGACAATAGTACCCGTGGTAATCGGAGTACTTGGGGCAGTAACCCCCAAACTGGAGGAATGGCTCCAATAGATCCCTAGAAGAACCTTAGACATCTCAGTCCAGAAGAGTGCAGTACTCGGAACAGCTAAAATACTGCGCAGGACCCTGAAGCTCCCAGGCCTCTGGTAGAGGACCCGAGCTTGGAACGGCAAAAAACACCGCCCAGGTGGCGAGAGAGGAATTTTTTATATATACATATATATATGTGTGTATATGTATATAAATAAAACAGCACTGTATGGTGGCTCAGCTTGGTGATTACAGTGTCATTGGCTCACTGATTCATTTTGAAAAGCAAGAGGACGTTTTTAATTCTCATTTCATTTGGCAATCAGACATTTATTTAGAATGTTAGTGTCACCTGTAAGCATAAAGACATGTATAGGATCTACCTGGTATATTTAAATGAATCAGAAAAGGGGCTACACTTTTTACCAACCTTAAGTTAAGTCTCTGTTACCATGGTGATCCAACAGACATCAAAGAGAGCCTCCTTCATGATACTAAAAACTCTGACTTTGAAACCTTAACATAGCAACAAATCTGGCTTCATGGCACAGACCTCTGCTTTGGTATAACGTGTGTTAAACTGATGATTGAATCAGAAGTCTGAAAGCTCAGCCATGTCTCAGAAGCTAAAGTTAACAAGGTAGCTGTTGTCTAACAGTTTGTCTGTTCAGCTATAACCTCCAGAGTTTCAGTAATTTAAAGATATTTCAGAGTTAGTTCATGTTGTATAGTTTAAGCCTCATCTGACATGTAGAATTAAGTTGTATCCTGCTGAGGAACCATGAAGCACCTGAATGAAAGAGAATCATCCACAGTAAGCATCAGCATGTATGGATTCATTCATGCATGCACACTCAGTCTGTCAGCCCATCTGTGTTGTGACTGAGGATTGACAGCAGAGGATTACAGACTCACAGCTTCCATCAGCTGGTCCACATGCTGCCACTTCACTGCACACACGAAATGCCTCTGATTGCAAAGTTTACTTGGATGAGGACAGCACATTTCACCTGTCAGTCAGGTTTCTATTGATTTATAGTCCAGAACTGGAAATTCATTTACAGTAGAAATTATTTTGTAAATTTATAAAATAGTCACAAATTGTAGCATGTTACCAGTGGCATTACTTTAAAAACTCAAAACTTACAAACTTTGTTGTATTTAATTAACAATTGAATGCTAATCAAATAAATATCTAAAAATATCAAAAATAAGGATAAGATGTTGTTATTCAGTTTAGTTTTACACCAAACAGTAACAGAACTAATTATGTTACTTTTAGCTGTAGCTGTTCTTTGTGTTCATCAAAAATGTTACTAGAATAAGATGATTAAGAACTATTTAAACCACAACAGTGTTTATTAAAAACGCACTAAATGCAATTTTCAAAAACCTGTTTATTTGGATTTTGGTCATGTCCAATATTTCCTGAAGAATTGCAAGTGAAAGCATCTCATATCATCTTCATCTTATTTTAGTTTCTGGTGTCAATAGATTGGTCTAATAAAACATAAATCTAATTCAATAAAAATAAAACAATGACTCGAAACATATTTTGTAACATGTTATGAGTTAAAATTCGAGTTCTCTTCATTTCCTTAAAATAAATGTTATACTCCAACATGCTTTAGCTTCACAATATAAATAAGTATGAAATCATCGGATTTTAGATATTTTTAAATGAGCTGTCAGCAGGACGCACCTGCCTCCCTGCACTTACTGCATTCCTCATCTGTGCTCATGTGAACCTGAGTGCAAGTGATCCAAACCAGAAGCCGCTCAGAAGCATTAAAAAATGAAAATCGTCTCTGGTCTTCAGCAGCAAGCTAATCAAGATTTTAAAAAGCAGAAATGCAAATATGTGTCCTTATCTTGAATCTAAGACTGTTGCGTCAGACCCTTCTGCTAACTTAAACCGATCTGCAGAAAACCTTGAGATAAAATTAGGACTTGTTTAATCTTTAGTACAGCAGAAAGTGACGAAAAACCAGGAACTGTTACATTTACACTTTACTTCCACAGTGATTCTAAAACACCAGCTTTAGTATTTTTAGCTTCATATAAATGGTAAAAAACGACACGCTGGCCACTCAGCAGCACAGTGGAAAGCAAAGTTACTGCCACAGGTAAAATAAAGGTACTGTATGCTGGAAGTTTATTAACATTTAATTTTGAAATTTTCTAGTTTTAATATATTTTATCTCTCTTTATTTTAACCACAACTTACTAATCATAAATAAGATTTTGTACACAACTTTGTTTCTAAAACAGTTTTATCCATAGACCAACTCTGTGTGGAAGCAGCCTGCTTTTACCTTGTAGATAATCTAAAGTATTATCAAATGTGTGTGTTGGCCCTCTTTTATAAATTTGTCCCAGCAGGTCTGCTGAATGCTCCGTTGCTCAGCAACAGCCTTGATAAAAGGCCCAATGTGTCACACTTTAGACTCTTTTACAAGTCAAATGCCTTAGTTGTAATTTTAAGACTTGATGACAGTGTGAAACAGAAAAGAGCAAATCAGTAAATATGTCTGATTTACAAACCAGTTAAATCAGTTTGGATGAAATTAAGTTTTTAAAGTTGGTGTCTAAATACTTTATCGAACACCCAAATTCATTAAAACAGCAGACCCCAGTCCTTCCTTAAAAAGGAACATTTATCCCAGTAGAACCTTCTTGGTAGAACAAAGATGAAAAAGCAAATAAATAAATAATTTGATGCCAACAGTCAAACACATATGAAAACATTGACTCTGATCACATCTTAAGAATCTTGGTGTACCAATGTGTATTTCCATGATAAAATATCAAGTTATTTTTCTAATAAACAGCTCTGCTGCAGCTAATCAACAGGCTGAGTCATAGTCTGCTCAACAGCAGAACATCTGTATAGTACAAGCATAGCTGCAGCTTTTTAACTACCTTAGAATGAGTCATTCGACCATATCAGGTGAAAAAAAGACTTTTTATTTATTTCAGCAGATGGTAACAGTTTGGTTTAATATTAAATCCTGTAATGGACTGGCAACCTGTCCAGGGTGTGACCCCGCCCAGTTACTGCTGGAGATCGGCACCAGCTCCCCACGACCCTGAACAGGAAGAAGCAGGTTCAGAAAATGGATGGATGAATAAATAATGTAGTTAAATGCTTCAAATTGTATATTTTTCTAAAAATATTTATCTTATATTTACTGTTTTTGGTAAAAATATAGTTGTATTTAAATATTCAGTGACATTTTACAATTCAAAGGGACAATTCTTCATGTTTTTTTCAGTATATTGTGAATACATTGATTACATCAAGCCATGTTTCAAGATCAGAAATGTTATTTTAATGATCATTTACTAATACTCATGCAAAACCAGCTAAGACAGTAATTTATCAGATATTTTCAACCTATATTTAAAGCAGAACTAAGTAAGTTTTACTCTCGCTCTCCCCCTACTGGTCCCCTGTGAAAGCTCACTGTCGTAACGTTCCGCCGCCGCAGACCCCCACCCCCCATCCCCCACCCCCTCCACCCCGCCGCCGCCCCCCCAACAACAACGCGCAGAGAACGCTTTTGCAAGAAGAAAGAAAAACAAAACCAAGAAAATGTCTCGACAGGTGAGTATTATTGTCATCTTTGCGCTCCTAAGGGTGGCGTTGCTAACAACGGCAAGGGCTTCATGCTTGTATTTATGTACGTGAGTGTGAGTGCCGTAAAGCAGGTTTGTTCTCGCGAGATTAGTCGGGTCCGATCCACTGAAAGTTGCAAGTGCTGCTTTCAGGACACAGACCCCGGAGGGAGGGGAGGGACCCACGAATCAACCCGCCAAGTCCTTGTTTACCCCCACAGGGACTCTAGAAAACATTTATTGAGGTGAAAAAACTTACTTAGTTCTGCTTTAACAACATTTGTCAAATTTCAGGTATTGGCTTTATATGTTTGAGTTATCTAGCCTTTACTATCTACAATAAAATCTTGATTAGGAGACTTTTTAAGTGACTTGTTCTGTGTCATGTTTGACTTTTATTGAAATCAGGTGAAAATTCAGGTGATTTATTTGCAGATAACCCTTTACTACGACCGGCTAACATGCTTTCCAATGAACAGAACTGGTCAAGGTGACATTGTGTATATATTAATGGGATGGAACTTTAACATCTCTCAATAGACTGATACTCTTGTATTTTCCTCTTTCCTCTTCATGGCTCTCAACATGCCTCACTTCTTTTAAATAAGAGGTAGGAGGGGACATGTCAGTGGGTTCAGAGAAAATAGCCTGATAATTGTCTCTGTCATGTAACAAATGTAAAAACCATGCAAACTCTCAGAGCCACGATAAGCCCTATCATCTCAACCGGGTCAACATCTATAGCAACGGCAAACACAGAGATGAGAAACAATGAAAGCTCATGCTCAGAGTGGAATACTCACAGCAAGCTTCCTCTTAGTGTGTTTTATTTTTTCTCTGGTGAATATTTAGCATCCTGCCACCACCTGTGTCATTTTATCCAATCATGTTACATATGCTAAGAATTCCACAACCAAAGCCTAGCCTCCAGTGGGAATACACTTCAGAAATAGCAACAAAATGTGAGCTGGTTCACATTGATGTTGGCATGATAGAGAGCTCTTCAGAGATTGTGTTTATATACCAAATTTAGCTGAAAGTCGTAATCAGTTACACAAAGTAGTGAGTTGAAAATGAGACATTAAAGATTCTTGTGTAAATGTAGAAATTTGCTTTCCTGCAGAGAATTCGGCAATGGTCATCAGATGCTAAAGTTATCCTAGGCTAAATTAGCATAGGCTAGCACTAAAACTTATTCTTATGGTCATTTAAAGTAATGACCTTTATTGTATCCAGCTGCTCTCATACCACTTGTCTTCCATAAGTAACCATCTATTGTTACTTAGTAATCACCCTTAAATTCACTGGTTTTCATCTGTTCTATGTCAGTTTATCTGCAAACTGTCATGCTGTTTCTCAGTTTCTGTTAGTTTTGTTATTGAAAGTACTGTTAAATTCTTAAATCTGCCTAGATCTGAGTTCTGCTACAGCTCAACACCAACCTAATATTGTCATGCCTGGAGGTTTGTTGCGAACTCTAAAGTTAACCCAGACTTCAGACCAACACACAGGAGACTTGTAATGAGTGCAAAACGGTGTTTAATATTTACAGTGCGATTAGTGAACAACAACAGGGGACAATGTGCTAGAGGCTGGAGATCCGGGACTGGAGCGGCTCGGGAGGAGATCTGGCAGCGGAGGAGAAACAGGTTAGTGGTGGATAGATTATTATATGAATGGTGATGCTGGCTGAGGTGCGTGGGGAATGTGCTCACAGAACTTACGGTGCTGGGAAGGCAGCAAGTGCGTGGAGGAGGACTGAGGAACCAGCAGTGGTGGTAGTGAGTTTCCAAGCCATGATGATGATGAAAGTAATCCAGAGTAGATGATAAGTTTCCTGGTATGAAGGTGAGGCAGGGGTGACAGCGTTGTTGTTGTTCTGACCAGGGTAGGTGCGGGATATCCAGAGGGGACCAAAGACAGACCAGAGCCATGGAGAGGAGACGGTCGTGACGGACCATGACGGAACCAAGAGCCCTCCGGACGGCGTGGCAGACGGCCAGCGCAAAGGAGGCGCTCAGGACCAGGACGAGGACAAGGAGAAGGGAAGGAGAGGATCAGGTAAGTACACTTTTTTCTGGAGTTGTGATCAGGCTTTGATAGTCAGGCCACACGTTACCAAAGTAAGTGTTGCAACAAACTGGCGTCTGTCTCCACTTCCCCTTCTGCTTAAATACCCAGCCACATAGGGCTGGGTAACGAGCCGCACCTGGAACCACTGATCAGCTGCTGCCACGCCCTGCAATGAGAGGTTAGTCCAACAAAACACAAACACCACACACCAGCTGCTGAGAACCTGACAAATATAACAGGATTAAAATATGCAAACCTTTTGCAAGCAAGCATTTTGTGTCAATGTGTATAACTCGCATTTCCTCAATTATTTTATAGAAAGTACAATGACCTCTAATTAAGAAACATCAAGTATCTTTCTAAAACCAGAGTTCTAAAGTTAATGTTTAATTTGGCTCCTATGAATGATATTAACTTGGTACTGCAGCATGTTTCATGGTAATATTATCATAGTCCTATGTAAGATAAATGATCCTCGTGGTCTCAGCAGGCAGGACCTACACTTTAAAGGGTTTCATAACATTATAGATTCCTAATCTTTAAAAGTTTTAGTTGTATAACTTAACTGATTAGAAGCTCAACCATCATTGCAAAACGGTTTGGCATTCTTGTCCCAATGACATGTAGCACATTTTAATTTATTAACACAGTCATTAATGGTATAATTAAATGGTAGTATTGATTTTAATACACAATATAGTGAATTTTACAGATGTTGCAACATTTGCTGACTTAAATCACCCAATTAAAAGATTTAAAAATGTCTCTGATGGGGCAAAAAATCTCAATCTTTAATGATGTATTTCAGAACTTTATACCTGATTGTTAGTGTATATTGAGTATGTGCATGTGTTCAAAGGAAAAACATCAGGTTTTGAGGTTTATGCAGTTTTAGCATTTCTTAGTGTTACAATTTCATACTTAAATCTGGAGCCTCCAGGTGATATTGCCTCCTGGTCATATGTCACTAAAGCTCCCTGGTGTGCTTATTTAACACAAATGTAAATCCTCATGGTTCCAAAAACTCGCTTTAAAACCAGAGGAGATCGATCCTTTCAGGCCGTGGCTCCAAATCTGTGGAATGCCCTACCTTTGCCCCTTGGTGAGGCTGACACTGTTGATTCTTTAAAAGGCAGCTGAAGACACTTTTATTTGGGCGAGCTTTTGGTTGACTGGACCTTTGGTGTGATTATTATTCTTTTTAACTTTTTACTGTTTATGCTGTTTATTGAATTAATTGTGAAGCACTTTGTGATTTTTATCTGTGAAAGGTGCTATATAAATAAAGTTTATTATTATTATTATTATTATTAATAAATATTCTTCACTTTTACACTTCCAGTGATGAGCAGTGACTGTGTGCTACTGCAGCAAACCGCACAGTTACTAATCGGTTAGCACTTTGTAACAACTGTTTATGTGACGCCTTTTCTTAGCCTGAACAATATTTTCAGCAAAATATTACAGCAATACGATGCCCTTCAGCACCAAAAAATAAATGGACATGGTAACTGAGACACATGCTTATATCCCTATCAATCCCTCTGAAGTTTTCCTGTCTTCACTTGCTGTCATAGGAACGCCTTCTGCGAAAGCACACTCCACTCAATCTTTCAGTGCCCATCCCGTTGGACAAACTGATCTCAGCTGACCTATTTTGACTTGACTTGACAGCAGAAGGCTGCAGGATAAGCTGCGAGAAATAGAGAGGGTCCAATGTTGTTTCTCCCTTGGTATAGTGTATCTTTCCCAGAGCTCTTAGCAGTTCTGTGGGAGAAACTGGATCCAAACAAATTAAATAAGTTACTGATTCTGAAGCCAAAGCGCTCGTGTTTTCCCAAGTTTCCACTCTGTTTACAGTTGGTCGCACCCACATCAGTCACTCGCATCACTGATTCAGTTAAACAGTCTGATCGTTAATTTTTATATCTTTTTACCTCAGTGCAGTACTTTATTTGTTTATCTGTTCTTCCAGCCAGAGTGTTTTTTTCTTTGACCATACCAATTTTATTATGTTCTACCATGGTAGAGAAATCAAAAAATCTTAAGTGTATTCAAATTATATCAAGCTGTTAATAACGTGACTCATACTAAGACTTTATAATTGTACAGTGATATTCAAAAGTGTGATGTGAGCCTTTTATTTAATGTTGGGGGTAACAATTCTGTTACTGCCATCAGTATTTTGCTCAGAGATGCTTAACCCTATAAGACCCAACTTATTAAAAAAATAGCCAGAAAATTCAGATTATTTGGAACTGAGACGTTTACGAAGCCTTAGAACAAAATTCACAAACGTTTTTGCTGTATCATGTTAGTTATAATCGATTTTTTGTATCATATTTATTACATTGGCCGTCTTTACGGTTTAATTGTGATATAAAAAATGAGTTAATAATAATGCATTCATTCATATAATAATGATGATTTAACCTGGAAAAAAAAGGCAAGTGGATCATTTACTGGGAGCAACCATGTTAGAAATGATCTAAACTATGTAGCAAATATGATACAAGGGGCATTATACAATTTATGGTAGTTGCATCACATGCCATCAAAACAACTTGAGAATTTGAGTAGAAGTTAATATTTCATCTGAAAGCCCAACTTTCTTTAATAACCTCCAACTTAAAATCAAAAGAAAGAAAGAAAAAAAAACTGTAAACCTCTTTTAAGTATGTTTGATCATCATTTTGCAGACTAATCCTCACACACTTTTCTTTTCCCATTGATGACTTTGACACCAATAAACCCTCTGAGCCAGGTCCTTTAATCCAGCCTCCAGCTGGTGGAGCTTAAGGTGCTGGGAGGTTGGTTTTAATGCATGTCTTGTTAAATGACCCCTGCCCTACTACCCTCAATATGTCATTCAACAAAATGGAGCAAAAAACTAAAACTCGGCAAATAATTTTTCCTCTAGAAAATCCTAAAGATCTAAGTTCAGCCATCAGTTTGTGAACTCACGTTAACCTTCAGGCTTTTAAATACTCCACAACAAGTGAGAAATTTGTTCTCTCTCCTACTAAGAATGAAGTCAGTCTTTTCTTTTTGGGAGTTCTTGCAGCTTGTTCTCCACACATCATCTAGGTAGAACCTTTTACTCACAGGAGTGATGTTCAGCAACTATTGTGTTCCTGCTCAGTGGGTACATTTTGGAAAATCCTAGAGCGGACTTCCCCGGAGTTCTGCACAGTTTCTCATAAAGTATGAAATGTTCAAGCTTTGTTCTTATTGTCACCTCCAGAAAATGAACTAATTTCTTGGTGCTTGCAGACTACATACTGGCCTTTATGCAGCAGGTCAATGAACAGAAGCACACCAGCAAGTTCCCTTAACTCAAAGTTAACCAAAATTAAATATTTGAAGTGACCTTGTGAACGTCTCGACTTAATTAAATCTGATTGGACAGCTGTTAAACAAGCCATTAATGCTCGAAATCCCTTCTACATGCCATAATTAAAACAATCAATCCGTTCACAGTGATGAAAAAGTCAAGAGCCAAATATCACAAACGCTTGATTGAAGTTGTTTCCATCAAGAGTGGCACGACCAGTTTTTCGGTTTAGGGGGCATTTACTTTTCAAATAGTACCAGGTTGGTTTGGGAAGTTTTAGTAATGCTTTTATAAATGAAATCATCATTTAAATCATTTTCCATTAACTCAGATTACTCTGGTCTGATATTAAAATCTGTTTAATTATCTGAAACATTTTAATTGTAGGAAAAAAGCTAAAACTCAAGACATTATTTTGAGGGGACTGAAACTTATTAACAGCTCTGTAGAAAATATTTCACAATAAGAAGGAAAATCATCTATTTACAGTTTGGTATGAATGTCAGTTTACACAAATAATTGACTAAATCCTGTTTAAAGAACCTTTGGCAGAATTATCCAACAAGTGTTCTTGTGAATGATCCTACAAGCTTGTTACAAATCAAGTTAACTGCTTAACCTTGATTCAGGAGGCTGGCCAATCCTCTACTGTTTAACTAATCCCTTTCTCTCATGTATCCTTCATCATCCATCCAGCTATTGAACCAGTCATCCAACTCATTACATCATCAGTATCTTTGGATTCCATGTCCAGGTTGTATAAACAGTGTCCTGAGACAGAAGCCCCACTATTTCTGTCAAACTTGCAATTATACGATTTCTCTCATCAACCAAAACCAAAGACTGCAGAATTTATTCCAAACCTTCATGCCTCTTTGCCTTTTTTACCACAGGATGTTTTGTCAACTTAAACTAGTTCTTAGAGGTTTTTTAAGGTTATGTGAATTTGCTTTTTGTTGACAGTTTTAGAGGTTTATAGATATGTTCAAATAGATGTTAGTATTCAGGGATGGTTTGGCTCAGACAGCAGATCTCTGATCTTTGTTGTTGGTTACTAACTATAATACTGAATTTAGATGGAGTTCTGACTGAAATGTTATATGCACAGATATTTTAAAGGCAGAAACAGGCAGGTAAAAATCAGTCTGGGACAGAAGAACTTTATCTGTACACAGATATTCACAGCAGTTTGAGCTATAAACATAGTAATTAAAGCAAAACAAAACAAAATGCCCTTGTTGCACAAGGTTAGACATTTTACAATCTAACCTTGATGTGATCAGATTAAAATATGCAGTCACAACAAAAACAACTAGCTAATGAAAATAAAATTTAAAAAAACTGCACTCCAATTACTGTTCCAGGACTCCCTTGAGAAAGAGGTTTTTAACCTCAATGGGACTTTCCTGGGGAAATAAAGGTTAAATAAAAAATTAATGTTTAAAAAGATTATGTTTTCTAAGAAGGTACAAATAGACTCTGTCTTTATATTGAGCATTCACTGAGCATCTCTGTTGCACACGATCTCCCTTTGGGAAAAAAAAGACAAGACAAAACAATAAAATTGAGCTGTTGTGGGAATAAACACAAAGTACAGGATTGATCAGTAATACTTAGAAAAACCAACTCTTATTCATTTTATGAAGACTGGCAGTAATACAGGCTGAGCCCAGCAGTATTTACTACAAACGCGCTGGTCAATCTGTTGATCAGTCACCTTTGTGTTGTATTAAAACAGATTATTACTGCAGCACCAGAAGGCTGTAGGTCTGTCATACGTATTTAAATAGATTAAACTGCCACTTGCCACAAACTAAAACCTCAACGTCTTTTTTAGCTGAATCTGGTGGGAACGTCCTTCTGTCAGCCCAAATATTTATTCACACAAGAGATGTTTGTGGGAGTTGAGAAAAACATTTCAACACCTGTTGATTCACTTTGTATATTGTGGGACTTTAAATGTGAGAAGAAATAAAGGAAAATATTTCTTGGATCTCAGAGCAACAACGTTAAGGTTTGTGAGGAAAACATAAAGCTCTAAAACATATCTAGTACAACTTTATTCATTGGGGTCTTATGAATAACCACAAACCACATTATTTGGTGATGATCTGCAGACTAATCCTGTTATTAATAACATTTCCATGTTTCTGTGCTGACCACTACATACCATCACATCCTCAAGTGATGGTTGAAGCACAGAAGACCCCGTCTTAAGCATGTGCTAAGTGCTTTGGCATTTTCATCGCAAAGCAGAAATTCATAATTAAATTCAGCCATGGTGAAAATACACCCTTGGCCTGACATTTGACTTTTGTCGATTGCTCCCTCTGCCCTCAGTGTGTTTCCAAACTGAGCCCCGAGTGCCAGCCTGGTAACCTGACCTCCTCCCTCCCACGGTCGTCCTCAGTGCACTCAGTTACTGTATGCTGCAAGGTTCTTGTGGACATGCTGCCCTTTTGGAAATTCCCCGGCTGCAATCAATAGGGCCCGTCGTGTATCACCAGAGTTCACACAAAATATTAACCTTGCTAGGAATTGATAAATAATCGTTTGCATTGTGTAACAATAACTAACCCTAACCCTGTTCCACTCATCAGTATATCCAGTGAAACAGATGAGTGATCTACTTCAAAACTGAAAAACAAAACTACAACTATTAACTTAAAACTGAGATATGATTGAAATCTAAAAGTTTAGATCATTTATCTCTTAGACAAAAAAATTCAACCTCATTAGAACAAATTCAATTAGATTAAGTTAAAATCAGCGGGAATTCGTGGTGACCCCCAGAGACGATGGTCTCCTCAGGCTTCTAATCTCTATACCAGTCCAATTAGCAACAGCCTTACACAAAAGCTGCTACAATTCAGATTACGTCCTACTCAGAAGCTGCTCAGATAATCCACTGAAGTTCAAAGCATCTTTACAATTTCCCACAGGCATACTGACTAGAAGAATATGAAACAGAGCATTAATAACATTTACAGTCGTGTGAGAATGAAAATGATCAATTCCATATCTCACAGGATTTGCATGCAGTCATGCAGCCTTATGGATTAGCATTTCTGTCTTTAAAGGAAAGGGATGATGTGAGAGCATGCACACACTCATCTCTGACACACACAGTCTTACCTCTCACAGCGAAGCTTTAGCTCACTGTGTTGCTGTGCCTCTGCAGTGGCTTCCTTCAGCCAGCCGGCTCAGACAAACTGTTATTCCAACGTGCTTTCTGTCCTCCGTCACGTCCTCAGTCAGTCGCTCTTACAGTCCAGATGGATGGGATGTTGCGGAAGCTGCTGCTGCTGCTGTTTGTGGCTGGTGGCTGGAGAGACTGGCTGTGTATTTGTGTGAGTAGGGTGAGCAGAGCAGAGGGGGAGAGACAGGACCTGCCATGCAGATATCAGCCCTGTTGCAGTTAAATTTAAACCACCCCCCCTCTGAAACCTTGAGACACGGCCGCCCTTCCTCTCCAACTCACTCAGAGTCCTGACGTTACCATATGGCCCCTGACAGAAGACTGACTCTCCCTGGGGAGGGGACAGTGTGAGTGGATAAGCAAATGCACACATTTATTACTGTTGTTTTTTTTTAAAAGAAATTAAATGGAAGATAAACTAATCATTGTCATGAATCTGACTATATAAATCAGCCAACATGATACACTAATATAAAGATGTTAAATACAGCAAACTACCTGCATCATCACACAGCCAATAACAGGTTAATTCAGTATTAACCCTGTATCTCACTGGGCCGTGCCTGCTTGCCTGAGACACATCATGAGGAAATATCCAGAATCAGTCCCACTCAGTGGGTATAAATGACACATTTGCAACAAGTTTTGAATAAGACCAGATCACATGGAGCATATTACTTAACTGCAAACAAATTGCTACCATCAGGCACATTTTGTTGTTGTAATTTAGTCACAAAGTGTCCTATTTATGTCTCAGTTTGTTTGCAATTTACCCTTATTTTCCTTAACAAGTTGTTTGCCAACCACTTCAAAGACTGTCCCATATATTTATGTACTTTCTGACTCATGGAGACCAGATTCCAGGGGGGCTTGATAAAACAGGCTCTACAACTCATAAGAATATATTGAAAATCCCTGGCAATGTTTTGAGACATTTTGTAAACTTCCTCTAAAATGTTGTTTGCAATTTGTTGCTAACAATTGCAGCCCAGTGAGATATCAGCTTTAGGATCTGGAAGTCAAAACATCAATCTGATTATTTCTTATATTTTCTTAGATAGGACTGGATGAGTGATTGAATGTATTTGATGTATCTCAGTTTTGTGTCGGTGTTGTTGTCTGGTCAGCATGACCAGTCCTCCATGCTTCCCTACACTGTGCACTACAAAGTTAACTACCACAAACTTAATATTGAAGACTGATTCTCCAAACCATTATGGGCCTGTCATTCTCTGGTACATTTCATGTGGTCGAGGGGAATCCACCCTCTAAAGTCCATCCGTTTTTTTTCCCTGTTGTTGTAGCGTCATCATTCAGGGTAATTATAAAGTCTTGGAAAAAATGACTTATAGGTGGAATATGGAACATTCACATAAAAAGCAATATTTTTAACAAAATAATGTCTCCACGGAGCGTTTAGAGGACAGTAGAACAAAAGTACAGTATTTCCTGTAAAAATAATAGTTGAAGTAAAACATAATGAAATAATTATTTTGATGGGCACAATGTTGGAATTTTGTTTACATCTACCAGCCAATAGCTGGCACAATAGCGGGTATTGTTGCAGGTTGCCTAATACGGTGAATAGTCTGTAATAGTGAGGCTGATACTATGGGGGGGGCAGAGTTGGAAGGTCGAGAAGTTGCTTTGGAGCGCCGGGGATTTTGTTGTCCTTTACGTGGGAGGAGCTACCGGAGAGGATCGGAGATGAGAGTGGGTTTGGGTGAGGAATTTTCGTCCCATTGAAGTGCACACGGAGGTGAAGAGCATGGAGGCTGGAGGCCTTGTTCTGTTGTTGTGGCTGTGGAATCTGTGCACTGGTTGCTGTTGTGGTGTTTGTGTTCCATATTGCAGCTTTAAAACAAACAGTTTCAGTCTTCATTGCAGTTATTGATTCATAGTGAGCGTTTTCAGTCAGCAGATGTCAGAGGTTTGATAAATGTGAACATTGTTGAGCTTCAGGTTGAATTTTAGGTCTGAATGAGGAACATTGATATGAATTGGTGTCTGGTCTTTATTGGAAAACAGACATGTCAAACAAGAACTGATCTGTAGATATGTGTGAATGAATTGGCCTCTATGTGTTTCTGACCTTCAGTCTGTCAAGATTCAATCAGAATCCTTCAACTGTTTAATGTCCTTGACAAGCTGCCACGAATCTCCTTGTCAACTGTCTTTTCTTTCAGGTTTATTTACCCAGGTGTGTAAGTGCGTCATGGCAGCTTGTTCCTACGTTACAATTATGCTGATGGACATTTTACAAGGAATGAAAATGATGTTTCATGGCCTCTCACTTCAACAAACAGTTTGATTTCTTTTGTCTAACAGAAATAAAAAGAATGCTTTTAACGTTCTCTCAGTGAGACTCAGTTTACATTAAACAATCAAAGAAACTGTGGAGGAGTGAGAAAATGATTTCAGTGCAGGAAAATGACGTGTAAGAATTCTTAAAAACATGTACAAGTGTAACAGTGAGGTGAGTCAGCGTTTGGAAATTGGTTGTTTTTTTTAAAAAGTTAACAGATTTTTACATTTGAAACAACAAACACATTGAAATAGCTCATGTTTAGACATTATAGAATGTTTACATAAATTACTTTGATTCCTGGTATTCGGTGTTAATACTGTTTTAAATATGAGTTGTGAACAGAATGAGGGTTTACACGTGTTAAGTTTTACTGACTGAACAGTCTGAGAAATAGAATGGTTCTTATTTCTGCTTTGGTTCACTGAGACAGTGTGCAGATGTTGCTTCTCCAGAAACATGACAAAAATTTTCAATGATCTACTTGTTGGAAAGTGAAAAAAAGGTGGAGAACTAGACATTAGGCACTAAATAGTTTAATAAGTTATTGCATTCAAGTGCCAGAGAATGAAATACTCTAATCACAAAGCTCACAAGGCTCAGATGCAGCAAACAATGATAAACCTGTTATTTATCTTACAGAAGCTCTTTGGATTTCTTTGTGTATTGATGGTATTTATTATTTATGTAGGTTAGAGTTATTTTATACATCCACTTTATAGAATAAAAGATGCAGGCAGTGACTGTCCAAACAAACAGTATGGTAGACAGCTGAAGGAGGGTGTTCTATTGATTGTACATTCATTCTTGTTATTGACCACCTTAATGACTGACTTGAGTTCTATTTTGTTGGCTTTGAATCTAAATCCTGCGTTAATGGAGTGAAATAGATTATTGATTTGGTGTTAAATGTAGAACTAACCAACTGGGTGTGAGTTTAGGAATCATTCTGTAGTCATGGTTAGAATATTGTTTCTCTTTTGTTCCAAGAACCTGTTGGTTGGTTGTTTTTTGGTTGATTTATGTTCTTAACAAAATGTTTTGACATCAAACAAAAACTTGTAAGTCCCAAAAATATTTTTAATGATTAGAAATTATATGCAATGATTTAGATCATACATTTTGATTAATGTGCTCTTTGTCTAGTTGTTTTTTTGAGACTTTTGTCAAAGTTATACAACACAAATAATAAACTCTCAAACACTGGAGGCTGTAATTGGTGAGATTGATTTTAAAAATATAATCTGGTCAAACTAGCCATCATTCAGACATCATTCATAAAGTCTGTAAGGTGTTTTTGTTTATAAATGTAATTAAAAATATGTTCATTATGATTAGAAAGCAATTTAAAACCAGAGATTAGCTTTGTTTGTCATTTTAATCTGTTGTGATTCTTGTTTTTGTAATTCTCGAATAAAAACTTGTGTTTTAATAGTGTAAAGGTTAACATAAACAATCTGTGGAAAAGCAGGTTGCCTGTTAACCAGATGGTCACTGGTTCAAATCCCTGCTCCAATCAGAAAACATTATTGTGATAAGACACTTCATCCGTACCTGCTTGGTGGTGGTCAGATGCTCCAGCAGCACCAACACAATGGCAGACTGTACAACTGTAGTGTGAAGCACTTTGGGAGTCAGAGTCTGAAGTGGCAAATAAACACCTGCAGTTTTTTACACCTCTATGGAAAACTGTATTGAATTAATTCTTGTATTTCGTTTGTTTGCGATAAAAAGCTTAAAACCTTTTCACCTTCCTCACCACAGTGGCACAAATCCATTTTTCATTTGTCTCTTAGTGAGTCGCAGCACTTGGCCCTTCTGTTTTATTAGTCCCTTTATGACCCGTCTGCTCGGCCTGTTCAATACGCAAATGGCCTTTTTGGGACTTTTTCCTTGAACACAGAAGAGCTGTAGCAAAATGCAAAAGCTTTCAGAATGAAACAATGACATTGTCTGAATGACATCTTTGAGACTGAACAGTTGAGTTTGTTCATGTTCTTTTCTATAAGAAGGACTAACTAGAGATTTGATTAGCAAACCATGTCCAATATGACGTTTTATATCACCTAACAGGTTCTTATGTCGTGCCAGTGAGAAAGCAGACGCACACTTCACACATATACTTAACACCAGAGAGGAATTCTCAACATGACAAAAATGAGAAAATTAATTTTTAATTTGATCTTTATTGCAGTATGATTTGTTAGCTGTCATATTTAACTCAAGCAAATGTTTTCCACTGCGTGTTGCCAAGGCGGAGCCGTGAAGTTTATCTCACACACACACTCTCTGACCCTTCTCCTCAGCGCTATGGGAGTGCACTGTTTAAAAGCAGCGGTATTTACGACTCAGCACTCTCCTTTAGAGTTCCTGGAGCTCCACTGAACATGTGGGACGGGCAGTGTGACACCATCAGCCCTGTTTAAAGATAGACGAGCCTTCGGTTCAGACTATTTGTGTCGGGGGTCTGCACACCTGCTTTTCTGTCTGTCTTGAGGAGTTAAAGGACAGCAGTATATTTTATAAAGTCACAGTCACCAAAAATGTTTTTAGACTTTCTATTCAGTTCTGAGAGAAATATCAGTGTTAACAGCTTTAAAATAATATTTCCCCTCATCACAGTCGCTCTTTTATTTATGGCCTCTTTAACTTTCAAATGTAATTTTAGGACCTCTGAGATTAAAGATGTAGCTTACAAAGGTGTCCTGATCAAGAAGAACAGTAACTCAATCACAATCACACTGAAGAGTGTTAAAGGATTGTTGGACCTGATGAAGGACCTGATTCTGTGTCGATGCAACAGAGCGCATAATAATGGAAGTTAGCATTAGTCAAGATTTCTGATGTTCCAGAACTGACCCCTGAGGAATACCTTAGGTTCATGAAGGTGGCTGAATGTCTGAAGTCTGTTACATAGAAAGTTTTTAAACCATCCAAAAGGGTGTTTGACTTGGTAAATAAATGTATTAACTGTAAATTGTGCCATTTCCTTTCCAAAACATTTGAATGAGGTGAGAATGAAGGCAAATTTACAAATAGAAGAAATCTTTATTTTAATATTTTTGACATTTTACTTCAGGTGCTTTTTTTTAATACAACCTCGTTCAGTCATTTTTCAGCTCTTTTGATCATATAATTCTGGCAAAAGATCCAGAAATAACTTTGTTTTTAGATAAAACAACAATATTTCCTTTAAAAATAATCTTTAAATGATTAATTGGTAATAAATTCAAATATTTCATGGAATAAATCTGGGAAACTGTGAAATAATAGAAATGGACACTGAAAAAAGATATGTAGCAAAGTTGAAGAATTTTTCAACACTTTTATAAGACAGATTTAAAGAATACTAACATATGTTACATGTTTGTAATTTAAAATTTTAAATGTAAAATCACTTGAAAAGCAAACACTTGGATTTGTTTGTGCAGACACAAAACTGCATCTTATGCTCTGTCACCATCTAGTGGTCATTCCTACAATTACATATAGGTGTGACGCCACAGCTGAAAGCAATGATGACTAATTACCAACAACCAAGGATTAAAATCAGGTTTTGCAGGGAAGTGGAGACTGAATCATCTATTGATCAAATTTCCAAACAGGTATGAAGAATTTATTCATATTGTAGTGTTTAGCTGCTGATAGTTTGATAAAGTTTTTGTGTTTTGTGGGACAGACAGATGAAAAGAAGCCAAACTCTGTTTTGTATTTTAGTTAATTTAAAACTTGTTGTTTTTCCCCTCCAAGAGAAACATGCAAAATACAAATATTGAAAGTCCAGCACACAGTCGACTGGGAAATTTTATTCCATGTGGTCGACAGCTTCCCCGGACCCCTCCTCTGTCTGATGTGAAGAAGTGTTTAAGGTTTTCTGATAATCAAGTAGATTTTAACATTGAGGTATATTTTTTCAGTTGCTTTTACTTTTAAAGAGCGTTGCTTTTTATTGCTACTAAATCAATCTTGTATTACCAGGAAGACAACAAAGACCAAGATGATCAAAGAGAAGCAGGTGGCTACAGCTCTCTGATGATGGGTATTCTGATCTGTACGCAGGCTTTATTTTGCAAAAATCTTGTGAAAGATGTGCAGAACTGTTTGTGTTTTTAACCAGATGACCCCCACCGCATGCTGAAAGGGATGAAGGGGTATCAACTAATTGAAAGTGACTTGGAATTTATCAGAAAGATGAAAGAAGAGCAACTTATTAAAAAGCTTCAGGTGATATTTTAATCCAGAAGGTCACAGCTGACATGTTGGTGTTTTGATGCAGTGTGATGATTCTGTTTTTCAGAATGATCTGGCAGAGACGCAGAAGCTATTGAAGAAGGAAACAATGGCCTTGGATCTTGCGTATGCTTCCAGGAAAATGGCACTAGATGAGCTCAACAAGGTTTGTCTTGATTACACTCTTTGCACTTTTAATACAGAAACTCAAGTCTTGCTTTTCAACAGTTTTTCTGCTTTCTGCACTCAAAGATCTGGCCATTTATTTATTTATTTATTTCATCTTTCACCCTGTTATTTAGCGCCCTGTACTTTTTTTTTTTTTTTTTTTTTAATGCCTATTAATCTTCACACACTGTTCATTAACTGTAACTCTGGTGTTTCCAAAGACTCTGATCACAGTAAACAAATGTCATTATTTCACTTTAATGTCAAGACACAAAATCCTGGATGGCTTCTCAACTCCATTTTAGCTGAAGAATCTTTAGTTTTTTCTGTTTAAATGGAAAATAATTAGCCTCAGACTTTAAAGAGGTTGATTGTTTTTAAAGATGTGATATGGCAAGTAACAATATTTAGGAGATATCCACAAAGTAAAACATGGGATCACTGAATTGAACAATCACAAAACATGGACATGTGTGAAAGTTATTCAAAGGGAAACGTTGATTTGTTAAAACTAACTCTGTCCTATTAGTTTCCAT
This sequence comes from Pachypanchax playfairii, assembly GCA_006937955.1. Taxonomy (NCBI): domain Eukaryota; kingdom Metazoa; phylum Chordata; class Actinopteri; order Cyprinodontiformes; family Aplocheilidae; genus Pachypanchax; species Pachypanchax playfairii. The sequence goes on along the minus strand of SSNP01000006.1, from coordinate 38,976 downwards.
CCTGTGAAGATCTAACAAAGTGGACAACAATGGTGCTGAGAAATAAATCACCTTTGATGGAGCTGGATGAAAAGGACATCAAGACTCTGCTGGCCGCAGTGACGAGTGAAGATGTTAAGAACTTTATGGATGAGAGAAAAGAAATGTAATATCCTATTAAATGTAGTAACATAAAATAACCACTGGGTAAAGCCACTCAGTTGTCGGGTGAAAAATAAACTGGAAGTCTGAGTTTCATAAAGGAAACTGGTTGATTTTAAATTTAATGTTTAAAGCTAATTCATCTTCTAAAATGCTTCAAACTTTCGGTTTAAAGAACCTCAGATCTTTGTCTTTTTAACAAAATCAACACTAATAATCAGTAATACTGATCCCTGTGAAACAAGAACAGTAGATTAAACAAAGCATCTTTAATTTAAAAACTATTTTCATCATTAACCAGAATAAATTATTTACAGTTTACTTTAATAGGCCAAACTAAACTTGTGTTTCAAGGAAGAAAGGTAATGAAGAAGAAAGAAGACAGCTTGAGAAACAAGTTGCCAGTGATGAGGTAAGATGGTCTTCACTTTGAATCTTCTGTAAAATTATCGTCACTAATTATTTTCTGATGAATAGCTGAAGATCGAGGAGCTGATGCGACAGTTATCGGACCTAAAATCTCAACTTTTAGAAGAAGAGGTGATTGGATTTTGGAAAGTTGGAATGATTTCTCCAAGAACCTTTTCACACAGAGCATAAATGTTTGATATGTCTGTTTGCAGAAAGAAAAAGATGGATTGAAGGAAACTAAAGTGAAGTCTCATGGACTGGAAAGAAAGGACGTCGAACATCATCAAAATTTACAGGACGCAACCGTTAAAGGTAAATCAACAAGATGCAAACACATAAATAACACCAAAGATGTTTTAAAGATGATCCCTGAAGAGAAACAGGAACTCCGAGCTCCATCTGAATCTAGACCATTAAAAGAAAAACCTCAGAAAGTCAGGGAAGAAAAGGTCTCAGAAGTGTCTGAACAGGCCGAGAGGAGGAGAAGAAAACCTGCTGGAGCTGTTCAGAAAGCAGCTTCACAGGCAAAGAGTCAAAAGGAAGTGATCTCAGAGGAGAAACGAACCAAATATCAGCAAGTGTCGCATGGCAGAAAGAAAGTAGGTGCAGAGGAAGATGCAGAAAAACAACCAGCTCTCGGTCTGAGGCGTTCAAAGAGGATCGCTAACAGGAAGTGAAGCTGTTTGGCTGAAGACCTCCAAGTTGTTTGAGTTTGTCTCATGACAAACAGTGTTGTTTTTGTGTTACTTGATGAATTACTCTTCTTAAAGCATCTGCTGAAGTTTTGTGGATGTTGAGTGCTTTTTGTAAAAATATTGCGGGAAAATGCGACAACGTTGCAGAGAAACTGAGTCGTTTTCTTTTTTTTTTTTTTTTTTTTTTTTTTTTTTTTTTTTTTTGTTCTTCGGTTTTCAGTATATGTACATATGTGTTTTTAACTTGTATCTACAAACCTCTTCTCCCAAGTGAGATGTTTTTAAGTGCAATCTGTTAAATAAATGTTGCCCCTTTTTGTTTTATGGAATATAAAAACTGCTTGTTTTCATCAGGATAAAGTTAAAATTCGTATGATAAAATTAGCTGCTTTAGATCATTTATTCTAACTAAATTACAGGAGTTACTTGTGGCCAATACATAAAGTTGACTTTCTAAAACTCAAAGTAAAAAAATAGTATACTAAAACAGTATAGAAGTAAAGTTGGTGGTCTAATAAAGAAACTAGTTTAAAGCTATAGTGCGTAACTTTTACATGTCCGTGAATGTCCTTTTCAGCCAAGCCACTATTAGAGGAGATGATACAATGCAGATTAAGCCGATCGGCTCATCAAACATCTCACGGTATTTTTCAATATACATCATTTTTACTTTGCGTGTCGCCCGGCGACATTCCCGCGCTGGCGCACAGGAAGTTATGTCTTTTACGTCACAACAAGAAAAATAAGAAGAACGCAGTGTCTCGTAGCAGCAGGCAGAGTGCAGGCAGAACGGGAAAGCGACATGGCGGAGAATCCAAATAAACGGCCGAGACACACTTATCGGGAAGTGGATCCTATCACGAAAAAATAAAAAATTCCTGGACGTTCGGCAGAGGGACTATTGGCGAAGAAGGAAAGTGACCAAAGGAGAAGGCAAACGCGAATTTGTATCGGCATGGCTTTTCCTCGGTGGAGAGCCCTGAAAGAAGAGATCGGGCTGAGGGCAGACACAGACGTTGCCTTGCTGCTGTTGGATCAGTAAGTGACTTGGTTTATAATTATATTATGAGTTATATGTTGCCGTTACATGAACTGGACAAAGTACTTTATTATTTTATTTATAAAGACGGTATATGGAGCAGTACACGGCGTGAAGCGAGTGTGTACCGTGGCAAGCAGAATATGGTGTGTCGCGAGTGTTACTCTGTGGAGACGGTGTGTTGCTGAGCTGTAGATAACATGTTATGTTCAGGGGTGCACATAAGTGGTCCGCAGGTCTGCACACACTGTCAAAATATAAAATGCGCACCAGATGAAAACCAGAGCGCCGAAGTTCCAGCTGATCAGCTGATGCTGCGTCTCTGTGTCAGTTGTGTCTGTCAGTTTGCCAGTGTGATGGTTTTTCAGTCAGATCAGTGCAGCTGACTGCAGGATTCTGCATCGCGTCAAAACTGAAAAAATTCACTAAGACAAATACACTCACCGGCCACTTTATTAGGTACACCATGCTAGTAACGGGTTGGACCCCCTTTTGCCTTCAGAACTGCCTCAATTCTTCGTGGCATAGATTCAACAAGGTGCTGGAAGCATTCCTCAGAGTTTGGTCCATATTGACATGATGGCATCACACAGTTGGCGCAGATTTGTCGGCTGCACATCCATGATGCGAATCTCCCGTTCCACCACATCCCAAAGATGCTCTATTGGATTGAGATCTGGTGACTGTGGAGGCCATTTGAGTACAGTGAACTCATTGTCATGTTCAAGAAACCAGTCCGAGATGATTCCAGCTTTATGACATGGCGCATTATCCTGCTGAAAGTAGCCATCAGAAGTTGGGTACATTGTGGTCATAAAGGGATGGACATGGTCAGCAACAATACTCAGGTAGGCTGTGGCGTTGTAATGTTGCTCAATTGGTACCAAGGGACCCAAAGAGTGCCAAGAAAATATTCCCCACACCATTACACCACCACCACCAGCCTGAACCGTTGATACAAGGCAGGATGGATCCATGCTTTCATATTGTTGACGCCAAATTCTGACCCTACCATCCGAAATTCGCAGCAGAAATCGAGACTCATCAGACCAGGCAGTTTCCTGTTCT
>SSNP01000006.1:0-35598 GCA_006937955.1 Pachypanchax playfairii | reverse complement strand
GTCTTCTGCTGCTGTAGCCCATCTGCCTCAAAGTTCGACGTACTGTGCGTTCAGAGATGCTCTTCTGCCTACCTTGGTTGTAACGAGTGGTTATTTGAGTCACTGTTGCCTTTCTATCAGCTCGAACCAGTCTGGCCATTCTCCTCTGACCTCTGGCATCAACAAGGCATTTCCGCCCACAGAACTGCCGCTCACTGGATATTTTTTCTTTTTCGGACCATTCTCTGTAAACCCTAGAGATGGTTGTGCGTGAAAATCCCAGTAGATCAGCAGTTTCTGAAATACTCAGACCAGCCATTCTGGCACCAACAACCATGCCACGTTCAAAGTCACTCAAATCACCTTTCTTCCCCATACTGATGCTCGGTTTGAACTGCAGGAGATTGTCTTGACCATGTGTACATGCCTAAATGCACTGAGTTGCCACAATGTGATTGGCTGATTAGAAATTAAGTGTTAACGAGCAGTTGGACAGGTGTACCTAATAAAGTGGTCAGTGTAGATCATCGTGGCCCCAACAGCTGACTAATAAATTTCAACACCAAAATGTTAAATGTAGATTAAAGTGAACAATCCAACCTGAACTCTGAAGGTTTTTTTTTTTTTTTTTTTTTTAACCAGTATTTTTATATTTTACTGGTTTCTCTTGATTTTTTTTCAACAATTAAAGGATTTTTATTGAAACAAATATAGAGCCAGGTAAAGTAAACAGACTGAATTTGAAGCTTGATGAAACCAAAAACAAAGCAGAGGAGCTCGGAAGAGACACAGCGAGACACATTTAAAAATGTGAGGACCAAGCAACAACCCTAGGTTCTCTTCTGAGAACCAGGCCAAAAATATTATGTGCACCCCTGTTTATGTTGTCGGTTATCACTTGCTGAGTATCGGTTGCATGTCATGCATCAATCTGCTGCGTGTGGACACTAAATTACAACTTGCATCATTTTCATTACAGTTACGAAAAATACGCTAAGGGGCCATTGTCATCAACCCCCATAAAGATTGACGTAAACATCCGACCACCTCATCCCCCATCACTTTCCAGCAATGGCACTGAATCTCAAAGGTACAGTAGTTTGTGTCTGTGTGTCCTAAGACCATGCAGCTTGAATTAGTAGCTGCATAGCTCTTGTTTTGTAAATGTCCACACGTGACATTTCTATATGGTCTTCTGCAGACCAAGTGGGTTTGCTTTCTAATTACATTAGATCCACAATTGTATTTGCACTTTTAGGTACGATATCTTCCACATGCCCGGGGTTGGTGCTCCTCCTGATCAGGAGGATGTGATAGATGTCTGCAGGAAAGGTAAATCGATTTATAATATCAGATGAAATGAGGCATTATTTATTATGGTATGTTCTTTGGAAATAATCCCTGAGTTACTCATACATTGATATCACCTTTTATATGCAGCATGCACTCCCTGAGTATGGAGGACACTCATATTGTTGATGAGGATGAAGCCAACAACCTCAGGAACAGTGTGTAAGTGCTGCTGATAATGTACAGTTACCTTTGAATGCTGTATTTGTTGTATTTATAGTGTGACTTAGGCACATGCACATCAAATTTGGCCATCATTGTCAAGGAAGAATTTATGGCAGCACTGTTGTTTTGTTGACTGTACATGTGAACCAGAATAATTTTCAATATTTTTTTCTTTTCTTTTTAAAATGGACTTGAATAACTGGAAGTTACACTGACATCTGAAACCTTCATGACAACTGGAATTAAATGTGATGTTTAATTTGGTTAGAAGTTTTAGTTTTTTATATCTGTACAAATTGACTCCAGTTTCCATGTTACATCAGAAACATTGCAAACCTGTAATCCCATGACTGTTTGGACTTTTTAGGAAATCTTTCCAAAGCTAATGAGTTTTCAATTTTTTATTGCTCCGGCGGAAAAAAAAGTCACCGACGTTGTTCTTGGGATTGTTGGGTCACTCAGTGCCACTGAGTCTGTGGTTTAACCTGTAATAGTTGATTCAATCACTGTGGGGATGAATTTTGGACGTCTAAAGGACTTTGTAAGGTTTCATCAGTAACTGGACAGTTAAAGTTTAGCTACATTTAGCTCCCTTCACTCCTAATCTGTGATTTTCTTTTTTCATTTAGAAAATGTTTTTGTGTTTTGACCATTATAAAACTCAAACATCCTTAAAAGAAAGTTTAAAAGTGTAACTGCGGGATAGATGGATAGAATAATCTGGTATACAGGTCAAGTTGGCTGCATCGGTACTTTATCACAGAACTGATTTTAATACTGGTTAATACTTTTGATTTTGTTTTTTTTTTTTTTTACTGTTTCAAGTTTCTCTGCTTGTCTTTGCCAAGCCTGAAACACAGAGCTACTTTTGGAGAACCAAGTCATGGGAACAGTACCTCAAACACGTCAATTTCAGAAATAAGATCTTGTTTACGGACGGGGTCCAAGCAGACGGCTGGGATCCTGGCCCGAGAAACTGCCAGTCATGCATTACATACAAATTGCTCATGTGTTTTTCCTTGTGGCTCGATAAATTTTACTTCTTTATTTAGCATTTTTATGCAAAAATATTTCATAAATTATTTAGAAGTTATTGAAACTATAGCTGGATTTTGAGTAACAAAGTCTTGTTTTAGTTTAACGGCCTGTTGAATGTTAAACCGTTTGACTTCTAAGAGCATTTAGTGTTCGACACTAATGTCGGTTTCAAGAAAATATTTTATGTTTCAGATGAACTGAAACCGAAGAATGTGGGAAGACGTTTCAGGCTGCGATCGGATCTACTGACATCTGAAGGAGGTACGATTAATGTTCGTCTTTAAGTCTCTAACTGATTTATGAGCCAAAATAACTTGAGTAAAATGTGATTTTCTCCAAGAACTTGAGAAATATCAAGTTTTTGTTAAGATTCTGGTATTTTACTAAAGTACAGATGTTGAAATGATGTGATCACTCTTCAATTGATTCTTGATGATGCACTAGTTTATCTCTAGAAGTGAAGCTGCCAACAAGCAGATACATTAATATCCCACGTTTTAAAACAGCAAGAAGTTATAGAAATCCTAAAACTGGCTGAAATTCATATTTCATTTCTAATTAGATTTTGTTTTAAAATCCTCTTAATTGGCACTTTTTAATTTATCCATTGGGTTATTTTTGTTTTGGAATTTTACCTGTTTGCTCCCTTAAAATATTTTTTGACTTTGTTGCTCTATTTTAATTCCCAGTGGTGCCAACAAAGCTGTGGAAAAGGTTCTAGATGAATGCACAAACTATTTCTAATACAGCAGAGAAGTAACATTACATTCAGTTAATATATGATTAAAGACCTTTTCAAACACAAAGACTGGTTCAACTGTAACAAACCTTAGTTTTGGTCTCAGCATGCCAACCTGACCCATCTCATCTTTTCTGTAAGGCTTTTATTTGACTTGAACTCCTGAGACAAGTCAGCATGCGCACCTTTGCCAAAATAAACTAAATGGGCGAGAACAAGACTCAAGGAGGTGAAACCTGTGACACATGCGTGAGCAGCTGTGCCAAATCTACCAAAGTGGGAACACATGAGTGCTATAAAAGCTCAGCGTGGAGGCAACAAGTGAATCCTGCTGCCCCAGACTCCAACCAGTTGCTTTGAAATTCCAAACTCAGAGTGGGAGCATTTCTCAGGAGCATGTCTCTCTTTAATGTGGTTTCAAATATGACTGCAGACATGAAAAATATCTGGTTATTTATTTAAACGGAGCAGCCTTGCTTAACGTTGTAGTTTTTCTAGAATGTGTCAAAAGGCACTTGTACAACATGAAAATATTTAACTTCTTTTAGGGAGAGTTTGAGCTGCAAATGAGGCAATGGGTAAAATGCACCAGAAATGGGAAGTAATGGAAGGAAGGGTGTGTGTTTCTGTGTGTTTCCTTCATGAACAGTGTAACTGTCAAGATCTCACAAAAAAACAAAAATCACAGCTTCACTCTGTCAGCTGTTTCTTTATGTTGCTGAGTAACTGGTTTGTTATTTTTTCACTTGCAAATGAAGCGAAAATCTCTGAAAGTTTGACAAACAGTGTCCAGTCAGAGTCGTGATACAGGTCCTCTGAACAGATCAGCAGTATTGTTTGTCTTTCATTTTCTGGTCTAACTTGGGTGTTGTTAATATTCCAGAATAGCGCTACAAGTGGTGACAGCTTGTTGGAGTAGCTCTGTGACTTTCTAGCACTTGCTAGCATTTTTTTTGTTCTTTTGAGTATTTCTTGATGGTTTTTTCTTCTGGAAATACTTTCTAAATACCTTTCATCTGAATTGGGTGCTGTGCTGATTGAGTTTTTTGCTTGATTTGTCACATTTTTGCCACTTTTTATGATGCGTAACCGTAGCAACAAGAGACTTGTTTACAAGAAAGAGCAACTAACTGACATTTCTAAGGCTGAAATATTCAAATTAAAACTGTGGATCCCTGATGAGCTCAAAAGAAGAAGACGTGAATGTAGAACAGGAGCAAAGTGAAGAGAGAGAAAGAGGAAGTTTAAACCTTCTTTTCCATCAGTCATATTGACAAATCTCTTTGCCAACAAAATGGATGAACTTGAAACTCTGTTGAAGACCCAGCCAGACTATTGGGAATGCAGCATCATGTGTTTTACTGAGACATGGCTAAAGGACCATATCCCGGACTCCAGCGTGTCTCTGCCTGGCTTTTGTAACATGTTAGATTTAAGATGATCTGACTGCGGCTAAGGTGGTATGCACTCAGAAACTGGTTCGGCCACAGAGCCAAAGTGTGTGAATAAAACAAAACACAAAGTTCTTTAGTTCAACAATATATATATATATATATTAGAGTTTAAATTGTATAATGATATCATTATATCATATGATATAATTAATATATATATATATATATTTTGTTAAATACAACAATATATACAAGTATATTATTTAATAAACAGATATGAATGATCACAATATAATTATCAACAGAACAGAAAGTGGAAGGCTTCAGGTTCAGAGGTCCTTCGTGGAGGTTCAGTGCAAAAAGCGTTATAATCCATGGGAAAAATGTTCATGGGTCAAAAAGACAAAAAGAACGAAAAGGTCCACTTTCTTCTTCCTACTGCCTTGCAGCGGTGGTTGGGTAGCTCACCATCAAAAATTAAAATAGTCCAAAGGATCCAGCACAAAAAACCTGACCTAAAATAGGCCAAAAAACTCTAATTAGTCAAATAATACAACACAAATAAATAACTGACAACCAAAATAAAACAAAATTAAATAACATTAAACAGCATCTAAATCCCATAAGTCACAGCAGTATAACAATAGACAATGTTAATGAGTACATCTTAATGATATTCAAAAAATCTATGAAGCTTCATCACAAATAGGAAAGGCTAAATTCAAAAACAAAGTGCACTTCGAAATTCAAGTAATAAGCTCTAATGCTTAGTTAATCTCAAACAGCTGTACAATAATCAAAATCAAATCAATGTTGTTGCGCAACAGATTCCATTCAATTGAATAGGGGTTTGAGGCCTATGCCACTCGGGCATTGGATTAAAAAAAAATTGGTCAACAGTGGCCTAAATCACCAAAGCCACAACTGAGATAATAATTAAAATGGGAAGAGGATCAAATCCTAAAGTTTCAAATTGTGTTCTGTCGCTGTTCTGTTCTGCCAACAGCGTTTGCTGATATGCTACTGCTAGCATTAGCAGACCGCAGGGTGACAAGATTCAAACAAAAAAGCAAAGCAAGAGACTCAACGATGAGATGATACGCAATTTATTTGAAAAGACTGTCGGTTAATGAGGAATGAGTATTTATTTGATTCAAAGAAGAATATGGAAAACAAACATAAAATAATGGGCAGAGGGAACTCGCCAATTAAGTTATTGAGTTCAGTTCAGTGCCCATTTGTATGGGCACTGCAGTAGCAGCAATAGAAATTCTAATTTTGTTTATTTTCTCCCCAAACCATGAGGAACCAAGCCACAGCAGGGTTTGCAGCAGTGGAGTAGAGCAGCAAACAGAAGTGACAAGTGGGAGGGGCTTTTAAAGGGAGACAGCAGTGGCCACAAGACTGAGTGGGTTACACTTTCAAACAATATGAGCAGACAGAGATTTGAAGAGGAGCAGCAAAAGAAAAGGAGTTTGTCAGCTGATCACATCTGTAGTCACCTGTTGGGGAAGCAGCATCAGAGCAAGTGACATGAAGAAGCTGAACAGATGGATAAGGAGGACTGACTCTGTCCTGGAGACCGAACTGGAGTCTCTTGAGTTGATTGTCCAAAGGAGGATGAAGAACATGATGGAAAACCCTCATCATCCTCTTCAGAACACAGTAACTCAACAACAAAGTGTCCACAGTCAGAAGATTCTTCATAATCCACTGCAGCACAGACCGCAACAGGAGATCCTTCCTGTCTACAGCTAGAACCCTCTACAATAGCTACGTTTACATGCGCCAAATTTCCCCAATCTGATTAAAATCTTGGTCGATCGGAATTCCGAAATCCCTGTTTTACATGGACACGAACTGAAATGATCTGATCATGCCATGAGTACACATGCACCAAGCACTCAATCAGGTTAAATGAGTTGAGCATGCGCACAGCGAGAAGAAAAAAAAGTAAACAAACTCCGTCCACAAACTCCTTCCTTTCTGCACGTCTTTCCCGCCCCATCGTGTGCTCGAGCTGACTCACGTTATCCCCAATATGGACCCTCTGCGGGTGATTACCGTTATGTTTGGGTTTTTACTGGTCGCATTAACCAAGCTAGAGGCTGAATACATATTGCTACTGCTCCTCCTCCACAGGAGAGGAGAGCAGGATGACAGGATGACTGCACCAGCAGACCACTTCTGTTTACTTCCCGCTATGTTTCCTACTTGGGTCTGCGAAAGCGGAAAGACGTCACGCTGAAGTTGTACGCATACGCAGTGGGCTCTTTTCACCCTTTCTTTCCGAATGGGTGTATACATGCACGTCTATCCGAATGAAGATCGGACAAAACCACCCCTCTCGATCGGAAGTAAATTTCTTTCGGATCAGGCTGCATCGGATCAAAACATTCTGACATGTTTACATGACGTCTTTTTTATCCGATTGGGCGTTTATTCCCATTAAATGTGCCCATGTAAACGTAGCTAATGACTCCCTGAAGAAGAACTGAGCTACAACAACACTTAATTTCCCTTCAGGGATTAATAAAGTATTTTTAAGCTTCAGGGTCATTGGGACCATTATGATGTGAGTTTGATCAAATTTAATGTTATCTGTAAAGCACATGTAGCTATAATTTTTAATATGGTGGTGAAAAAGAGTTAACAGCTCCAATGTAATTATATATAAGAATCAGTTGATTTGATTTGAAGTACTTCACAATTTTTTCTTTGACTTGCATGACAGATATTACCCTTATTTTAGTGTTTTGTTGATCCAAAAAGGGAAAACAAACAGAAAAGTACTTGCATTTGAGGTCATCATGGTGCATTTTGGATCATTATCCTGTTATATAAATAAGTTTCATTTCAAAAAAAATTTTTTTTACACAGTGTGATGCTTGCTGGCATGTTTTGGAGATATTTATAATTACCTCTACCCATAAAATGCTCCGACCAGCAACCATGCAAAGGCAAAAAAGGATCAATTCACTTTCAACTTCATCAGTTCACACATACTTATAACAAGTATCATATGATTGTAATTTTTTTTTCCACATTTAATTATTTTTCCAGATGTAAGAAGAAGCTACACCGCTGGGGAGCAGTACTTCTCACATGTCATAAGGATCCAGTAACATTGACTCGGGTGCACTGGTTGATGTTGGTAAGAGGATTAAAGATCTGACTTTCTGGCTTCTGTATCTCTTCTATCACTATCTTGTCCTTGAGCTCAGAGGCGTGTCACCAAAAACAGGACTCTAACATTATTAACAGGTCTCTGATTGGCTGTCTTCATAGAACAGCATTAGTCTGTCCAGTCAGATTACTGATGAATGTCAGAAGTGTTGGTGGGAGCCAAAATTCTGTCAATGTAACTGCATCAGGAGAGAATCAAATTTCGTATCCAACAATGGAGATTGGTGTTTAAATTATGTTCTTTGTCTGTGATGATTAGCTTTAAAGAACAGTTAGAATATTATCTACTTTTCTCCCATAACATTGTTTTCTGTATGCCTTTTCTCAGTAAGTGAGCAGTTCCCTTAAAATAATGAGTCAGACGTTTTAAAGTAGGTTTCTGTGAAAGGTTGCGAACAGATACTCTCTGATTGATAACTCATTAAACAACCTGGAGGAACATGTTGATTTCAATTGAATAATCAAACCAACTGCTAGTTAGAATGCAAACAAAACCAAAGTGGATTAATGTTGTTTTGATGTGAACACCATTTTTAAGTTTTACAAATTTGCTCCATGTGTTTATTTACAGTGAGATCTATGGTTAGTTCTGCAGGGGCCAGCTATCTGTAGGACTTCCAAATATAAATTTACGTCAGGAAGAATCAGCATTTCAAACTAAACAATCTCTCGTCTGTGGAAAAGATTATAATCAACACTTAAATGTTATATGTTGAAATTCTGCCACCTAAAATAGGGCTGCAGAGACTTCATTTGTACCTCTTTTCAGAGGTCATCACCACTCATCTGTTCTCAGCCTTTAGATCCAAACAGGCCCAGTGTTAGTTTGCTTTGCTGCTCAGAGGAATGCTGGGAATTGTTTCTACTGTCTGCTTTGCCTTCCATTTCTTCTGGCTGTCTGAAATTTGCTGTTTCTGGATGTTCGTGGATAAATAGACATTAATGAACTCATTTTTCTTGACTGTCAAGAAATTTGTGTCCGTGTTTAACAGTGCACCTATTAGAGCAGAGGGTAGTAGATGTAGCGAGTGTTTGTCTCTGTGTCGTGACTGAAAGGGGTTTTTTGAACCCATAATCAACCCAATCAGTGTCCAGGAAAAGCCTAAAATGAGCCTGTTTTGAAGGTATTTAGTCAAATATTTTGCCAAGTAAAGAAGTAAAACAGGGTTTTGTGGCTTTATCTGACACATACATGGGAAGGAATTTAAATTTTTGCCATGGCCAAATGAGAAAATTACTATTGCTGGTCTACATCCCTCTCCATCACATGACAAATGTGGGTGAAACCCGTGATAAGAATTTCAAACGCTTTCATCAAAATACCTTTGGTTTGATCCTGTTCATGGTCCAAAGTGAGAAAAGTACACTGAAAAGTACTGAGAGAAGGTGTGTGTGACTTCTGTACGACCTACGTTACATGAGTTGTTGTTGGAAGAAGAAAGAAAGTCATCAATCACATCATAATGATTCCTGGTGAGGACGTCTGGTGGTTATATTTCATGGGGAAAAGACGAGTTTGGCTTTACATCTTTTTTACACGATGTTTCAAACATTTGATGAAAATCACTTTCATTTCTATCTTTGATAAAACTAGAACTTAATCCTATTAGAAATTAACTGTACACATCTAAAGTGTTTTTATATATAGCATTGAACAGCTCTCAAAAATTAAGTTTTATGGTTTACGGTAGTTCAATACAGGTCTGTGTTTGTGACTGGAGGAGCTTGTGTGAGCTGACGACTGACTGACTGCAGACAAGCAGAATAAACATTTGTGGATCATATTCACCGTTCTCATAAATGTAGTTACTCTAATGGTGTTGTAGGTAACTGTTACTCTGCTGGCCAGAAATTTGGGCACAGAAAAACTACACAATAGCTCTATTCATGTACTCTTACAGACTGAAAAGTCTGCAGCTAGTTCTGTTGTGTTTGAAAAAATAACCCTGAAAAATGAACCTTCTGGGTTATTGAATACGAAGGTTTAAAGATCCTTGGAGAAAACTGTAGATGACAATCTATTAGATGTCCATCAAATGTTTGTAGTTAAGACTGGGATTCCAATCTTTGAGCTCCAAGAAAAATAAAATATGTTCTGGTTTGATAAATCCAACTGCTACACAACCAGATAATATCAAACTCATCTGGTGATGTATAACTTCAAAGTATTTCATTTCATTTGCATTTATTTTATTTAAGGACAGTGCTCATTGATCAACATTTCTGTAAATGTGCCAGTGTTTGCCAGAAGGCTAATTTTCAACTGTAGTCCATTGGCAAGATGTTATACTGAGCACATAAAGGCTAAAGAGAAAACACATTAAATGAGCATATTAAATAACACAACAATTAGCATACAACAATAAAACATAATGCCATTGCACTTGCTTCATTAAAATATAAGAACATAGTAGATTAATAAAACCATACAAATCATCAGGAAATCAAATGTAACCACATATCTATATATTTTCTGTAACAATGCAGCAGTATGAAGTTATACCCCAGTGTTCCCTGAATAAAAGCTGAGATTATTATCTGCAACAGCGTAATGTAAAACTTGAATTCTTTGTGGGCTGCTGAAACTGGACGATGGCATCACACTTAGAAAAATACTGAAACAGGAAAGGAACTAGAGGAGGCTGCCATCCACACTGTTATCCAGCCACATTCCACATGTTGACATATTAACAGCACAGTGTTATGAGCAAAAAGCAGGAAAAGAGGTCTTTTTTCTGTCTTCTGTGTAGACTCCACAGGAAATGTCAGTAAATGCAGTTAGCAGCTTAACGATCCTTTTCCTGTGATATCACATGGAGCTGGTGTGCTTTGGTTTGCTCAGTAATTGGTCTGACATCACCAAAGGAAAACACACAATGACAAAATGAATAAACTGTACTGTATTTCTCCTCCAAACCTGCATTATGTTTTCACAAGCCGTCTTTCACTGCGTGCTGCAGCGACTGGCTCGGCCACTGAGACGTTAGCGATAATATTTAACTTTCTGAGTAATTCACATATTTGAATGCGCAGCTCGGGTGTTGGTGGGGACTTTTTCTTTTACTGAAAAACTGAATAAGGGTTTAGTAGGGTTTTTTAGGAGAGTAGATTGTTTTAGCTTTCGTGTTTAAGTGTTTGCATCCAGATCAGTTATGCAACTTTACATTTTGTTTGTGAAAGAATGCCAATTTTAGAACGAATACAGGGTCAAAGTCAATAAAGCTAAACTCAATGGTTGTATATCATTGGTTTAGAATAGAAGCATCAATTATTTTCCCTCTGTGTTGCTCTTATCTTTTACGATTTTTCTCCTTTTAGTGTTCATTTGTGAAAATTCAGCTTAATGATTGCGTCAGGACATTGAATTGGCCAGTTTAAAACATTCATCCCTCTGATGAACTTCTGAGTTGTTTGGTGGATTGAATTTACTTAGCTGATGCATTATAATGGATCTTCTGTTGGGTGAGACGCGACAAACGGTAATTAATTACTGATGATGCATCGCTCAGGTCTTCACAGCATTTATTTTTTTCTAGAATCAGTTGGTGAATCAGAATTAGAAGCATGTATATTTGGCTAAGTTGCACATACAAGGAATTTGGTTCCGGCTCATTTTCCACTTGTACTTGCAGACAGACACATATAAACCTAGACAGAGAACACACACAAGATACGAAATACATTAGCAGCATTTATCTACCATAAACGTTTGGCATGTATATTATGGTTTTTAGTGTCAAGGGGAACCTCAAAATAAATTGCCAGTAAGGCATTTATTTCAGCATCGGGTGTGTGGGGTGGAGGTGTTATCTAGTAGCTTTTTTTAATATCAAGGGGAAACGCGTAGTTGCTGTAGTTGAATGAACATGAGTTTTAGTGTGTGGCATATATTGATCTGTAGCGCCGCCCAAAGAGGAGAGTATGTTCCTTCTGATGTTGCCTGGACTTTTCACACTCTAAAGTTGTACAGGTCCTGGATGGAAGATAGATCAGCATCAGTGATTCTCTCTGCAGATCTTATAATTCTCTGCAATCTGTTTAGTTTGGTTGCTGAACCGAATCAGACCGCGATGGACCAGCAGAGGACAGACTGGCTGACATTTCTGTAGTAGTTCATCAGCAGCTTTTGTGGCAGGTTGAACTTCTTGAGCTGCTGCAGGAAGTTCAACCTCTGCCGGACCTTCTGTGTTGACTATCCAGTTCAGGTCCTGGGTGATGCTGGTCCCCAGAAACCTGAATGTGTCAACCATATTTCCAGTTGTGTTGTATATGATAATGGGGCTGACATAACTTTCAGACACTATTTATTTGAAAGAGTTTCATGCTAAATACTTCTTTGGCCCTCTCATGGTTCCTTCACAGAGAAAAAAACAGAGCTCCAGAAAATTGGGATAACATTTTTCCTAAAACTACTGAACAATTCTGAGCTTTGGAATCAAAAATATAAAATTAAACAATTTCCTAGAAAAATAAGTTAAAAATTGTCCAATTTTTTTTTTATCTGTATCTGCTTTTGGCTGAAATTAGATTATGTTTGCAAAAGAGGGACAACCTTTCAAAGACCTACATATCTGTCTTTCATCTGTGCCAGTTACTGGCAGCCACAGCTAAAAGCCCCAGAAAGCTAAACCTGAACCACATCTGCTACCTTTCACACAGTCTGCTGGCTTTAATGAAGGGATGAAGACAATCTGTCGACTCCAGAACTTCTTGTATCCGGTTGCTCGCTCCTCTCGCCAACATGCTGCCAAACTCCCAAACTGGCCTCCAAATACTGAGGGGAACATTGATGTTGCAACCCCAACTCAAAGCAGGCTCCGAGACAGCCGGATTAACAGCCAGACAGAAAAATTCAAAAATGGTCAAGACAGAAAACAGCTCATCACTGCAGAGAGCAACCAGTTCCAGCAAGAATCACAGACTTTGCTTTTTTCACTGTGAGGAAGTCCTGCAGACAGCGATGACTGATTCAGAACATTTTTCTTTGTGCACCGTATGTATATTTTGACTGGGAACATAATCACAGTTCGGCCTCACCGTATTAGGACCGTTAGGCTTCATGCCCCACAGCTGTAAGTGATATTTAGTTTGCAGCGTTTCATGTAATGACATCATGTAACTGCAGGCAGGAGCAGCATCTGTGGAGAACAGAGCTTAAATCTTTCCAAGAGCCTTCAAAAAAACAAGAAAGAAAAGCAGACTGAGCATGGAAGAATGTTAGCTGTATGCAAATAGTTCATGGCAAATAACACACACAAAACCCAGGAGAGTTGAAGTCACAGTTAAAGATTTTCTTTTATTTTTTGTCTCTGGTTAGTTTAATCAAAGGAACATTTATTGGATTACACAAGTAATATGATATATAATTGGTAAAGCATTTCTTGCTGCTGACAAACCTTTACATTTTTAACCTTTAGTTTTAGGTCCTAATTGTCAGTCTAAATCAACTAATCATCCCAAAGTAATTGCAAAAATTTTTTGCAGGTACGATTAATTTAGACAATAATTAGACAGTTAATTTAATGAAATTTATTCTTATTTATAAAGCACCAGATCATAACAAAAGTAATTTCACAGCACTTTACAGAAATATTAAGTCAATTAGTAAAAATAAAACATTTCACATTTAAGGAAACAGCTGATTGGATTGAATGTTCAACACAACCCTCCTGAGTGGCACAATCGGTGACAGTGGGAAGAAACCTTTGGCAGAACCCGGATCAGGATGAGTACAGTTTCAGAGTAAAAGTCTGAGCAGACAAAGTTTCAGTAAAAGCGGCTGTGGGTTGATGGTGTTAAAAACTGATGTGAATTTGATTATTTGACAGACATATAGATAAATAAACTGATTTTAACTGTTTTTATTTTTACAAGTGATTATGATTTTCACTTTTATTAATATATACTTTATAATTTTTTTTATAGAATGTAATGAAAGAATAGGCATTTTTATTATCATTTTTGGCTCTGAATAAAACAGAAAAAGGGACACTTTTAAAGAGGCCATTTCATACAAATTTCCGGACTGTCACGTTGCGGTTGTGGTGAACTCCAAACCGTACCCAGACTTCAGACCAACACAGAATGAGAGGTAAGTAAAAGATTTATTACAGGAATGGGATTGTACAGAGAACAAGGAGTTTAACAGTCTGTAAATGATATTTTGTAACAGGCTCACAGTCACAGGATCTGGGAACTTCAGGAGGCGCTCTAGCGATGGAGGAGAGAACAGGGTAGTGATGCGGTTTCTGGGTTGATGATGACCAGTACGGTGTGCCTGTACGGGTGACTGTAGACGGAGAGAAGCCCGGAGGAGGACCGCAGCGGGGAAACAGCAGCGGTGGTGGTGTGTCTGACGACGAGGGTGATGAGGATGATGGTGATGAGAGTAATCCAGAGTGAAGCGACTGATGATGTTTGTTGTAGAAGGGTGGACAGAGCTACGGCGAGGACCAGGGCAGGCGTGGAAGGATCCAGGAGGAGAGACAGACAATCCAAGGACAAGAGCGGACGTGAGACGCACGTCAGAGACGGGAGCTGGGTCCTCCGAGCGGCACGACAGACGGCCAGTGCGGGAGACGAAGGCACCCAAGGACGGAACTAGGAAGAGGAGGACAAGGTCGAGGTAAGTAGCAAAACTACTTGAATGAGTCACGTAACTAGGAGGCCTAAACGTTACCACGTGTAAAGCGGAACAAACTGGCGTCTGTCTCTGGTTCTTCCAGGGCTTTTAACCCAGCCCGGGCGGGGCTGGGTAATGAACCACACCTGCGCCTAATCAGCTGGATTCACCTCAGCTGCTCTGTCACACCCTGCAATGACATGGACTTTGTGGTTATTCTTAAGTATTATCCAGTAATATGAAATGACTTTGTCATGAACTGGCGCTTTATAAATAAACTTGATATGAAATATTTTATATCTAAAAAACGTTAGGAAATGCTTATTAACAGACCTTTCAATCTGTCTGCGTTAAAATTCGAGTGGTTCCGGCTCGTTCCGTGTCAGGCTTCGGCAGTAGCTCATACATATTAATTATTCGAATTTGCTGGACTCTGAATGGCTAACAAACAAGCCTATGAGAGCAAGGTATACTGTTTCCTGCCCTGCCGCACATGGCAACATCAGACGTTGTGTCCTCCTGTTTGCTGCGTCTTATGCTAACAGCTTTTAGCCAGCAGCATGCTAACTGTGAGGTTTTTATCTCCTTTACTCTACCAAAACCTTTCATCGTTCATTCGTCTTCTTCCGCTTATCCGGGGTCAGGTCGCGGGGGCAGCTGTCTAAGCAGGGCAGCCCAGACTTCCCTCTCCCAGGCCACAACCGCCAGCTCATCCGGGGGGATCCCAAGGCGTTCCCAGGCCAGCCGGGAGACGTAGTCCCTCCGGCGTGCCCTGCTTCTTCCCTGGGGCCTCCGTCCCGTGGGACGTGCCCGGAACACCTCACCTGGGAGGCGTCCAGGAGGCATTCTGACCAGATGACCAAAACCTTTCATTATTATAAATATAAGAAATACGATCACTCAAGAAGTTTGGTTCAAAATTCAGCCGAGGAGAGGGTCAGCGCTCGCAGCATCTCTGTGAGACAGCCCTGACAACTCCGCCGGTCCCTCTTCAGCTCAGTGTCTTTATTCACTTAGAAACAGCAATAACAGATAACATGTGTCCAAGTCACGATCAACTAAAAATGTTCCTAAATGAACTATTGGCTCTGAGTTCATATGTAACACTGACACAACTCAAATCCTACCAAATTTCTTTTCTGCTTATTAGTTTGGACTCTGCTGCCAACTAGAGATGAAAGTGAAGCTGATTGAGGAACTGGAAATATGGAGTCAGAAGAGAAGCTGCCAAGGTTGTCTGAGCTTTTTACATGGGCTTCAAGACTGAAGTGTACAAAACATCAGTTCTCTGCTGGAAAAAAATGCTTTTTAAAACATGAAGAACAGGTTAGAAATGCAGGATAAAGTAGTAATGGAAGTGAGTGTCTTTTTTTCTGTCTGCATTACTCGAACAGTGAGTTAATTCAGAACTATTTGCATGTCAAATTACTTTAACAAGCCCAGTTTAGCCCTGTGGGTGCAACAGAAAGCTTAGGGTGAAAATCAGTGAAATGTTTTTTCTATAAGAAAGTCCTTCATGAAAACACGCTGAAGAACTAAAATAGCAGCATAATAAAAAAGTGAAAGGAATGATTTGTTGAATCTGAAGCAGCTTTTCATTCAGGGTTTTACACAAAGCATTTGGACAAACACTAAAGTTCTTGGTTATTTAAAGAGAAACTGCTTTTCTATTGACTCACTCATCCTGTGATGTAGTTTAGAGCAACGCTGAGCTTCTTTTTCTCTAAATTGCTCCCATTTTGTGGAAACAGAACATTTTTCTGGAGTGTTGAAATTTTGCACAGACAGATAAGTTGTTGAGTATATTAGATCAGCTCAGTATTAACCACAATGCAGCAATAAAGCAGCAGTTTACTGAGGTTTGCAGACATTTTTAGACCACCACAGCATTTTAATCAGATTAAGGTCTAGACTTTGACTGAACCATTAAAACACCTGGAATCTTCAGTTCTACTTATTGTGTTTGCAGATTTTGGATTTTTGCCACTGTGCCAGATGAACGAGGTGTTTTCATAGAGCTGCGATTAGTTGTTCATTTGTAATGTCTCTCTGTTCAGAGTTCATTTTCTCATTTATTTATAAAAGACATCAAATGTAAAGCTTACTTATGTTGTGTGTAGAAAAATGTAAATTTTATCAAGCTTCCTGTTTTCTGTAGTGAAATGGTTTAAACTACGTACTGCATTCACCACAAAACCCTTCCTTCTCAGCTCCAGTTTGACCTCAGCGAATACTGGCTAACCAAAGTAAGACCCTGCCCTTAAATCTTTCATGCATGTGAAGAATGCACAGAGAGCTCCAAGTCAAACGAGAATCTTCCTCCTCGTGATATATAGTCACACAGCTGTTTGGGTTTCCTCTTTCTGCCACTTTCCTCATACAAATGGTACAGACAAAGTTCCAGCAGTCATTTCCCTTTCTGAAAATCATCTTGTTTTCCTTCTTTCACATGTACAGATCGGAGCTTTCTACCTCTCTCAGCTTGTTCCGCTCCTCCCACCTGTAGATAAAAGCCAAAGTTTTACCAGAGCTGCTGTAAAACGTCTGCCCAGAACTCCTCAAAGCATTGTGAAACTCCCACTCTGAAGCAGCGGCAATCAAAGGTAAGTCATCCATCACCACTTGTTTCAAAGAAATTGGTTATGTGTAAGATTTTCGAATGCATATTTCTTGAATTTTGGTTCTCGAACTGGGATAACTTCCCAATCTGTTTGTGTTCTCAGAACACAAAAAATAACAAAAGCTACTCTTCAGAGTTGTAATCTGACTGAAAGGAAAACGTCATGTTGCATTAGACATGGCACTGCTAGGAAGTTTCTGCTGACAGAAGTCTCTGTAGATGATATCTGACAGTTTTCTCATACAAAGAGAACAAAATGAAAAACCCAGAAGATCCACCTGGGAAGAATAACTCTGGCTTTAGCTTGTTAAAATAAATGCGCTGTGCAGCATCTTGACAGGATTTAGTATCGCTTAATGGAATGTTTGAACATTTCAGGGAGTTTTTTGGGTGCGAGGAAGAAAAGGATTCAACTTTAAAGCTGTTATAACTTTAAGTCTTAAATGAAAGAAAACTGGATTCAAATCACTGCAACATGTCAAGATGTTGCTAAAATATTGGGTGTTTTATATGCAATTTGCAGTCGTGTAATTCAACTTTGTAAGGAGATGTTTGTAAATTTAAGAAAATCAGCTGCTCACTTGAATTCAGACATCCTTGCTTTTCACTCACACTTTAAAGACAGATTTAAAGATCTGACGAGGTCTGTCTTAAAGCACATTTTTCTGCAGCAGAGGCAGCTTTAGGAGCCAGAAACCAGATATGATTTTAGTTCCAGCAGAAAAGCGTGCTTCGGGCTAACGAGCTTCACAGACTTTTCTGATTAATAGCTTCTTAGAAGGATTTTATTAACACATTGAAGTTAGCCTGCAGTTAAGTCAGAACTGTGATGAACTTGAATTTCTGTTTCCTTTTTGGTTTAATACATACAGCTGTTTTTGTTTCCACCTAAATTTTTCCTGAGAGAGAAAGCGTTATTGTTCAAATCACTGATGTAGAAGCAGGTCAGGTGGTAGTTGTTGATTATTTCCTTAGTGAAGTACCGTAGTGTCACCGTGAGAATCCTTTGGGGACTTCTTTCTATCATTTATGCATTTTTTAGAAACTTCTCTGCAGTTTGAACTCAATCCTTGAATTATTTCCCTGTTACCTTTCAAACTGTTGCAATCAGAAATTATTGGTTTTCAGTGTATTTCTTGTCAATGAAACCTTTTAAGTTGACTTCCATTGACTTTCTACATTTGACCTTAAACAATAGTCTGAAATCACAACAGGTTTTTAGATTTACTGTAAAGAATGTGTGATCTAAACACCTGAATAGAAAGTTATTTTTGTTTTATCTACTCTCACTATTCCTCGTAAATTTTCAGCTGCAAAACAATCTGAACAGGAGGAAAGGGGATGATTGTAATTTTTGTCTAAATGGCATTTTGTAACGGATTTTTTTTTCTGAGCTGCTGTTCAGAAAGCCCCAGGCCTCTTTATGATCTCTGTAAACTAATCCACCAAAAACTTTGCATAGGACTTACTTTTTATCCGTGCACGAAGCAGCATCTTCAAAGTGAACTTGTCAGCAATAGACTCCAAGCCATTTTCACTCAGAGGAACATGTAATTACCACATGGTAATTTTTAAATATTTGACTGCTCCCAGTTTTTAAATTACGGCAATTACTGGTCATCTGGAAAGTTTCATTTACCAGCTCACTGAGTATTTTTGATGTTCTGTATGATGAAGTAGGAAAAACATTAAACTCACGATTATGGAAATCTATTGTTTTTTTTTATAGTCTAACCTGAAATTAGAAACAATCTTTTTTGAAATCACAAATACATGCAATAAAACTTAAAATCAGAGCAAAGCAAAATAATTTCATTGATGCAATTTTAAATTGTATTTTTGGCAAATAAGTGTTTCTGTGCACAATTGTTGTCCTATGAAAAAGTAGATTATAAATACACTGTACATTTTTTAAAAAGGCCTATGGTAAGTAAGCGAGGTTCCATAATTTTGGGAAATAGGGATTATTTGTCAAGGAAATGATGACCAAAGTGCATTTCCACTGAGTATCTTACAAGTTTAATACAAGAATATTCAGAGAAGCCCACATAATGCTGCTGTATTTACTTTTACTCGAGTAGCATCAAAGACTGTAGTTACTCAGGCCGCAATATGATATTTATATTGAAAGCGCTACATCTAGTACGTGTTTGCAATAAACCTCAGAAATGGATAAAAAAAAAAAAAAACATGACGTAACCAGGCTTTTATGTCTGCGCTCATTAACTCACTTATTAATTAAATTAACAAATCGCAAACCTTTTAGTGTTTTACATGTGACATTTTTAATGTAGCTGCTGATGTTAGAGAGAGTCTGATTATGTAAACATATACAAAGTGCACACAAACATATTCTAGCTTCGAAATTGTTATTGGACTTGGAAGCTTTGGTGTTATCGTGGAACCCAAATGTACCTTTTTAAAGCCTCTGCTTTCAGTTTAAATGAAACCATCTGTGTTCTGTTTAGTGGAGCTAAAACTGCATTTTGTTGTAGTTTTTAACAGGCTAGATTGCTGTAATTTTTTTTGCCGCGTAAGGAGTAAAATTCAAGTCTATGCCATCGGGACCGGTAAGTGTCCGACAACTGTTTTCTATAAAGTCTTAATGTGTGCTAGGGATAATGTAGTAGATGCATACTTTGAAGGGAGAGTCAACAATAGAGAGAAATGAGACATTTTTGGCCTTTTGCAGTTTAGATTGCTTTTACTTATAAAAACAATTTTGCAAATCTATGTGGCTGAAAAGCGCAAAAATTCCCCAGGGGAGTAGTGGTTTTAGTATTGTATAAGTTATCAGGTCTGGTTATTGGCCAAACATTGTTCTTGCCTATGAAAATATTCATTCACTTGGTGAGACTTTCATTTAAGAGCCAGTTCAAATATGAAAAAAAGCAGGAAAAAATCTGTGAAAACCATGCGGCATTCAGGCAAAACTTGGATTCCTCTGAATTCAAACCGAGAGCTTGGAAATTCAGAAAAACCCTCAGAAGTGTTTCCTTCCTGCCGTGTGAGAAAGTGGAACATGTCATGCAAAATAAACTCTAAACTTCTTTAAGAGTACGTCAAACTCTGATTTGCAGCTATCCACGGACATCAGATACTCTGTTTTGACAGAACTTGAGAGCTAATAGGAAAATAATTCCCTTCTTGGTGAGAGATATTTTTTTTGTTGCCTTAGATGAAATTTGTGGCCAGACATTCGGTGACTTGTGGTTCCCAAAACTGCAGGAGAGGAAAAGCCTACAAGCGAAATTGGTGAAGAATTTGGAAAAACGCTAAGCCGAAATGTCATTGGATCAACTAACAATGCATTACACTTTACGTTAAACCTTTTTAAAATGCTATTGTATAAGTCTAGGTGGCTGTGAAGGAATATTTTTAGAGAGAAGTAGCAGCCAAGTTCCACATTTTATCTTATATTTTTCCAAATCTGTTTTGGTCCTATCAGGACAAAAAGAAATTGAGGTTTTAAAAGACAGATTAATCACCTGACAGAACAGGGAGTGAGTACACACAGAGCAAAAACAGGTTCAGGTCCAGAATATCACTTGGTGAGAATAATATTTAATAATATTTGTGTTAACTTCTTACCTGGAATGCATTATGTCTAGATTTATGAGTAAAAAAGAGTGAACTTGCAGACTTTGGCGCCCTCTGCTGAGCCATTTGTCTCACAGAAGACTGCTGACTTTAACATATGGCATCTTTTCAGCAAAACATGTATATAAAATGAGTTTGCATGATAAAATCAGCCTGACTTTATTGTAATATTTTCCACTTATTTTCTCTCAGATTATCTTCCTAATAACATTGAATGTATTTAGAACAAGAAAGAATGAAAACAGGGTGAACAGTCATACAAACACTTAGACACAGGTGTATTTCCCAGATGTCATCTTGGCTTTGAAATCAAGCTGCTGTCAGCTGCTAAATGTTGCATTCTTTTGTGCTTGATTGAGTGTTTACAAAAACGTTTTCACGCTAGCTAGTATGGGGGTTTTATATTATTTTAAAGTGTTTTAGTGCTAAAGGCAGCTTGCGGTACAAAAAAGGGTTATTTTGTTTCAGTAGATGTAAATTTGTAGATTAGAATTAGAACTTATTTTTCATGGCCTTGAAATCACTTGGAACCCAAAGTGCATTGAGTCCTCTTCCCGATTAGGCTCCTTCTAGTTGGAAAAGATCTGCCAGCTGTTGAATACACAAAATCCAGACTTGACCACAAGTAATTAAGACTGGCACCCACGTGTGTAAGCAATAATGTGCCTCCACTCTATATCGTTTGTTTATCGAGCAGTAGAGTCCATCTGGAATCAGTCAGAAGCAGAACACGGAGCAGGATTGATTATTTTCAAAGCTGAACTGGAGGTGATAAAAGATTCGTGGCTCGTCACCAAGCCCAGCCAGCTGCGGTTATAAGCGTTGGCAAAGAGCTTCACAGGAACAAGGGATCAGTCTGGACTAAGTAGTCATTGTTGTACGGGATTGTTACGAAGTGACAATTTATTTCGATGATTTCAGATGTGACCTAACTAACTGAAGAAGCCCTTTAAAAAATGTTATCCCCTCCCCCTTGGTAATCACTCCATCATACATGGCTCTTTTAGATGTGTTTCGTTTTGATAAATGTTTAATCAATATATCATATTCTCATATATCATAGCCCCAGGTGGTTGTTTTCTAATTTGATGGGAAAAAAAATAGCTGTGGTAATAGGCATTTATTTTAATCTAGATTATTGCCTTTGTAGCACATGTCATTCACATTTATGAACTAGACACCGCTTTTATTTTTTCAAAAACTGCACAAAAAGTACAATAAATGTCTTGGATTATTAGTATTTTACGAGAAAAGTATGAATCCTGCGTTAGAATTGTGAAATGTTGGATACATGTGTCAAAAGTAAAGTAGCATTTTCATGGAAACCTTCAATAAAGGGTATCAAGTAATGAGGAGTAATGTTTGTATAATTAAGCACTATCACAGTTTAAGTTGGTGGGAACCCAAACATGACTGATGGGTGGATGTTCTGTAATTAAAGCATCAGTGTTATAAATAATTGTCAGCACATTACACACACTGCCACAAAATCTTGTGTGGAAATATGAAACAGGGGAGTGAAAGTCAGTCCAAATGGAGCAGACATGCATGTTTGGGCAATGCTTGTTTGAAGACTAGTGTTTATTTTTCTCTATTATTTCTGTGCCAACTGTAATATCAGAAACGTGTTTTTATCATAGTGGTTCAACTTTAATGCTGAACTTGATTAAATATAAAACTATTGAGTCACACATGAATCTTTGGGTCTGGAACAAAAGGCCATCAAAAACTCCAAGGCTAAGAACAGCGGCGCCATGTTTGTTATTATTTTATGTTTTAATTTTTTCTAACATTGGCCCGATAGTTATCGTGCATTCCTCGTTTTTATTGTCTCGTGAGTTGTTGGGTAGTCTTAATGTATTCCTGTGAGTTAAAAAGAAAAGACAGAATGTTTGTAGACAAAAAAGTGAACAGTCTGGCTTTTTTGACCTAACTATTCAGTCACAAACACAAATTTAAATGAAAAAATTTCATGTTCTGAGTAACAGAATTAATGAGGACTTTGCTTGTTTGTTGTTTTTGTTTACTCTTGGAGGCTGTCATAACAAAGACTCCTCGATTATCAGAGTCTGTTTTTTGTGGACAAGTATTTTGCATGCACTGTTCAGTCCAGATAACAATTGATAAATATGTCATTAAAGAACATTGTCCATTGTAAACACAGACATAAAATATACTACAGTAGTGAGTAACGTAGGCATATCCTGGTGATCGTTTTCATTGTAAAAAGAGTTCAGGTGGATTAAAGTTGTCTCATAGACACTCTCTGTAGACTTGATAGTTCTCTGTAGTCTGTTTCTGTTAAAGTCATCTGGACAAACTACTACCAACAGAGCATGTAAAATAATTTTGTTTTCCAAGCGTGTAGAATATTTGGCCCATGTTTCAACTGAAGACTTGATTCTTTGATTGTTTTCAGTACTTCATTGTGGCCCATGAACATGGGACACCTGTTTTATGTCTTAGGCTATTTTGAAACAGTAAAGTAAATAACTACATCAAAAACCTTGTATAGATTTTTAAAGTCAAGTGCCTCAATATGTATCAGATGTGCTAAAACAGTTCAACTGTAGAGTTCAATTTCGACTTTAAGGCTTCTAATCAGAGACTGTCCTTCCTTCAACAGAAGATGGTCGCTGTACTCCTTTTTTTCTTGCTGTTCCAGCTGCGTTACTTGGCTCACGGTGGTGCATATTATGGACCAAAACGGCCCCCTCAGCAGCCTCAGCCCATACCACAACACAGTGACGTCTTTCCTCAGTACCTGGGAAACGAGATGCTTCACTCCCCTTACGGTAAAGAAGCGTCATCACCGGCTCAGTACGGGAACGAGTTTCCGCAGTTACCATTGGGAAATCAGAGGCCGCTGACAAAAGGAAAAGGTGAGGTGTTAAATAGAGGTGAGGGCATGTACATGTTTTACTCAAATTACTCAGTTCTATTTTCTTTCATTTATAGGACAAACTTTCCCAAGAGGAGCTAAAGGTCCTCCAGTACCTCTCCCAGATGGCCACGGTTTCCGAGAAGGACCACAAGGAATTCAGGGTCCCCCTGGACCAATAGGCCCACAAGGTTTACAAGGGCCCCCTGGCCCTCCAGGGCAGGGATTGCCAGGATTACCAGGAAAACCAGGACTCCCTGGCCCCCAGGGCTACAGAGGAATTGGAAAACCTGGGATGCCAGGATTGCCCGGAAAACCTGGAGGCCCTGGACTACCCGGGCCTAAGGGTAGCCTCGGTCCAGTAGGCGGTGAGGGGCCCGTGGGACTTCCTGGACCTCCAGGACTACCAGGTCCCACTGGACTACCAGGGATTTCAAAACCAGGAGGTCAGGGACTTATGGGTCTGCCAGGCCTCCCAGGGGAGCCTGGTCAAAAAGGTCCACCTGGGATTCCTGGTCTTCCTGGCCCAAAGGGAGACAAAGGGCTTGGTCTACCTGGTTTTCCAGGTTTAAAAGGACAGAGTGGACCACCTGGTCTGCCTGGACAAATAGGTCTTCCTGGTAATGGTAAACCTGGTCCTAATGGTGTGCCTGGACAACCAGGGATACCAGGAAAAGCAGGTTCACCTGGAGAACCAGGGCTGACAGGACCACCTGGTGAAAGAGGTCAACCAGGCTTCCCAGGGATGCCCGGAATTGGCAAACCAGGAAAAGATGGTCTCGTAGGTCAACCAGGGTTTCCCGGAGGGAAAGGTGAACCAGGGGTTCCTGGTTTAATTGGACCCCCAGGTTTGCCAGGTTATGGTAAAATAGGATTTCCTGGTCCTAAAGGCCATAAAGGACATGCTGGTCTTCCAGGACCACCAGGGCCAAAAGGAGATATAGGTCAAGTAGGTGTTCCAGGGATTATCGGTCCAAGCGGCGTTAACGGAATGCCTGGCTCACCAGGCCCGATAGGACCACCTGGTGATTTTGGATCTCCAGGACTGAGGGGAGATAAGGGTGCCGGAGGCCCAAGAGGAAATCCCGGAAACAAGGGTGAAACGGGGCGTCCGGGTCTTCCCGGGAAACCCGGAAGTCCAGGAGAAACAGGAGAACCAGGGCCGAGAGGTTTACAAGGGCCAGCGGGTCCTAAAGGAGAAATTGGCGGTCTAGGTTTTCGCGGCGCTCCGGGTGCAGCAGGATTACAAGGGCCAAAAGGAGAGGTGGGGAAACCCGGAGAAAAAGGACACTTTGGACCACAAGGCATCCCTGGACTCACGGGGCCGGGCGGACCAATCGGACCTCCCGGTCTTCCGGGGAAAAAAGGCGAAGTGGGTCAAGCGGGTAACCCCGGCTATCCCGGAAAGGGACACCCCGGACCGCCAGGTGAAATCGGTCCTCAAGGTAGTCCAGGTTTCAGCGGACCCCCCGGACATGCCGGGCAACCGGGACCACCAGGGCCCCCCGGTCCTCCGGGACTACCTGCCGCCCATCCGGACCTGATACAGATTCTCCCTCACAGTGGCCCGTACAACGATAAATCAAAGAACGGAGGTGAGATAAGTGGGGCTACCCTGAAAGTTCCTGCATTCTCAGCCAGACTCACCAATCCGTTCCCTCTTGTCGGTTCTCCTGTCATATTTGACAAACTTTTGCACAACGGCAATCAAGACTACAACCCACAAAATGGTGTTTTTACTTGTAGCGTACCAGGAATATATTATTTTGCATATCACGTACACTGTAAAGGGGGTAACGTTTGGGTAGCACTTATGAAGAATAACGAGCCTGTAATGTACACGTATGACGAAGTCAAAAAGGGTTTGCTGGATCAGGCTTCAGGGAGCGCCGTACTTCCTTTACGAAGAGGAGACACTGTTCATATACAGTTACCATCAGACCAAGCAGCAGGACTTTATGCTGGTCAATATGTCCACTCCACTTTTTCTGGATACTTACTGTATTCAATGTGAAAAAGTGTATGTTTTGACAATCAAATGTGATGTCTAATGATGATAAATGACTTTACATTTGTGTTATACCAACAGTAACGAGTACACAATGCATTTGTTTCAAGAAGAAAATGGTGATTTTGATTTTATGTTGTGTGTGCTCACATTTCAAAATATCATGTTTTTTTTTTTTTTGCATCATTTTGCAGATTGAATGAGTGGTTCAGATATGAACGGTTACCGCGGTAAGCTGTCAGTGTTCCGGAAACTTAGTTTTTACTGGTGTCCAATCAGAAGCAGCTCTTCAACTTTGTAATTTCATGTTTAAAGAAGTCATATCAATGTCTTAGCAGGGTATCCAATATGGCGTTTTGCAGTTGGGCAACATTTGTTTCCTGCTTATTCTTGGCACATAACATAATAATTACACATAGTCATTTCAGTTAATCTGAGGTATGCATCTTAACTGTGTCATAATGCATGTCTTTGTACATGAAAAAGATTTGTTAATCTTAATGTCTTAATTGAACTTTGGATTTTACTGTCATTGTTTGTATTTTGTAATTAATACTGATTTTTTTTGTTAGAAGCAGTAATGTATGTTAAAAAACTACTGATTATTTTAAATTTGCAAATAGAGAATCGAAATGTTTGTTGAATATTGCGTTGTCATATTTTTAGTTCAGTTACTGTTCCACTTAAAGTAGTGTCTTTTATGTATACATTTTATTAAAAAGATTAGAGTTTTGAAAAGACACAAAGTGTTTTCGTCAATGTAGTCTGTTCATTAGGAAATGTTTAAAGTTCAAATTTTTTATTTTTTGTATCTTGTTACCTGTGGGTTGTGTTGTGATAAGGCTTTGTGAACATAAAAGCTATAAAATATTATTGAATCTATTTAACTAGTACGATACTTAACTGATTTAAGTAATTATTTATTAAAATACAAACCTATAATATCTTTGCAAACAGCTGTGTCTTTCTCAACTGTCTTTTTGTGTGTATATATATATATATATATATAAGTACCCATATGCGTGCATGGACACGGTAAACTCTAGAATATAGCAATAAGTGTCAAGTTAACTGTAGTTGACAGGATATTTTTTGTTTTAGTAACCTGATTTCTATTTTTCATTTAGATAATGATACTCTGAAGAAGACTGCTTTCAAGACGTCAGCATTGCAAGGTATGAAAAAATGTCATTTCTTTTGCAGTTAGTAAGATTGTTAGTTTCTTAGTTTCTTTTAGTTTCAGTTTATTGATAGGATCCCCATTGGTGAAGCTTAAGTTGTAGCTATTGTTCCTGGGATCCAGCAGTAAATACAAAGTAAAACAGCAACATTTATAAAAGCAGTACAATTGGGAAAAAAAAAACCATAAATAGCCACTTCAACTTGTTCTAAATCTTAGTCCATGTCCGAGTTCTTAAATCCATTTCAGATATTCCTTAGTCCTTGTCGAATTTTCAATCACAGTCCGATATCCAATTTATGTAGTCCTGTCCTGTTAATTTAATCCACATCTGATATGTCATTATTATGAAGTCTATGACAGTTTCCACATACTATGATTACTTACATATTACTCTTAGGGTGTAAGTGCACAGCCACTGGCCATAGACACCCAAATTGTACTACCTGACTACATTCTACATGTTATCTATCTTGTCATATGAACTCCCCTTCTGTTCTTTCAATTGGAATGTCCTTAGTTGTAGTTTAAATTTATTTGTTTTCTCTTCTAAAGTTATCCTTTAAGGCCGTTCGTACCATTCAAACATTACTCTGCAAAGAACGTTCTTTTCATACTGTGATTTTACTTTTGGAAGACAAAATGTTTTTGCACAGGCATGTCTAGTATTGAAATTATGCTTATCATGATGAAATGAGAGATTGTTGAAATGTATTGTAGATTTTTATGAGTCATAATATTTGTTAATAGTGATAATGATGACTAAAGTGTTATTTACTGTACTGCTAACCAGTTTAATTTATTCAGCATGAGTTTAGAGCATGTTTCGTATTTGCAGCTTAAAACTACATGAGCTGTTCTATTCTGTAAGAACTGTAACCTATTTAACAGTGTTTTTGCTGCATTTGACCAAACAGCTGGGCAATAATCTACATATGAGAGGACCAAGACTTGTGTAATTTTAGTTGTTTCCCTGTCAGAGCATATCTGTGCCTTTTTAACATTGATATTGCTCTTGCCATTTTTGCACACATCATTTCTAGATGCTTAGCCCATGTTAATTTATTGTCAACTATAACACCTAACAGGTTGGTCTCTAGAACCTGTGTTATAGTAACTCCATCTATAAGTAATTGGAGCTGTCCTAGCTATATTTAATACCATTTGGTTATTCTTTATCCAACTTATAACTTTTTTCAGTTCTTGATCCAAAATAATTTATAATTCATTCAAAGTCTTTGCTGATGAATAGAGTGTTGAGTCGTCAGCATACATGACAACTTGAACTTTTTCTAAAACCAGTGGCGTGTCATAGCAAGGGTCAATGTGGGTGGCCTTGTTGGACCCCACATGTTACAGGGTTTTCTGTGGAGTAATAACCATTCAAAAAAAGACTGAATTGTCTTACCTAAATAATTTCTGAACCATGTTAATGCTAACTTCTCAACGCTAGAACTTTCTAGTTTTTCCAAGAGTAATTTGTTATTCAGAACATGAAATGCTGCAGAATAATTTAAGTTAATTGTTCATATAATATTTTTTTTCCTCAATTTCTTTAAAACAGTCATCTGTCATTTATATTAGAGCTGTGTCTGTTGAATGCCTGTTTTGTTTGTTCTGTCTTTGTTTAAGTTTTTTTTTCCAAGTGGTTTTGTTTTTTGTTCTGTCTTTGTTTAAGTTTTTTTTCCAAGTGGTTTGGTTTTGTCTTGTCTTTGTTTTGTTCAACCCTTTTTGATATTCAACTTTTGAGTTGCATAACCCCTGTTTGTATTCGTTCCGCGACCCCATGGTAAAGGATTTGAACCCACAACCTTGGAATCTCTAGTTGCTTGTCTAACCTACTGAGCTATTCACGCAGACAGTCAGTCTTCGTTTTCACTTGTACTTATCTTTTCATTTCAACCCACGAGGTTGGAGTTGAATTAAAATAGCACCTGTTGTTAGATTCTGTGTTTAATTTGACCTGGAGTTTTATTTTCATGCACAATCTCCCATCGTTAGGGCTGTGTTGGAACACACTGCAAGTAGGAGGAAAACAACATGCAGCACTTGTTGACATATACTTGAGGTGTCTACTGGAATAGCTCAGTGGGTTAGACAAACAGCTGGAGATGCCAAGATTACGGGATCAAATCCTTTACCAGACTGACTTTTCGACTCCAAAAATAAAAGATAAATATGACCGAAAACATAATTGAAGTGTGATGATTGTAAGGTTTTACAATGTTCTTTAAAGGTCACAGGTCATGCTGCAGGAGTAAGTGAACTGAAACAGGCCTGTTATTATTTCTTCTTATGTTACTGTTAATTTTTACTGTTTACTCCACTTCCCATTTCTCTTCAACTCTACCTCCTTTTACTTTCTATCACCAGGTTTACAAGCAGACACCTTCACTTCCAACTGTAAAACAACTTTCTTCCACTGTTCAACTAACAACTTCCCGTCAACATCATATCTTTTCTGCTATTTCAACAAGAACTTCACGTTATCTTTTCTCCTTCTTTGTCTTTCTGACTAGACTCTTGCCTTTTTACTTCCTCTTCCTTCTTCTTTTGTTCTCTATACTTCCTCTCACCTGCTTCTCTCTGACCTGTCATTTTCATCCATGTTCCTGTGTAATCATAACCTTCTTTATTCATTTTCTTTGGGTCATTTTTACATTTTGTTTTAATTTGTTGTTGTAATTCTTTTACGTTTTTTGTACTAAATTTTCCATCAAAACCATAGGTTTTATTCCAATAATACAATGACTCTACAGCTTGTTTGTTTATTTTATGTACTGCCTTCCAGTCTTTACATTGTAATGACTCTAAAAAATGTTTCTTTTTCTTTACTCTGTCCTTTCCCCATTTTTGAAATATTTTGGACCCAGTGGGTTTTAACACCTGCTGTGTTCTAACACTGGGATTCTTTAGACAGGGTGGTGATTCAAATCTCTCTTTGTGGTAAGTTTCACTTCAACTCTTTCGAGTGGAAACTTCTTGCCTACATGCATCCACAAAAGTCCACCACTTAACTCCTGTCTTTTTGGTATGAAGTCTGTGTGTCAACTGACAAACAGGCTCCCTCTCACACTCTCAACATACACTCTTATTTATTTATTTTAGCAGGGGACTCCGCCGTCCCTTTTTCGCGCGGACTTTAACTATTTTAGATAGAGGACTCCGCCGTCCTTCGCGGAATTTAACTGCTTCTTCTTTCACCTGATAGTGCCTAGGATTGTCAGGGTTTTTATTCATCTCTTTTCAGATAGAGGACTCCGCCGTCCTTCGCGGAATTTAACTGCTTCTCCTTTCTTTTAGCAGGGGACTCCGCCGTCCGTTTTTCGCGGACTTTAACTATCTTTCTTCTTTATTCGATTCTTTGTTCGTCTCTTTTTCTCTGTTACTTTTATCACCTTTCACACATCATTCCTTTTTAAACAAAACTCTACTCACTTTTAGTCTGAGTCTGTCTCCCTGCGAAGGATGTCCGTCAACCCTCCGATCCCAGCCAGCAAGTTGGAGGCCAGTCTCAGAAAAGGGTGTTAGTGCTGTGGCCACAGACTTTTCCTGGAATCCCAAACGCCCGCTGGAATCGTTAGGTATCTTGGACCCCGGGCTCGAAGGACCAAGTAAATGTCAGGTTCAAACCCCAAACATTTATAAAATACTCACTGCGAAGAAAGACAGAGACAGGTTACTATGTTTTACTCGCGAGGAGAGTGTCTCAGAGAAATGCCTCAGTTACAATTCTCCATGAACACTCTGAGGATTCTCTGCTCTGCCTCGCTTTTTATTGAGATTAGGAATGCCCTATTTACAAAACAGCTTAACCGCTGAAGGAAGGGGGTAATAGGTTGAGCTTGTCAGAGATGAACATACATCAGCTTGGTGTGCATTAGACATAAACATGAAAGGTGCAGCTCATGTGAGAGGAACATCCTGTTCCTCTGCTCTTCCTACTGCAGCTATCACTACAGCTGCAGCTACCTCCTAAGGCTGGTTTCGGTCCCATCCTTGAGTCTGCACAAATATAAAAACACTTCACACAAGTTAAACAAATTAGACAGCTTTATATTTGATAACATAATGGTAAGAATAAGTAAAAATAGAATAAGAACTTATTTACAACCCAACACCCCTGATGTCCAAAAATGCCTTACTATAGTTAATAATTTAACTATAGTAAACTAATTTTCATTTATAACCGCTCCCAAGGTTTTTCCGTTTGGACCAGAAAAAAGCCACGCTCCAACTGATGTCTTCGTTCGTGTTTATTCTTCACAGTAATGAGCAAATCTTCTATCACTGAACATAGCAAAAGTCACCGTGAAAAACTAAATAAAAGACAAATATATTGTATCAGTAAAACTCACATGAAACCAAATATACAAAAAATAAAATACAATTACCGTGTGCGCCTTCTGACCAAACTTTTAGGGGGTGGTTAGTTAATTTTTGACTGAATTGTACTTGTATTTCTTCGCTCGTGCAGTCTCATTGCAGTTCTTCCTTCCCTTTCCCCCGGAAGTACATTCCACATCTCACGTAACAAGCATGCTAACTGTGCACACATGTAATTCCCTCTTCTACCACAAGAGGTCAGTGGCGGAACACAGAATAAAGGCTTTATAGATCTTCAGATGAAATACAGGTAATGTTCACATATGAATACAAAAACAAAACATTTCTAAGACAGCTACACTGCCACCAAAATTACAAAATATTTGTATTTATACACAAAATAAACGTGTAATTTTCCCATAACACAACCATTATAATCAACATCTTAACTGTTAACCTTCATGTAAACCCTTTACTCATGTTGTACTAGTACCACTAGTTTCTGAACTGGTCACTCAAGAATGGACGCTTGCTCTGAGCGTTTACCCTTCTTTCCCAAATCTTTTTGTCCCATCTGTACTTTAACCTTCCGTACCAAACCATCATCATCTTTGTTTGCTTCAACCACTTTTGCTAGTTTCCACTCATTTCTAGGAATGTTGTCTTCTTTGACTATCACTACATCTCCTACCTTCACATTCCTTCTGGTTGCATGCCACTGCTGTCTTAGGCTTATGCTAGTTAAATACTCCTTTCGCCACCTGTGCCAGAAATGTTCAACAAGGTACTGAACTCTGCGCCATCTCTTTCTGGCATATAAATCTTCCCTGACAAATCTCCCTGGAGGTGGAAGCGGCACTGCTTCTTTGATTGTAAGCAAATGGTTTGGCGTTAAAGGCTCAATACTCTTTGGATCACTGATTGTCTCAATAGTGAGTGGACGACTGTTTTACAATCGACCTGGCCTCGTAAAACATTGTTCTTAAGGAAGAGTCATCAAGTCTTCCTGCGGCTTGTGCAAGAACAGAACTCATAACACTCCTAACAGTTCTAATCTGGCGTTCCCAAACACCACCTCTGTGACTAGCGTCGGGAACGTTCATCTTGAAGTCACATTGGTTTTTTGCTAAATAGGTAGCTATCTTGTCTTTGTCTAGTTCTGACAGACACCTTTCAAACTCATTTTTTGCTCCGACAAAATTAGTACCTTGATCGGATCTAATCTGTCGTACTGCTCCTCTGATGGCAATAAAGCATCTCAGCCCATTTATGAATGAGTCAGTGGAGAGATCTTCCAGCATTTCAATGTGGATGGCCCTAGAACTCAAACAGGTAAACAAAAGCCCATAACGCTTACATTCCTTTCTACCTTGTTTGGTGACAAAGGGACCAAAACAGTCTAATCCGGTGTAAGAAAACGGGGGTGAGGGATCTACTCTATCTGCAGGTAAGTCAGCCATTCGCTGTTCTTCTGTTGACCCTCGCACCTTTCTGCATGTCACACAACTCTTAATATATGTGGCGACGACCTTGCTTGCACCTACAATCCAATAACCATTGGCTCTGAGTGTATTTAGTGTTTGTCCTCTGCCCTGATGTTGTGTTGTCTTGTGGCAATGATCAAGAATCAGCTGAGTGACAATGCCTTGCTTTGGGAGAATCACTGGATGTTTAAGTGCAAATGACGCAGTAGATTTTCTTAGTCTGCCACCTGACCTAAGAATATCATCCTCAAGAATGGGATCAAGCTGGTACAGCGTATGTGTTTTTGACAGCTTGCCTGCATTTTGACTCAACTGTTTTAATTCTTGTGCAAAAGCTTCCCTTTGTGCAGCTTTGATGAGTGCCAAGGGTGCTGCTCGTCTCTCTTCAACGCCAACTGGTTCTGTCTTGTCTTCTTTTGCAAGTCTTTTTATCCTGGCAACAACATTAAGTGCTGTATTCCAGTCAGAGAATCTGGAGAACCTCTCAAGAAATCTATCTCCCTCTTGTACTTGTGTTTTTAGAGCTTTCACCTCCGGATCTCCAACTAAAAGCTCTGGAGAATGTGGCTTAGTGACAAGCTTTTGCTCCCATAGTAACTTAGGTCCAGTGATCCAGTTTGATTCTTTAAGCTCTGCCACCTTGAGTCCTCTCGATGCATGATCAGCTGGATTTTGGTCTGATTCAATGTAGAGCCACTGGTTTGGGTCTGTGAGATCTCTGATTTTCTGCACTCTGTTGGCTACAAATACGTGAAAGCGGCGTGCTTCATTTTTTATGTACCCAAGCACCACCTGGGAATCTGTCCAGAAAAACTCTTCATCTATCCTCAGATCCAAATCTGCTCGGAGGAAGCTGCTCACTCCTTCAGAAACTGCTGCTGCGGTGAGCCCGAGGCGTGGTATTGTGACCACTCTTGAGGGCGCTACTCTTGCCCTTGCTATGACCAGGGCACAGTGTACTTTGTCGCTTGCTACAACTCTTATATACGAACACTGCCCATAACCACTACTGCTGGCATCCGAGAAATGATGCAGTTCTATTTTTTGTATTGAACCAATGTTTTCAGGAATGGGGCATCTTTGTATTTGAATTTCTGAAAGATTTTTCAGGTCACAGAACCATGCTTTCCATTTAGCTTCCAGTGCGGGTGGTACAGGTTCATCCCATCCAATGCCATGTTTACACATTTCCTGCAGGACTTGTTTTCCGACTAGTATGTAGGGAGAAAGAAATCCTAAAGGATCATACACGCTGGCAACAGTTGCTAGGATCCCTCTCCGAGTGGTCGGCTTTTCTTTGAGATCGACGCTGAATGAGAGCATGTCCTTCTCCACATCCCATTTGACTCCTAGGACACTTTGCATGGGAACTTCCCAGTTGTTCAGATTCACATCTTTGCCATTAAAAGCACATTCTGACTCTGGTAGGACATCCAAAACCTCTCTTTTGTTGCACATAAATTTGTGCAGGCGCAACTTGCCCTTTGCACAAATTTCTTGAGCTTGCTTGACCAGCTGTTTTGCCCTTTTGACTGAATCAACACTGATTAACCCATCATCCACGTAAAAGTTGTTGTGAATAAAGTTGGCAGCTTCTGGGTAGTTTTTTCCATGTTCACGAGCAAGAAACTTCATGCCATAGTTCACACAGCCTGGCGAGGATGCAGCTCCAAAAATATGTACTCGCATGCGGTATTCCTTGGGTTCAGTGTCTGTTTTTCCATCCTGCCACCACAAGAAACTTAAGAAGTCTCGATCTTTGGGACTAACGTGAAAGCGGTGGAACATTTTCTCCACATCGCATGTGATGGCAACTTGGTGTTGGCGGAACCGGCAAAGCACTCCTATAAGTGTATTGGTCAAATCTGGACCGGTGAGAAGGTGTCATTTAAAGAGGTGTTCTCACTTTTAGCAGCACAGTCAAACACGACTCTTATTTTTTCTGGTTTTCTTGGATGGTACACTCCGTGGTGAGGTGTATACCACGTGTGACCATCTTGTGATGTGCCGTCTGCTTCTTCTGCATCACCATCCTCAAAGACGCTGTTCATGAATCTCACATAATCCTCCTCGTATTTTGGATTCCTTGCCATTTTCCCTTTTAAATGTTTCAGGCATACTGCTGCAAGCTGTTTATTATTTGGAAGTTGTGGACGCTCTCTGAAAGGTAAAGGCATTTCCAAATGACCCTCATCGTTGTAGTGAACATTTTCATTCAAGAACTGCAAAAACCGAATGTCCTCCTGAGATGCGTTTCCTTCTTTGAGGTTTGTGTTATTAAAATCTGTTTCCAACACTTTTATGATAGAAGTGGGCGTGATAGATGGCAGCTCTTTCACAGTGATACGATGACATGCTCCTATTACATCCACAGCATTTGTCCAAGGCTTAATGGATCCCACTATACTCCAGCCTAAGTCTGTTTTCACTGCATAGGGGTCATAGTCATTGCCTGGTATAACCTTTCTTGGTTTTAGGGCTCTTGCGCAGTCATAACCTATCAGAATTGCTGCAGGACAGTCTAACAGGTTGGGCATTTCTTTTGCAATACAGCGCAAGTGAGGCCACACCTTTGCTGTGTCACAAGTGGGTATACTGTGTTGTTCAAGGGGAATGTATTCACGGGTGTATGTGGGTGGTAGCTCTATGTACTCTTGTGAGTGGTACCCTCTTACTTTAAGCCCTTTCACCCTGTGACTTGGTATAATCAAACCCCTGTCTGTCATTGTTGTAAGCTTTAACTTGACTGGTTCTGCAACTGCTTGAATCTTGTTACAAACGTCTTGGTCAATGAATGTATTGCTGCTTTGTGTGTCTAGCAGAGCATAAACCAAAGTTTCTTGTTCTTTACCTTTTGTGCAAGACAGCCAGACAGGAACAACCATTGAAGTTCGATCACTACGATCCATTCTCACATTGTTTGACACAGCAGAAGCATTCTCTTCCAATGGCTGTGTTTCCAGTTTGTCCACATGTGGGCGATCTACATGAAATGGAGTAGGATGACTTTTCCTGCAAATATTACA